>BEXV01000155.1:86523-121164 GCA_003118195.1 Hemicentrotus pulcherrimus | reverse complement strand
GTTTGTATCTCAATGATATTACCGGTATACAAATATATACCGTCATGAGAGTGTCTTGTGGGAACTAAGGTTCCTGAGGTGATGTGACTAAGGGGTGCAAGACTGTGCCCTGACTGTGGGGCGCAGCCCTGAAGGAAAAGAGTCTTTATGCCACCAAGGGCACCATAGTTTAACCAGAAATTCCAATATGGCAGTATATGTTAGGTTTCTTATCTTCTACCAGAGTCTACCCAAGGTCTTCTGAAGAAGTGACGAATATTTGTGAAATCAATATCAGTCATGTAATGATGCCATCATTGAGCACCAATACTTATAACACATTCATTTCTGTTATTACAATAAAGTTTTATTTTATCGTTTGTGATGTCATCTGCTGTATGTTCTATTCATGAAATGTACTTGTGTTCATGGATCATTATGTCATGAACATGTACATGTACTCCCCCAGATGGAAATCTGCTCATCTACAAGAGGCCCTTTATGGCTATTTCTCGTCACATGATGCGCATATGACAGATACATGTGTACACAATAATTACGTTAAATATATACGTTTATATATGTAAGTTAACATTAGATTTGTCGGTTGAACTAAAGGTATTGATCTACTCAAAGGTTCAAATTGCAGTTTTTATATGAGTACCAGAATTCCAGACAATTTCTTGACCATGCTAGAGAACTGTTTGATCTTGAATATACATACATATATACATCTTGAATGTACAAAGCCAAAACAATACTTATACATATATAATTAAAGTTTGTATTCTTTTTTTTTTGGGAGGGGGTGGGGAGGGTTTAAAGAGTTCATAAAAATGTAAAAGTTTGCAGGGAGCAGAAACATGTTGTATCGGAACTAATGCTCTTTTTCTTCTCACTTTTTCTCTCACTGTAAAATTATTTTATAAAAAAAATTATACCAAATAGTACGTCCAATCTGACATTGATACCCACAAACCAATGATCGATGCCCTCAACGATCGGGCGGAGACCTTGATTGCCAGCAGTGACGCCCAGTTGGCCCGCAATGTCCAATCCAAACTGGACAACCTCAACGCCCGCTATGGCAAGATATCATCCAGCATCCGTAACCATGGCGACTACCTGCAGAAGATGTTGGTGAAGATGAACCAGCTCCAGAGCGACGTGGATGCCTTTGAAGATTGGCTCCTGCCGATGATCGACAGGATGGAGTCCAAGGAGCTGCTCCGCATGGATCTACTAGAAATGGGCTCTAGGCTGATGGTAAGGGCATATTACCTCTTTTCTTATCTCCCTTGAGCAGCATTTGATAATTGTGGTAATTCAACAATTTTATGTAATTGCCTGTAATTGAGGCATTGAGGAGTGAACGTCATCTTGGCTGCAACTCTTAAATAACGATGATGATGTACAGTTTCATGTACTTTATTCATTCCCGCTTTCTTCTACTCCAGGATTACCAGCGAGACATTGATGAGCATCGCTACACCTACCAGGACATCAAGCGTCTTGGCCAGGAGATCACCAGGGATCCTAAGACATCGGATACCTCTCGTATTGCTGATACCGTCACCAACCTCAGCAAGAACTGGGACATCCTGGAGGCTCTCTTGAAGAGAAGGTGGGTAGTAGCATTCACCAGAAACAACCTATTTTCCAAGCAGAGTTTTCAGGTATCCTGGTAATCAGGGAAAACCTGGAATCAAGTTTCATTTTTCCCAGTCAAATAAACATCATGGAATTCTAGAAGAAAGAATCACTGAAATAAAGGAAATCTCTTGCCCCCTAAATCATTTCATTGACCCCCCTAAAGAAAGTAGTCATCTCTCATAATTTGCGTCTTGTGCAAAGGGGATATCCACTATCGAACTCCATTTCAGACATTTGAAAGTGGAAGTACGTTGAAAGAGTGGCCTGTCAGGTGTGAATGAGAGTCAATTGTGGTGCTCCACCGATTGTTCCATTGACGGCTAAAACTGGTAAGGAGTTGAAATAATTTGTCATTGTTTCTTTCCATTATTCAGGAACAACCAGTTGCAGCAGCGACAGGAGACACAAGACAAGTTTAACGGTCTGCTCAAATCAGTCCAGGAATGGCTTGACCAGATGGAGGACACGACTGACCGTCTCCCTCTCATTGCCCTCGAGCCTCAGGTCATCGAGCAACAGCTCCAACAGTACATGGTGAGGTCTTGACCCTTGTTGTTCTTCTTGTAATCTTCAAAGGGCTATGCAGTCTTTGACAATGATGATTTCAAGATTCCCAGTTGTGTATTGTAGTCGACCTAAACAACGGGTCTAGACCCTACTGTTTGCTAGAAGTGTAGGGTATGAATCTCCTACAAATGAGACCTCCATTTAATGTTTGTTCTTTCCGAGGAGCAGAGTGTTTACACCTGAACCTGAGCCTGCATCAAGAACAGATGTGGGAGGAACACTTGCACACCCTTGTGGCTTCAAGTTTTTGTCTGCTCATGCTAATATGTCATAAACGTGGGTTCATCATAGTGTCCTTGAGCTTTCCTGTTGCCCGTTGATGCTGTCTTCAGGCACAGCACAGTTTTGAGTTCACCTCTGTGCAATAGTTTTAACCATGCCCCTCCCAGCAGTCAATAATTGTTTACCGGTACTATTCACCCTGAAGAGTTCCTTCTTTTATACATGTAGGTACTTGACCGTCATTGATTTAAATCAATTATTACTTTTCACCCTACACAGCCTGTGCAGAACAAGTATGATGGATTCAACACCAAGATTGACGAGCTCAACCATGTTGGCTTGACCTTTGAGAGTTTGACCTCTGACCCTGACCTGCCATCCAAGGGATCACCACTCAAACGTTCAAAGTGAGTTCAGAAATTATAACTTTTGTTAAAAATGAAGATTCAAGAGATCGGCTTGCTTATGATTAAAGTCAGTTAGCAATTGTTATATTTTATTAGAAACAATAATGTTGGTTTGTCTGACAATGAAGTTTTTCCTAACGGATGTACATGTAGGAACCATTACAAGTTGGAATAAATGCTCTTTACATGTGCTCAGGAACTTATTTAATTAAATTGAATTTTAGGAACTTTACATTAATATTGATCTAAGGAGATATGAATGAACGAACATGTGCTCAAGCAGTCATGGATGTATACTTCTATAAGTTTTGATTTTATTGCAAATTTCTTTGTCTCTTCATTCACTAATTTGTTGGCACTCTGTGGGCATCATCAACTACATCACCATGTATAGTACACTGTATTTGTGTTCAAAACAATGATATTTATTTGCCTAAGAAGTGAAGGCACCTCTAAGTATCCATTACAATTAAATATTACTTTCACTGGTCTGAACTAGACAGGAACCTGTACATTGTCTTGATTCTGATTGATGTCAAACTTATTTAACTCTCCTGAACAAGAGACACCCTTTCTACAAAACAATGGTGGTATCCACTTTGTCTCCTGTTCAAGCTTCTGAATTTCTGTTCTCCTTCCTCCAATTATCTTCATGCAATCAATATATTTCCTTCTTGCTTCCTTTCTCCAGGGTCTTCCTAATGTCCAGAGCTGGCTCCGACACCAGAAGTCTGGATACCAGTAGCACAGGATCTCGCAGGAGCTCCTTCGGATCTGAGCTTAATGAGAGCTCCTTCCTTCTGGACGACGGTAAGAACAATACTTCCACATTTTATTTTGCGGCTGGCAAAAGGGCAAAATCAGGGAATATCATTGGCCCCTAAAGGAAGATTAGAACCATTTTATTGTTGACTATTAATAGAGCTAGCCACCCGTCTTTAACATTTTTTAAATTGTTTATTTACATGTACATATATATATCTGGAGTTTTATGCTGAGACAAAACTTATAGGTGTGAATCGATTGTGTTTTCATCTACCAGGTACCACCGAAACCCAGCGAAACCTTGCCGACGTCAACGAGCGCTACCAGACCCTTGGCGACAAGCTTGCTGACCGCAAATTTGAACTGGACGATGCTCTGGAGAATGGCAACCTGTTCCGCAGCGAGCTGACCGGTCTGCAAGGCTGGATGGACGGTGTGGAGGGTCAGCTGAAGCAGGAGATTCCTCAAGGCTTGACCGCCGGGGATGCTGCTAGGAGACTACAGGAACACAAGGTATATAGGTTATACAAGTACATACAGTAGGGTTTCAGTAATAACAATAATAACTATTTCTTATATGGCGCTTTTCAGGTGGACCCTATCAAAGCGCTTTACAGATATATATATTATTACCCCGGTCATCGGATTCAGGCTTACCCGCACACAATGTATGCACATTCTCCACTCCCTGGGGAGCATTCCAGCCAGGCGTCATTTTTACAAACGCACACTTGCTAATCTAAGGACATTAGCTTTCGCATCCTACCGGGTACCCATTTAACACCTGGGTGGAGAGTGGCAAATGAAGATCAATGTCTTGCCAAAGGACATTAGTGCCGCGGTGGGACATGAACCGCGGACGTTGTGATCCACAGTCTGGTGACATATCCACTCGTCCACGACACCTCTACAATATAATAGAAGACTTGGACACTTCTGTTTCACCTGTATCCACCTGAGGCTTGCTCCAATATTACCCTGCCTCTAGATTTCCTTCCTGTCCCATTTAAGACCTTGGTGGAGAATTACAAACGTTGATTCTTGTCAAAGAAAATGCAAGCGTATGAAGGAACAAGTTCTAGGGAACTTTTAAGAGCCTGATAAATGCTAATATTGCATTGAATACTATTTTATTGTTAAACATATTCATAGAAAGTGAATATGATTTTTTTTCTTAAAATGAATATGCAGCTACAACCAAAACATCATAAAATACTGATATGTTCTGTATAATATACTGTACATGGACAAGAGCATGTGCCTACACTGTATATCTGTATGTTCAATTTTTCTTCCAAGTCTCCTTCCTCATCATTTTGTTGCCCTCCATCTGTTTTTTTGCTCAGATCGTTGTTGCTGACATCCAGGACCATGCCCCTCACCTGACCTCTCTCCGAGGTCTTGGTGATGATTTGACCGCTAACCATCGACACCAGCCTGGTGCTGACGTCATCGTGGGCCAAGTAGACTCAGCCGGTAAGTTCAGCCAATTATATTCAGTGCTTCAATACTTTATAGCTCAATAGTTTATATGCATACTTCTTTCTCAATGTCCTTTTTATAAGTAAGACAAGTGGTGTATTATGAATAGAGTGACCAATTTGGAAAAAACAGAATTATACAAAAACTAAAAACTGATTTGTGCTTAAATCTATCTTTTTGCATGTTGTATTGGACTTCACTGGAGTGGTTGATATAAAAACTGGATTGTTGATATGAACACTAGATGTCATTCTTCGGCATATCAGTGAATTGCAACAAAACAGTTTTATGATTTTACTGACGGTTTGCTTGGATCAGATCTGTTGTTACATGTGTGTGTATGTCAATGCATGTAAATGAATGATGTGTATGGTTTGTATTCCACTTGGCAATCTCTATGAGAGTGAAACTACACTGCATACGTACATTTATGTGGGGACTAGCAAAGACAAATTCTTTTGAAAATTACATGAGTTGATTTTTGCTAGTAATTTGTTAAAAACTGGTGATTTCTTTGTTTTAATGATCAGTAAACAACTTCCAAAAAATTATCATACATGTACTACATGTACAAGTACTTGGTCATTACATTGACTTTTGCCAAGTTATCAAATTGAAAAGAAAAACAACAACCTAATAAATGAGTTTCCACTATACTTCATGGGTGATCATTCAATCATGTGTACATGTGCAGTATGTGTTGTTTCAATTGTGATGGAAATGAAACTGATAATGAATTGAGAATTGATGAAAATAAAAGAATGATTGAGAGGATGATTGTGAGTATGATACTGTCATCAGAGCCATAAGGTAAGGTTGAAGTGTGACACCTACACAGGGAGACATGCTGAATGGTGCACTATGTTGGATTCTTGAGATGAACCCATGCAGGTTAGTGAAGGGTTACAACTCATAGAGTCAGAGCCAGACTGTCATAAGTCCATTTTAACCCATTGCCTACCGAACTCAGGTGGTCCCTGTATAAAGCCTATGGGAATAAGAGAATTCAGTGATCAACGGGTTAATGGTTTCAGAATATCTTTGTACAGGTTATGGCAATGTTTTGGACACAGCAGTTCATGAATCTTGAATACACATCTGAATAGAAACAGACATCAACGTGTTTCTATTGCCATTGGTGTTTAACCGGAAAAAAATACATGACTGTATTAAAAGGAAGTTTAATATTTAGGACATTTTCAGATATTTAAGAAATATTATTAGATATCATTTGTGGGTATCATAAAGTGGAGAATATGACTATATGGGTCTGAAGCTATGAGGCAAATTGTCTTTGAAAGTGTTTTCAAAAAGTATGAAAAGAGGCCCCTAAAAGAATTGTAGCCAAATGAAACTATTTCAATACAAAGAAATGAAGAGAATGAAGAAGTTATAAAGCTGGAAGAAAAAAAGACAAATGTTCATACATGAGAACTGATTTAACAAGATGGTGTTTTCTTATTGATGCACAAACACATAGAACACTACAGCCACTTACAAGCATGGGAGGAATAAACAAACTTAAAGAAGAAGGACGATAGAAAAGTGAAGAAGCAAAATTGAATAGAAAGGATATTGAGAACATAAAATAACGAAGTTGAGAAAGAAAAAAGTAAGATATTCATGCTGAAATGTCAAATGACATACACTTCCATATTTCATGTCACAATATTATATTTAAAGTAAAGGAACAGTAAAATAAAACTTCACATCAAGTCTAGTTGGGCTACATTTAGTATCCAGTCCAATTATGTACGAACATGTAGTAAAGAAATAATGAAGAATTAAAAACATGCAAAATTATTGAATTCCATACACCTACATACATAGTTATTATTATGAGGCTCAGGGAAGTAACCTTGACAACAAGTCTGCGTATCCTGCTCAACAAGTTACCAGTAGGCTAGTACATATATCTACTCAATCATGTATTAACCACTGCTTAATTAATTAAATACCATTTGACACTGAAAACCTTGGAGGGGATTCAATCGTACATGGCCGGAAGGCGTGAAGGCCATCATGAGAGCTGAAATACAAGTGGCATTAGCTACCCTTCGCTAAGTCTGGATAATACTGTGTTAAAGCAGGAGGTGGTGTGGATTTAGGTAGGGTAAGAGAGGACAATAAGAGATGTATTTTTTTGTTTGTACTTGTTAATCTTATACCTCGGTAACACTTGGCCATTTCATCATATTGTGTCTCTGTGCCCCTTGGACTTGAGAGTACCCCCTTATTCCTTCTTTTCTTTCCCTATCTTCCTTATATCCATGCCGTCCTCCTTCATTGTAGTTCTCCTATTTCTATTATTTATCATTGTCTCTCTATTCTGTCCCCTGTCTCTCTGCCTTTCCTCCCTCGTCCTCTCTCTCTCTCTCTTTCTCTTTCTTTCTCTCTCTCTCTCTCTCTCTCCATTTCTTTCTCTCTCTATCTCTCTCTCTCTCTCCCTCTCTTGCTCTACCTCCTCTTACTCTCTTTCTCTCCACCCTATCCATATATCTCTCTCTATCCTACCGATGTCTCTCTCTCTTCTCTCTTATCAACTTCCTTTCTATCCTTCTCTGTCCTTGTACATGTACATGAATTTAAAAAAAAAAAAATTGCAGTTAATTTTACCATAGCACCCGGTTATATTATTTCAATTACTTCATAATGCTAATGACCTTGTTAGCACTCAATTCTAATGGAAAGGCTTTGAATGTTTATAAACCACGTACCAGCAAGCTTGGTATTGGATTAGTCTTGATTTGGAAGCCTAAGCGCACAGTTATATCCATATGTGTGATATCAGTTGGCACCTGGATTTATTTTATATCATTATCGGCCACACCCACTTGTTTGAGTCTGTATTAATTTTGCTTCAGTGACTGCTTTTTAACCCTCTGAATACAGAGTATGAGATAATTTGGGCTGGAGTTTATGGAAAATGTTTGTTATATCAGAGTCAAACCAAATTCTATGGATTTAGCATGCCTGTTTTTACATGTGTGGCTGTCTCTACTTTATTTATCTCTCCATCTTTAATTCCTTTTGCCTTTATAGACTTCTCTTTCTGTACTACCCTCTGTAATCTCTCTTTCTCTCTCTCTTTCTCTCTTTCTCTCTCTCTCTCTTTTGATACAGCTTTGATTTCTTCAATCTATCTCTCTCGATTACTTTACTCATCTGTCATACTGATATATATTTTTAAAATTCCTTAACACACACTGTAGCAATTATCTTCCCAAACTTAATATTCATGATGTTTATACCCAGCTATCAACATACATATGTACCGTATGCACACCCATATGTGGAACAAATAATAAAGCCTATATCTACATACTCAATCTGTGTATAGCAGTAAAATGACCACAGACATGTATTGTCTAAGTATCTGTGATAATAAAACAAGCAACAATTAATATCTTAAATCCTTTCAGGAAATACTGATAATCGTGCTGGAAATTGAATGGCAATATGATATTACTGTGACAACTCTCTTCCTGTGACTATTAAAATGTTTATTCACTTGATTTGACTTTCCCTCAGTTCTTTAATTCACTCTCATGTTCATGTGTATATGTATCAGTCATTTAGAGTTTTCACGTATAGCCCTTGCATGTTAGAAGTAATTATGTTAATATTTTTTTTACATTCAAAATTCCAAGTAGCAATTTTGTTTTCTATGGATAATGCCCTGCCACATATAAATTTAATCTGTAGAATTTTATCACACTTTTCCCAATACCTATGCTCTCTCTCTCTCTCTCTCTCTCCCTCCCTCCCTCCCTCCCTCCCTCCTATACCTGTGTGTTACTGCAGCTGCTTTTAAATATGATATAATTCTATCGAATCAACCGCGTTCTTTATCAAAAATCAAGCTGACCTTCAGAATTTGTCTAGGCCTAATTGATCAAGTTCACACTACGTGTTGTTATGCCATGTACATACTTTTCCTAACCAGCAACAATCAGGTGTTTGATATTGTATGCTGGGAGCCAGAAGGGCGTTACTGCATGTACTTTATATACAGAGATAATGCCTTTCCAGCTCTGAACAGAACATATGATCTATTTTGATAGCTCCATATTATCTGTGATTAACAGGAATAACAAATCTATATCTGACCTTTTCCCCTCATTGTGATTTGCTAGATAACTACAAATCTGTGAGATAATTTGTGTAGAAAGTATTGCCATATGTTGTCACTATGAAGATAATACGGTTACCTATCTATCAAGTATCTTACCAAACTAACCTGTTTCTGTTTTTTTCATAGGAAGAAAGGAATTAACATATTTTGTTTTTTGTGTCCATTTTTTGTACAAAGGAGAAAAACCTGTTTAATCCCTGTTCCGCCAAGTGAACTAAATTGAACCTGGATGTAGGAAAAACAAAAACATGTTTACAACAACACATGCATGAATGTGGTCTGCCACATTATTATTAAATATTCACTGTTTTATCAATTATTAAGGGCTCGACTAGCCAAACCAAAAACCAGACCACGACAGGAATACTAAAACCAATTCTCCCAGTAAAAAGGATGTCCTTATTCCTCTAACACATTAAACCCTCCCACGAGAACAAGGAAACTAGTCTGTATGAAGAGCGTCGTGTTGCTAAGCAACTGGGATATAATCAACAAACATAAGAGTACGTTATTAGCACATAATTGGGTTTCATATCCCTTTTGGAGTTGTTTCTCTTGGTTTCAAACATCTCAAAACAATTATCGACTGAATTCTCATCCTGTTTGAGCATACTTATCATTCCCATGCATGCAGTGGTAAGGTATTTAAATATGATTAGGGCATTAATTCAGTTTCATGTTCACTGTATGGGCTGTGAACCTGTCCTTTATTCTGCTTGCAAGTGAATGTACTATTCAGGTTTTAAAGTAGTGCTAGTTTTGCTTCTTCTTCCAAGGATTATTAAAGCTTGTCTTGTCCAGATTTTACAGGTTGGCCATGCCTTTAAAACCTTCTCTTCTTTTCACAACACGACACCAATGAGTGATGTTGATATTTAAGAAAGACCGAAATGAATCATGCATGAAGTCAATGCCAGACTCAACTCCTACACTCTTCCTCCCCAATTCCAGATGACATTTATATCACAGTATACCTTACTGAGAAGGAAGGAACTACGTTGCCTCAAGATTTCAAAAGGTGTTTGACTTATAGAAATATTATATTGGAAATGTATTTTCTAAGGAATGTTACTTTTTTTTTTCTTTAAAAAGGTGTTTGTAAAAGGTATTTTCTAAGGAATTCACAGATATTTCTCTCTATTGTACAACAATTCAACAGCAATTTTCAGCCTTGTCAGCCTTGTCATCCATTTCAGATACATATCATAATTTATATGAGTGTTTTTGTAGCTTTTTGATTAATGTATAGGACAGCATGCAAGTGCATGTAGATTACCGGGAACGCTTATCCCCATCATGTTGCATCATCATTATAATGCAATTAGTAAGATTAGATCTTAATGGGATCAAGATTTTTTATAAAAGTTCTTGCACATAGCAAGTGTATTCAGGAAATACATGTATGTAGCGAAAGGAAATGTGCATTGCAATTATAATAGGAATTCCCCAACCAATCATGTGATTATGTTGACAATGAGCTGTTGCCATTGATGGTGTAGACAGTTATATGACGGTACTCTTCATTGTCAGCTATTATTACCTTCTGTGAATGAGTATAGTCATGTAGATAGAACTTTCATGAGTCAATTTAGTAGTCTTTAATCTTCATTGGATTGTTAAGCTTGACTTTGATTATATTATGTGGGAATAACTTACTTTACAATGTCTTTACTTTAAAAAAATATGATTTTAGGACTAAAGATATAGTCAATGGACATCCGAATATACCGGTACATGTATAAGGGAATATTAACATATTGGGGCGGGGGTATCAGCTGATGGAAAGGTAGTTGCATGATACACCCATGTATTTGTAGTTGCAGACTGCTAGAGCCTTTTCCCCAAATGCTTGCTAGGTTTTGTTCTCACCTCGGACTAAACTCTTGACTAGGAAGTTTACTGCTTCCTAAAGTGACTAATACCTTCCAGTGACACAGATAAACAAGAGAATAGTAGGGGAAGGTATTGAACAACACACTGAATCAGACGATACGAAGGAGAGAGATAGATGGAGAGACAACAAAAAGATATATGGATATAAATGTAGGGAGAGATAGAAAGGTAGAGATAAAGAAATATAGAGAAAGTAAAGAGGTGGAGTCAGACAGAGACACATTGAACTAGAGAGAGAGGGGTAAAGAGAGAGAGAGAGAGAGAGAGAGAGAGAATGAGAACAAAGGGCCCTTCTCAGACGAGACAATGATGCTGCAACTTAGAGTAATAACCAACCATTTGAGGTAATGAGAAACAGGATCTGTGCTCCGTAAAGATAGCTGCAATTATCCTCTTTTATCACCCACAAAGGGAGGAAATGAATGTCCCATTGAGCACCGCTTATGAAAGCAATATATTCGTAAATTGTTTCCAATTACCAATTGCCCAAGTTTTTATTCAAACTTCACTGATTGATGACCTGTAGTCACAGTCGATTTATTTCCTACTGAAGAGATAGGTTAAGCAGGATGGGAGAGATCAAGTACTCCAAATCATTTGTTATTGATGGATCAGGATACTGTTACTTTTAGGGCTGCAAAATAACAGTGTAATTCAGTAATGGTACCTGTATTTTCTAAAGAAAATCCAAATCATTTTGTCAAAAGCTATAATTTGATGAGAATATACAGTAGGTAGGTAGGAAAAATCGCAACCGTGGTTTCCCTAATTATATTTTTATTTTGCTATTACTAACAAAAATTTCTTACTACTCTTCATTTTTTATTTGCTTTTGGCTTACCAGTAATAACTTTGTTCTTTCACAAAAAATATGATGGCTGTTTAGACTGCCTTGTATATTTACTCTACTTTCGGTTGATCCTTCCTTTCTTGTCTGAAATATTGATCTCTTCCATCCTTCCTTCCCTTGTTGAAATTCATGGAATCCGATTGTTATTCAAATCTATGTGTATTGATCATCAATTATACAGATCTACTCTTTACATTGCACACATACGCCTTAAATGAAAGAAAAGCTTCATTGTATGCCACATCATTACTTCATCTCCTCACAAAATTAGCAAATACAAATAAAAATCATCATATTCCCTCATGTCATGAAAATATTCTTGGAGATTTTGGCAATAGAATATTTAGCAAAATGTTCATGGTTGTGACATCATATCATTTCCATTCACCGTCCCTTGAGTTATCTGATTCTAAGGTAAAGCCTTTTTTTCTATGGTTTATAATAAGAGGAAATTGTTAAAGGTCTTTCAGGTTTAACCTTTAGCATGTATCATTAAAGAGGAAGGACATTAGCACATGTTTAGATTGTAGTCAGGGTTTTAGTGATTTAGTTTTCCTTCTATTTCTACTGGACAGTATCAATAGATGCATTATAAAGGTATACCGGTACCCGTGTATGATGTTAGATTGAAACTCTGTACCAGTATCACCTCTTATTTTTGTGATTTTCTATTTGGATAAGCAGTTATTCTGAATGCTTAAAAGTAATACTGTTAAAATTCTCTGAAAATCATAAAGCAAGCTTGGACTTAAGTATGTGCTTGCTAAAGTATTATAAAATTACATATTCTTGAATATTGGTTCTTTTCATGTACTTCATACCTTTCCAATGAATTTATCTATTACATTTTTTATATTTATTGAGTGGGCCACAAACAATAACATGGTTTTAATTGTCTGTATTTATAAAAAAAACTGACCATGGAATGTTTTCTGAGGTTTATGAAAGAGAAGTGTGCAAAACAACCTTTGTTGCTCCTTTGGTTAAAGCAATTGGGAACTTGGTGTTTTTTCTCCAAAGTTTGTACCTATCAGACAACTTCATATTTATAACGAGGTTGATAAATGAGACTAGCACAAATTCTAAACGTTTCAGTTCTCCCACACTATTCAAAATATTGGAACAATATAGGCCATATTATTCACACTTTTGCTTTTGTCCCTTGCCTCTACTTGGAGAGTAAATACAAGCCAGGTTTGTAAAGCTTACCAGAATAGAGAAAAAATGTGAATAGAGACATTTGAATAGGGAGAATGGGACTGGAGCCCATGGGTATCTTAAAGCGGAAAGGAACCATGACAGAGAGAGAAAAGATTTTTTTTTTTAAAGTATAAAGAAGTAAAAGAGAAGAAAAAGAAGGGGAAAATGGTTGGGGTTTCTTTGGGTGGGTGGGTATACAAACATAGAATAAAACCTGTTGTAGATTGCGTTTGTAAAAGGCAGTGGGGTGCATTGATGCATTGGACGTTATAAGCCGAGAGGTTCTGTTTGGGTTCTTTTTTAAACTTCATTTCTTGAGAAATTAGTTTTGAAAGGAGTGTGTGACATTCATTAGAACATTTGATGTGGCTTTCAATTGTTTTTTTTTTTTCAATATCCGTAAACGTTACAACTCTTTTGATAAAGTGATTCCAATGCCCATGCATTTCTTGCTACCACAAAAGGTTTTGGTATTTTCATCCTTAATTATCAAAATTCTGTAAATTTGCTTTCCCTTTTTCAATCCAAGTACCTTTTTTTATCATCTTTTCTATTCTTTCTATCGTTCTTTATTCCATCGTGTCTCTTCTCTATCTTGAATTTATCTTTAACCTCACCATCATTTCATCTTTCTCTCACTACCTATAGTGATAATTCATTCTATATTTTGTCATCTTTTCCCCACCATTTTTGCAATGTCTCTTGATAGGTCATGATATTTTCAAGCAAAGGGATGGATCATAACTGTGGGGAATTAGGATTACAATTGTCAATATCATATTCAGCTGCTCCTTGACCCACTTATTTATTAGGAACTCTCTATGGTTTAATAAAGTACTCAAACTTTTTTTTAAATTATGAACTTTGATTTTCGACTGTAGTATGTTGATCTTTTGGGTGAAATTGGCATACAAGTTCCAGACAACCCTAACAATTTATATTTTCAGTGGGAGTAGTTTTATAATAGGCTTTATTTGGTCTCAAATATTTCCCCTCCTTTTGATCTGTCCCTAGTGGTTTACCAATGCAAACATGCCACCCCTGTATAGGAGAATGGAACAGACCACAAGTTTACTTTGTGGAACGAACCATATAGGCTTTAGTCTCATCTGTACAGGAGTTTCACACAATCACATGCTTTGTCCTTAAACTCATTCTCTGTATTCTTGCTCTTTTTGCCTTATCAATGTTTTCTTTATTTTGATATATATTTTGTTCAAAATATTGAAAGATGAGTGATTCAGCAAAATAACTTAAAAATCAGAAGGACACTTGTGTCTGGACGCTCAGACTATGCAGCTCAACTGAGACTGGCACTGTGTGAATAAGTATGTGGGATGCAATGAATAATAAGCTGTGTATACGCCTCCTCTCTCTTACTGAACCGTACACTGTGAAGAGTTTTGTGCTATAGAATCTATATATCGCTGCTGCTTGCTGTCTACACTATAAGTGCTGCTGGAGATAGCTCGGCTCGCACATACTGTATTTACTAGGCTGGTGGGGTGTTCGTCAAGTAGTAGTGTTTAGTAGAGGAATACCTGCCAGAGCCACTTGTGGAATGTCCGTTCCCATTTTCGGAGGGGGCCGTGTCGTGAAACTTCAACAGACCCTGATGGTGATACCCGTGCAGTGATTTCAGGAATTTTGTAGGTTAGAGGAGGTCGATGCTATACATCACAAGAGACATGTGATTCAAAGACCACTCGGAGGGATTTTAATATTGGATTCATGTTTACGAGGCATTGAATGTGGAATTTTAATGTGAAATAATTGTTCACCTTGCAAGACTTGATCAACATTGGAGTATATTAGAGACATATATCAGCAGTCGATTGTCACCACTATTGATTAGTTAGTGAGATATCATTCAGTATGCAGATTCACCTGTCTTGATGACATACCCAATCAATTTGGCTTCATTAACCCTTTAAATCCTATTCATCAGAAAACTTCATTGTCTGCTGAACAGTTATATAACTAATCCTCGAGAGTTATATACACTACAGACTACTTAGTGATAGAGTTTGCCATTCAAAAGCAGCATTTTTGTCAACTGATCAGGGAATTTATCAACAAGGATGTGAGATATATATAGTTCAGAATCTATGAGAGTATTGTAGATAAAGCTAGTTTCAGTCAGGATACAGTTTCACGAAATCAGTGAAGTGTTAATGCAACTCAGTGGTGGAACATATACAGTGTATATAGTTTGCCAAAGGAATATATCACAGTGTGGCATAGGAATGGAATATATATCAACTGTCCTTTGTGATATATAATCTTATATTAATATACCTGCATCTACAGAGAGGAGCTGATAGAATATACTTGAGCACACTTCACCACCTACTCAATATACCTCATCTAACTTAAGTTGCAAGAGGAATATATTCTTGTACTTTTAACTATATACTCCACCTTTGAAACATATGAAGTGGGTATTATATGTCTGCAGTTTGCTGTTAAACTTGTCAACAGAGTTATATTGAGAGGAATATATAGTTTCTTTCCTTGGGAGGATTAATACGTCTGTGGATATATACCAGCCAACATATATGTCATCATTGAGTGACACACGCTGTATGATACGTCTCTCTCGCTCGCTTTCTCTTTCTCTTTCCACTGTCTGTGCCCGTCAATAGGGTTGGAGATAACACATGTGCTATGCAATATTGATTGAGAATGGCCATGATGAGAGACTGCAATATTAACCACACAGCATTTGAATAATATATATACATGCACTGCAACAAGTATATATGAGTCCCCCTACTTAGTCATATGTTTCATGTGCAGTGCATAGTTAAGGTTAGCATATATTCTCCTATAGTTACTCATTTGAAGCCCCAAATATAGCTTATAGTTTGTTAACAGCATTAATCATAGTATATATATACTTATTTATTATAGGAGTTTATCATATTTTATAGTTAGATATTTTATCAAAGAAATTTGTCATATTTTTGCCTGACAAGACATGTGCCTTCCATTTTTTTACTAGTTAGATAAATTATATCAGAAGATAATTCCCATGAAATTTTATAAATGAATATAGACCAAATATGGAAAATTTCATGAATAATTCCAATCCACTAAATACAAAGTGATCAGTACTATTAAAGATCCCCAAACTGCCTTGAAAAGAGCCTGTATATTTAGGATTCAACGATACTTCTACTTCAATAGTCCTCAAATCTAGACTATGACAATGGGCGACATACGCGAACCCGAAGATTCGCCAATCTCGCGCAGGAAACAGATTATACGTGGGCCAATGGGCCTTCCCATGGAAATAGAAATCACGTCCAGAAAACTTGGCAGATACCAACAAAAACGATGGCCCGAGCGACAGCCGCGCTTTTCGCGGGAGATCGCGGACGCAGAAGTCGATGAAGGAGACGTCGTCGTTTTCGATTGTCACTATTACGGATATCCGTCCCCGGAGGTCACGTGGTTTAAGGAGGATACAGAAGTTGAAAGGAATGACCGATGTTTAGTTTATACAAACGAGGTTGAAAGTATGTTAGTACTATGTGATGTGACTGTGAATGATACAGCTCAATACACAGCTAAAGTGAAAAACTATCTAGCAACCGTGGAAACAGATGCCCATCTTACTGTCTTTAAAAAAGGTATGTACAACAACAAAAAAGGGTCATGACTGCTGATTGTCCGTTACAGACCTGTCACTTAATGATGATGATGATGATGATGAAATACAGTATTACCAAGAAAAAATATGCATTGTACAACTACATGTTCATTAGTTTATGCTCTTTGAAACTCCAACTCTTGACAAAGTTGAATAAGTATTGAAGTATATTTTTATGATATCACAAGGAGTGTATTCCTCAATGCACTTTCAAAGTCCAAAGTATATTGTTAACATATCTGTAATTTGTGTTAAGCAAGATATGATATCCTAAGGTAATATGAGGTTGTAAACCGTGATTCTTGTACTATGATTCAGCGCCACCACATCTTAAATAAATACTCAGCAATGTACATACTGGTAACAATATAATTCACTGTAAATCACATGTTTCTTATAAAACTACCGGTATCACAACCTTTTAAAAAGGTCTTTATTGACAATGGCACCATAAAAGTCCTGAGGATTGTAGATCAAATGCTGTGCTTGCTCATGTTTACAAACATTGTATATAACTGTGTCTACATTATCTGTTTAAAGATACAAGATACAAGATATTGTACTGGCCCACAGCAAACATGCCCTGTTTAATAATAACCACAGTCTGAACAAACACAATTCACATTAATACAAACAGTACATAATGATTTTTTATATCTCAAGGTTGATTTATTATTTTATACACCTCCTCCCTTATTCACCATACTTATAACAAATAGTTCTCAAATTTGTCAATACATAAACATGACATATTGTACACATCATAAAAAAATGCACCCTTATTTACTCAGAGTTCCGATATGAACATTGCACGCTATCTGTGGTTTAGTATACAAATTAAAACTTTTGTTGTAAATTTTGCTCTATTACATACATCACATAAATGCACCTTTATTTACTCAAGGCTTCAATATGAATAATACATGTTTTCTGTGGTTTAGTATATAACCTTTTTCCTACTTTGTTATATCATATACAGTATATAATATAAATGCACCTATAAACTGAAGGCCTTTGTATAATTCTTTGCGGTCTAGAATAATTATATTTTTTTTTCAACTTGCTCATATTGCATGTATGTAGATCATATAAATACATAAACAGGTATACATGTATTTACAACTACAGTATTCAGAGCTTCATATGAATAATGCTGGTGCTGTGGATAAAATATATGAAATTGTTACAATTTCAAGGGCAATAAATGATTGCAAGCATACACTATTTGACAAGCACCCGTGTATAAAGTGATGGACCGCTTAATACCTATCCGTTTTTACGGCTCGATGATTTTCCTTTTTTGTGGACTAACCAAGCGAGAGCGCTTTTTGATTGTCGGGATGGTGTGATGTCACTTGTGACCTCCCACTTGCGGTACTGGTTTAGAACAGGAGGAAAACAATTGTAGTCTGTGCTTGCCCACACTTGTAGGGTTTCTGCAATTGATGGCGAGTACATTGTATAATTGAATAGATGATGGTTGGGAATTGAGGATGCAAATTTGGCTGGAATACATTGTATTGTACATGCAGCAGGAGAACCTATATTTGTAGATCATTATTATTAGTGTACAGGTCAATCCTAAAGACATACAATTTCATGTGAATCTCTTTTTCATTTATACTCATCCTTTAAAACATGTTCTAACTTGGCTTTAGTCTTTCTTTCATTTTTCCAGTATTCTTTTGAATTCTTGCACTTCAATCTCACAATCCAATTTTTGTAATTTGGATTGCAATCTCTTTCTGTGCTTAGGTATACCGTTAAAGAATTTCAATTTCTAAAACAATCAAAGCTGCATTTTGAAACTCTTGCAGTTTTATTCATGATCAGAAGAGTGTGCAATAACTAAGAAAAAAATATTTTGCGTGATAACATCTAATCTGTGTAATCTTGTGAATGTTTGATATGGGCTTTTAAATGATCTACTTTGGATTTATAGAGATAAATTAAACCTGTCATCTAGTTAGTAGTAAACAAAACAATATAAAGTGTCTTATCACGCACACAATTGCAATGTGGATGGAATTTGGACTAGCGGTCAAATTCTGGAACTTCTAGGCCAGATATTTAATCTTGCATGCTTCACTATACACAGTAGATTGGCAAGACCTGTTTGTTGATAAATACTAAAAATAGTTCATTTGCAGGGGAGTTTTCTATTGGCATTATTACACCACTGTTCAAAGTCCATGAATAATTCATACCAATTTTTTGTCTGACATAGGATCACGGACATTGTTGGAAATGCAGTGTGTGGATTATGCACACGCGATGTATTGAGTCAATGAATACGATTATTGTGTCCAAATTTGCATGAATAAAATCATAATTTTATCTTTATACTCAATACTCAAAATTTGGTATCTACCAGTATTAGTTGAAATGTCACCTTGGCTTATGGAATGAAAAATATATAATATTTTCATGCGAAAGTATTTGAAATGCATATAGTGCTGGCTTACTGCTTTACAGTATACAACCATGGACCTTCATTTTTGTTAAATTTAGTACACTTCAAACGAATCAAATCTTGCAGTTCAGTAAAAATGGCTTCTTGTGTATTGAATTTATTTTAACCCCTATACACCGTTTAAAAATGGTGAAACTTCCTATTTTAGCGACATGTACTTGACACGTCAACAACGCAAAAAAAAGTGTTCCATTTGAATGTTCCCTGTGGGATGCATGCAGCTTGACAACAGTTGGAAAAGGCCCTGTACGGGGTATTACTTGTCTGACATAGCAGCAATACAAACCATGCAAAGAAGCCTTTTCTTCAAAATATCTATTTGGTGACATATGTGCCATTTCGAGGATTAAGTCTTGTCTTGGCACTTTGGCTGAGATTTTTGCCTGACATACAGATTGATCAAGAAATCAAGTATATGCCTTGATAACTCTGAAAGGGTGACGAAAGGGAAGTGAAATTTAGGGACAGTTATGAAAGCCCCCTGGTTTTGACAAAGGGAACATAAACCACATGGTTATTAGTTGGTGCCTCAGGCATGCACACCCAGTATGGTTCTTACCACAGCAGACAGACATTCATGTGTCATGGTCCTCATGGGGGCTATTAATTTATTGCCAGACACTCTCTCCAAATTTGATGTTTTCCTGTCATCAAAATGTCTCAACTTAAAAATGTATCAATCCATGTTGTGTCATTGCCATAAAGAAATATAAATGGAACATTAACAGTGATAAAAGTTCCTTGACTTTGGGACCTAAATTTGAAATTCTTAAAAAAAAAAATACTTACGTATTTGTTGGTGCTTTTGTTGTGATAATTCATCACAAGGTAACAAAGTAGAATGTCCAATATTCTAAACAAATTTGTTGTTTCTGTCAGCATATCGTCCAAATGCACAAGGTATTCTGTTGGCCCATATTTCAGTACTTTTATAAGTAGTGAGATAAACTCCTTTTTATGAGCTGTTCACAGAGGTGCATCTAACTCTTGAAACAAAGTCTCGACCATGCAAAGCCCTCTAAAAATACACTGTTTGAGAGCCAGTAGAACTTTAATTTTTGCCTTTTAACCATACACTTTTTGTTGGTGCCTTCTGGCATGTAGCAGACAATATACAGGCTGTATCAGCTGTAAAATGGTATTGACTTATTGAATAAGAGAGAGAGAGGGACAATATATAAAAACTTAAAAGTGAGAGTTATGAGGAACACCCGTCTCGCCATAACAGAATTATGGGTCATTGCATGACTAGATACATGACTAACAAAATACCTACCTGTAGTGTGATTGTGACTACACTGTAGGGTGTCTGGATGCTTGGGATAAGAGTCATTGTAAAAATTGTTTAGCGTTATTTGGCTTTGAGGGGTGAAAAAATGAATAAAGAAGACATTAAATGTTGTGATTGGTAGAATACAACAAAAGCATGAGGAGGAAATTCAATTTCTGAAAGATTAAAGTTGTCAATCACTATTGACGTAGGCCTACATGTATATTTATGTAAATACCAGTAGAGCAATTTCTGGTAATTAAGCATGGACAAACATAGTTGTATACATATGTGATTTAACTAAAGTGTGCGCGATTGACAATGCATGTTATAAAATCAAACTACACTGAGTACCATAATCCAGACAGCTAGTCTAGCTTATTCTTTATTTTATTCCCCACTCCCCAAAAACCCAAACCCAACCCAACCCTACCCAAACCCTAAATATAGGAAAGAGGTTAAGCCGACATTGAAACGTGTTAGAGGATCGGTGTCTACAGCTGATTGATCAAAACTTGTGTTGTTTTCACAGAGACTACTGCTTGTATGAGCTAAATACATGACGCGCAAGCTCATATGACTAGACTACATGTACCTTGATTATTAGTTGTAGCCTAAATTATATCTGTATGCTATCTTTCAAAAATATTTGAGTTTGCATATCATGCATAAACAGATCTCTTTTGAGTTCTTTTTTCTTCTTCAGACTAAATGAAATAAATGAATGTGTTTTAAGAATCGTTTTGTTTGACTGGCATCACAAGTACTCACAGATGTGTTTTCAAATCCATTTTCTATTCATTCAACATAAGATATACGTGTTCTGTAAAATGTAGTTTGAAAGTTAGTTTAGGCTGAAATAAAGTTTGTTATTGAGAAGAAGAAAAGTGTACAAAATATTATTATAATTTCTGACACAGTATTGAAATTATGCTGTTTAGATAATAATAACGAGCACGTTTTAATATTTAAATGGTTAATTTGCTTGGTAACTTGAGTGACTTGGGTCTAATAAAGCTGACATGCACATGAACTAGAAAGAGAAAATAGACAAAAAGGAAGCAACAATGAGATGTGTTCCATATGTGTAGGCCTATATGACTTCTGCGGAAGCTATGAATTGATCTTACATGTATTATCACACAAGAATGGAATTCCTATTAGTCATACAGAGGAACAAAAGGTAAAACAGATGGGGGCGTAATGTTTGGGTTACTTGTTTACATACTAACTCACAGACACCCACGCTCAGACTGACCAACATTTATTGTATGGCTGTACAAAAACCTTATGGTTATTAGATCATTAACATTTTTCTAGTCTTAACATTGTAAATCGAAACATTGTATACTACATGTATATCAATATGCATGTTAGAGTCATGTTTTGAACAAAACATGTTGGGATAACTTGTATACATACATGTACAAACACACAGATACTACTGCATGTTTAGACTATCCAAAGAGATATCTCTTTGGACTACCAGCATGCATCATATGACTGTACAAAATCTGTATAACTCAACTATAGATAAGTAATTAGTTATTTCCTAGTTGAAACATCGTATAATGAAATGTAATATAAAGTGTGTATGCCCCATTTGCTGTGCAATGATTCTTAATTTAACGTTTCTTTATACGACTTTGATATGATATTCCTCCAATCTGAACAGGGCTATAGACAAAGATAGATTTGCAGAGATCGTGCCTTGTCTATCATTATGAGTAATTAGCTACCCCAAGGCCGGGAGTCAGTTTGCAAAGGAGGTTCGTCAATAGGAATAGAATAGCTTCTGAAGCACGGTTCTTTGAACCTTGTGTTCATATACTAATCAGAATGGAAATGAATAAACTCAGTACAGAGTGTATACACACATGCTCCAGGAATAATGGCTGCATGGTCACTTTAACAAAATTAAAAATCAATAACCGAATTCCTGACTTCACTCCTTGACAGACTATTTGTACCTATAAATCAGAATCACAATCACATCATGATATCATCATATAATGTTCATTTATACTACGCATGCTTCAGCGGCAATTTATCTGTTGTCCTTTTCAAGAACCACCAACTTCCAAACTTCAACCCTTCAACCAACATTACATTGAGCCCCTTCCCTAAACCTAGTCTGAATCTGAATGTAGATTCTGGGCTTGTAAGTAACATTTTGAATTTAGCCTCATACATGTAGGTAGCTGTATTTGTAAAATCATAGGCTGAAACCCCTTACCAGTCCTCTTGTTATTACTGAAAGGAAGCTCTTTTTGATAGCAAGAGGCCATAGATATTCCTACTGCATCCGTACTTGTATGTCTTTAGAAGTAGCATAGGAATATAAAGATACAGTGCACTTATATAATAAGGTAGTGGAGTCTTTATTCATGAAGGATATTCTTGTAAGGCTTCAGTGGTAAATGCTGCTTTCGTTTCAGATGTAGTCTTTTTTCTTGAGAAATGAATCCGGCCTGTTTGTTAATCCTTCTGTCCTTATGGTAAATGTGTATACATTCTGATCTAGCATTTCTATGGTAACAAGAGAGCATGAAAATCCCCCAAAGAGCTCTAAAAAAATAGAGGGAGAATCCTTGTTTGAAAAATGAAACGGGTACATATTCCTAAAAGGAAAGCTCACTTTTAAAATGGAAAATTAAAAAATGAGGTCTCGATCATTAGCTAAAATGTAAATTTTACTCTGTTTGCCAGCAAAGAAAATAAAGGTAAATATAATTGTTACATTGTACATGTTGTTCTGTGTATCATCTCCTTGTACTGTAGACCACAATGGAGATGCCTCACACACAGTAATGGATGAGGATCGAATATCCATGGAGAAATTTCATTGGGAATCAAGTAATACATGTACATCAGAATCTTATTATCATGACGGTAGAGTGTCATATATACTAGCTCTTTGCATATCAGCAATGACATCTACATAAATTTGTCATCCCAAGTTGCCTCTTTTTGTCTCTATTTTGTATTCTCTGCTAAGGTTGAAAGGCCTCCAGGGTTCGTAGGCAAATGGAAAAATGAAATGGGCACATGGGTGAAAAGTCACCTGCATTTGTGAGTCCATTGCCATGGAAACGGACAGGATAACAAATTTGACACTCTGCAATGGCTGCCGGGCATTGAGAAGTGTGTCTCTTGCAAAAACAGAGGCTGTATCATGTTAAGTATTGTGGGAACATTTATTGATATGTGTGCTCAATGCTTGCACATACATTAAAATGTTAGTTTACCCATATTATGAGAAGATGTATCACTTTCCCTTTCCTCTGTGTACTGGCTGGAGTGCTTGATCGGTTCATGCACATTTGTTGGTGGGGAAAGTAAAATTGAATCAAATTAAAATATTATTAAATCTTAACAAATATTTCCCCCTTAAAATAAGTTTGTACTCTCTTAATTGAACTTAACATGTAGATCATTTTGAGGATGATCATCCAATCTAAATTCCACTATTGTCTGGTCTGGCCATTGTGTGTACATCAACACATTTTCAATCAACATCCAGTGATGGGGTGGGGGAGGGGGGTTCAGATGAGCGCCAGATGCTTTATGGTACCAGTGTGAATGCAATAGGGTTCAGGGGTCAATATACGGGAGTAGGATCGCTCTTAAAGTCTGGGGGTTAAGGGGTGATGTGATTGATGTTTGGGAGGAAATTGAATATGGCAATATATGATATCATATTCAAGAATTATGCACTAAATTTTCAACAAATGTCTTTTTATGGGGGAGGGGGATGAAGGGTCATAAATAATTGTGACTTGAATCTGTTCTATATGATTGATAAATTATGTCTTGGGGTATACGGAGATTGAANCAACCAAGGTCACCTCATCTTTCCTTTGTAACGCCATATTCTGTAAACTTGTAATATTAATGTCATATTTGTAAAGTGTGCTATGAAAGAAAGATAAATAAAACTTGAAACTTGAAACTTGAATATATGATATCATATTCACGAATTATGCACTAAATTTTCAACAAATGTCTTTTTATGGGGGAGGGGGATGAAGGGTCATAAATAATTGTGACTTGAATCTGTTCTATATGATTGATATATTATGTCTTGGGGTATACGGAGATTGAAATATGGGAATGGTTTCTCTGTTCTTGTGCAAAAATTGGGAAGAGATGGAAAGATATATGATTTATTATCTATATCTATTATATTTTATCTAGTCTGCAGTATTTGTTGGTAGGGGGGGGGGCAGATACCTGTCAAATATTATTATTATTGATGCAGTACTGTTATGATGCAATCATGCAGCATTATCAAACCAATTATAAAGGATATAGGCCTATTGTACATGATATTGGTAAAGCTATTGAAATTCTAATAAGTTTTGTATATAAGTGTAATCAATGCTAACTCCTCGAACCCTTTTTTTCTTTTGTTCTCATGAATAAATAATCAGTCATCTCAGTTGATCGACTGCCATACAGTGGCTCAGTCATTGTTCCAAAATAAAAGAAAGGCACCCAACACTATTTGCCTTTTAGATTATGTAACAATGGGAGCTGAGGGGTTAATAAACAGATGAGGGGCTACTTTCAGAAGGGGAGGAACATAAACCAATTTGACTTGCTCTTGAATGGCCCAGAGAAAGAAGTTTACTCAAGTGACATTTGTAAATTGTGTCATCTCTTACCCGAGCATATGGAGTGCTCACATATGAATCTGTTTCCAAACTTCCTGGATACCTTCTTGCTCCAGATTTGCAACTTATAATGGAATTCTCATTTTGACATTAGTCTGGCTTCATTTGTTCCCTGTTGCAATGCCAGGCAATCTTAGCCAATCTTAAGCCAAGGGCCATAACGCAGTAGCCCTTCCAATCAAGATTAATATGATTAGATTTCAAGGCATATGTGAACGTCTCCACCATCTCTTTATGTTACATGTAGCTATACATAGTTGCTTTTAAGCCCCTCAACTGAAGTATTCTTTGCAGAGGAAAAGTCAATTAATTGATTGAAGACGTATGTCGTTTGAGTAAACACTTAGTTTCAAAGGGACGCATAAGTACCCAGAGCAATTGGCCAATAAAGTATGTTTGCATTTAAACTACTGTAAGATTATGTATTCAACAGTCAGACATTCAAGTATATTTCCAAATTGGTAATATTTTACCTGCTCACAAAATTATCATTCGTCATTGTATTGACACATCTTTCTCCTTTTATTTTATTTTTCTAAAATTAATGATCTTTTTTTGATTGGGGTGAGAGGATAACACCTAACAAATTAATTAAAAGTTCTATAAGGTTTGATAGTCAGTTAATATTTAATTGAATAAAAGCATTATTGATTTAATAAGGCTTGTGAAAAGGCAGACAATGTGAAAATTGTGTAATGTTTTGGGCTATTTCACAATTTGAATTCTATAATCCTTTATTGTTACTATTACTAGATTAAGGCAATTCTGAAAGCAAATTGAGGTGTAGCATAAACTTTATTCTAGTTGATGTTGTGTTAAGCATCCGAGACTGTAACGTTCCATTATGATGGCATTTTCACCTGTGTAAATTATGAACTGCGGTTATAAGAAGAGCTATCTGGTAACTGGTTTACAAAGCGTTGATTTGTGCATCTCCCTTATATGGTTTTCAGGCATTCATCTGCACAATATAAGTAGATTCCCAGATGCAGAGCATTGACTGAGCTCAGGATGGTGAGATAAATGATGTAACATAACGCCAGTCGACAGCTACAGTTACATGCTTTTCTAGATGCCTGTAGTCTTTATGGTAATCGCCTCAATAATGGACGGCGGGACGGTTTTCCCATTCTCCTCCCTCGATCATTCAGCGAGCGTGCTTGGTCCTTGGTCCGCGGAGATGGTCTTGCAAGTTTAGAATATCATTTATCTGTTTCCCTGGCCTGACACACTTCTCAATATGAGGGACTGTTGACCCTTGACAACCATATTTGGTTGATTGGTTCTTGAGGATTTGTCAAAGGCATCATCTATATGGAGCTGTTGTGTTTTTAGGGTTGTCTGTGTGTTCATCCTGGTGGTTTAGGAGTTGTTGGTTCAAGATGAAGCTCGATTATGTTGTCCAAGTTATTGGTGAGATCCATCTTTCTCATTTCATTATAACAACATTTATTTTGTTTCATCATCTTTTTATTTTTTGCTTGATTTGCTTCGTTTTTCCTCTCCAATTATCTGTTTAAATTCCATGTGTATGTAAGTCAATTCTTGTTGCTTCACTGTTATTGTTTATTTGATATGAAAGACTTTTAAAGTGGTCATATTCATTTATTCTTTACTGGATTATTATCCTCTTCAAGCTGAAACCCTATAGATGTATCAAATGTAACCTCTTTACTTGCTATATATATGTAGGCCTACTAGTAATAATGTCACTGTCCAAACTCTTGGCTTTTTTTGTCTAGTTTCAAACGGAAACTAGATATCTAGTCCTTGAGACTTTCTTACGAGAGGATATGTTATGCTACATGCATTCTAGGTGCAGTCAAGAATAAAATCCTTTATTTTCATTTCAGCACATATACCGATACTAAGTCATCTTTTCCCTCTTCCTATCCTCTCTCTTTCTTATTTCTGTCCCTTGCTGTTAATATTTCTCACCTCCATTTTAGTAGCATAATTTTGCATTTGTTTTCCTCCTTTCCCTCTCTCTATCAGCTTCCTTCCTTTTTTTAATGCTGGAAGAGATTTTGAGTTTGATTTGTTATTTGAGAGCACCAAACTCTTGATCGGATATTTGAGTAGAGGCTAAGAGGACTTTCAATCTATTGAATAGTTTGTGAAAAGCCGTACAGTTAGAAGCAAACAGCTACGGTCACTGAAAGACAATGGACACACTGTCCATGCTTGGCTAATATTGTAGAAAGGGAAAATAGAGGCTAGTTAGGGGTTTGGTCTATACATGTAGGATAACAATTATTCAAGAGAACAAATTTGAAGGTTTGGTAAAAAATAAGATTAAAGTCTAGACTGTGTGGGTTTTGTGGGATGTATGTGTAGTTTCCTCAGAGAACTGTTAAAGGCTATACATTTCTAAAGTAAGCTTGGCTATTGTGTTCATTGAAGAAATTTATAATAACATTTACTACATATGTTGCTTTGGCAAATGACCCCTCCCCTTAACAAAAGTAACCCTTTTTTTCCTGTGGTGACACCTGTATCACTATCTGGCACTTTGAGGACATGATTGTTTTGGTGTCAGTATAATCAGCATAATTATACCATCTAGCAGTTTTCATTAACACCAATGTACGAGAGTTAGTGTTTGAGTGTGAAGGCTTGCGAATTGCATTATTTTGTTTGCTCGTGACATTCTGGACTGGAACCTATAGTAGAGGAAGCCAATTGTAACTACTGCAAATTGTTCTCAGAAACAGTCTGTAAAGTTTTTATATGCTATTTGCTATAACCTTAACCTGAGTTTTATTTAATGATACCAGGTTGTACTAATTTTGTTTTAAAGGTCATTCACAAATCCATTTGCTATGAGGAAAATACTTAAATATCAGGTTCATATCAACAAATGTCATGATTATCGCCCCTCGGCGCCACTACAAATAGCCCACCTGGGTATACTGTCAGTTTGTCTTTATTTCTGAGTGGGTTGAAGATTGACAGTCGAGAGAAGAATCTGACATGACTATCAGGTCTGACATCATTCCAATGATCCTGTGCGTAGCCTGGTGCTATCCCCTTTTAACCCACTAATTATATTTTCCATTCTTGGCAAGTTGAGCTTATCAGCTGTCTTCCATTGAGCAGAGCATTAAGTCATGTTAAATCTCGTCTCCCTGGCAACAAATATGCAAACCTAATTATTTCCTGCAGTCAAATTTTCTGCAGATTAATGCCTTACCCCCGATGTCTTAAGACGCACTTTGTTCCCTAGCTCCACGCTCAAAGTGGTGTTTTGTTTCATTGGGAGATCTTGTCTGAAATAGCTTGACATTTTTAGCAAAGGTTTTCAGACTAAAATAAACTGAGAGATTTAAAGTGAAATCCTCTAGATGGGAAGTGACTAACTTCCTATTTGGAGTAGGAAGTACAAATGTTTCTTTCTGATGAAAGTTTGAAGGTCTCAGGAATACAGCTTCCACTTTTGAAAGTTTCCTCTTTTTTTTTAGATAAATCTTTTTGTTGTATCGAGGCATGATCACTGGCTTGCATTTTGATGAGCATTGAAATTAAATGTTCTTGCTTGCTGAAGTGGACTCTATAAGTTTTTCTGCAACACAGTTCAATGGGTGAACAAGATTACATAATAGACCTACATATATATGCTATTTGTGACCGTATTCTTTTTTTTATGTAACACCAAGGTAGATGGTTATATGACAGTTCTAAACACTTATTTGGTGTTTATAACACCAACTAGGTGTTTATATAAGGACTATAAATGCTCCTTTGAGAGCCTGCAGGAAATACCAGATATACATAGCAGAGGAAAAAGCAAATGGAAATTCAATATTTGCAGAAAGCTTTTATCACAAATCTAAGAAGCGGATACCAAAAGTTTGCCAATATTTAAAAGATCTATTATGCAATCTAGCAGTGTACAAATGGATAAGTAACATAAAAGAAGTAAACAGGAGAACATTTGTTTAGAGCTTTTGGGAAGGAAAAGGATACTTCAAACTCAAGTTTCTTAGTCTTGGTTGCGTAATTCATCACAGTTATATTTTACAGTTTAAATAAGATTAATTCAGTTTATATATACAGTAATCATTAAAACCCACTCCTTCTTGCATTGACAAGGTGACGTCTTAATTACGAAGGTCAACACAAGGTGAATGGTGATTTTGATAGTTTGGTGTGAGCAATTAGTAAGATGGTGGGAGGGGCACCCTTTCAAGTTGAGAGTCAAAGGGCAAATTTATCATTGGTTCTTTTTAAGAAACTGTAGAAGAAAAACTCAGGGTGTGGTGTAGGATACAAGAGGTTGTTTGGTCAAAAGTGTCACGAACATTGTCAAGACGATAAGAAAGTGGTGAAAAAATCAATAGAAGTTTGGCTGTTAACCAAGTACTTTAACATCCAGTTTGGAAATTGGGACGAAGCCTGGGGGTGTTTCACAAAGATCCCAAGTCAAACTTATCTCTAAGTTGGACTTAAATATTATGGAGAGCCATTTGTACCCTTAAAATAATATATATTCACAAATGAAAATTCTAGTATTTCAGACTTTTCATAAATTCCACATCAAAAACATGAAATTTCCCATGATAATAGAAAATATGAATGATTTTAATCCACATTTTATGCCTTTTAAAATAACTTTCACCAAAAAATTCAAGGATGCTAATGGCTTTCCATAACTTTTAAGTCCAACTCACAGATAAGTTCAACTTAGGATCTTTGTGAAACACTCCCCTGGACTATTTGGAAGGAATTTTAGCATTTGCCTAACATTTGGGACATTGAAAACATAGATTAAATGTAAATTGTTGTGTAGCAAAGTAGTGAATGTATATCGTATGCAAACTGCTGAAATGGTTTGTTTTATGAATGCACACTACCTAGCAAATATAATATTTACCTTTGAATAAATCCATGAATGAATGAAATAAATATGATCCCTCAATCCAAGGGAAATAATACATCAATATTGAATGAACAGAAGATCTCTCTATTGAGAGACATTCGGTTTCCTTTTCCTAATGTGATAATCGAGAACTTCCTGTAAAAGAAAAGGAGTTTCAAGTTCTGCGGCCATAGAAATGTTTACAACCTAAAAGCCAATACATTAATGAACATGTGTTAAGTACAGATAGCTTTGTACGTACTTACATGAGTTGCGCTTCAGGTACATGTTCAACTGGATCTATGTAGGTATATGTTATTGAATTTGAGGTAAATTTAAAGTAATGGTCTGAACTATTCAAAGAGAATAGAATTTTAAGCTCGCATGGATCTAGACTGATTTGTAATTATTGAATGACACCATTATATAATCATAAAGGCTGATTAAATCTTAACTTATTATCTTTGAAGAGACAAAGAGGCATTCAGTCTGGGTTAAAAATACAAGGTATTAAACGGATTCGCAACAGACAGTATGTCATCATGTGCATTTAATAATTTAGATCATGTAGGTCATACAGTTTTAAATTCCATTATTATAATTGTTTCTTCATACTTCCCTGACTGATAGGGTCACAACAAAACTGGTCATGTCATACCTGCCTGTTAGTGTTTTCAGTACATGTATTTAGAAGGTGTCCCCACACCATTACTTGGAGTATATACACTGACTTTTTGAATAGCTATGAATACAATAATTTGTATGGAGAAGGACGTGGGGGAGATATATAATCCTCATATTTTCCACCTGTGAAAATATGAATTCATCCATCTTTTCATGTCTTGTCAACCATTAGCAGATTATTAGTGATTATCAATCTCTGTCAGGATGGTCTTTATAGGCTATTTGGTAAACAGTAATGTGAATGTACATGTACCTCATTAAAATAGTTTTCCATTCGTTGGGTTGGCCGGGTTCATGCTCTCTCTCTCTCTCTCTCTTGGTAAACAGTAATGTGAATGTACATGTACCTCATTAAAATAGTTTTCCATTCGTTGGGTTGGCCGGGTTCATGCTCTCTCTCTCTCTCTCTCTCCCCCCTCTCTCTCTCTCTCTCTTTCTCTTTCTCACTTTCTGTTTTTCTCTCTCTCTCCCCCCTCTCTCTCCCCTCTCTCTCTCTCTCTCTCTCTCTCTCACTCTCTCTCTTGCTCTCTCTCTCGCTCTTTTGTAATTGTCTATATCTATTCATGTAACCTCTTCCATAACCCTTGCTGGTTATACACAAAATAAGAGAAGTAAACATGAATTATATGGAATGCATTCATATCATGATAAATTTGTACCATTGTTACATGATTTGGCAACAGACTGGTTGCTCTTTCGTGTGGAGATCTTCATGTATTTATGATAAAGTGACACCTTTCTCAACCCCTGCAGATTACATGCATATACAACAAAAGGGAAGTAAACCTGAAATATACCTGTTTATTTGTACAAAAGGCATTTATATTATGATACCTAGGTATCTTTGTTTATTCAGCAGAAGATTGGTTGCTCTGCTTGTAAATTCATATCTTTCACAACCCACTCAGATACTAAACCCTCAAATATGGGCAGTAAAACAAACTAAACATCAAATAAACATGTATGCCAAATTTATTATTCAATGACTGATTTGCTACATTTTATTCTTCTTTTTTTGTTGTTGTTAAATGAACAAACTCCAGTATCTATGTTATTGAATTATTCATGTTTGCCTTTTGTAACTATATATTTCTGCACTTTTAATAGGGCCAGCCTATAAACAAATCATCAATAAAAAGAACAACCATAAAAGGGAAAATGTATAAAAAGAAGATAGAAAAACTTATTAAAGATCTCAAGTTTTTGAGACATGATAAAAAACATGTACATGTATATTGGTGTATAGATGTTATTATTATGCTGCCCATAGCTGTGCTACACATGCAGCTCATAAATCTTACCTGTCAAGCTACATTTTTATGAAAAGTTTGGCATCTTTTCATGTCTGGTTCTTTTCAATGTGAAACACGCAAACCAGTCTAACATTTACAATTCAAGCTTTGTGTACTCAGTTTGCCCTCTGGTGCTCACTGCTCATGCCATAGAGATGTCATAATAATTATAATAATTACTATTTTTGCTGTATAGCGCACAACACATAGGCATACTTGCACGTATGTCTCTATGGAGTGGAGTATTTTGTGGGATAAAGCTATTTGTGGCACAAAAAATAAGACTTTCTCACGATCTGGGATTCAACAATTTCATGGGCTGTATGTATGCAGATTGTTATAAAAGATTGGGTTCATAAGATAGAGATTTTGTTGGATCTTCTATGATAAGCTGTCAGTCCACTAGTGCATGTTCAACACATTGACTACTGGGACCGGATGGATCTTGTATTAAGTCTATAGGACAGAGAAAATTTAGCAGTCAGTGGGTTAATTCATGATGCAATGAAGAAAGAGTTTAATTTATATTCTCCACATTGTAAATCATTCATGTGAATGGAGCCCATTTCCCAGTTTTTTTCCTGGTTATTGTGTCTCGATAGTATCCATTCAAATTGAAGTTTCAAAAATCTAACAATGAAATCTCTGCTACATTAGGTTGATCCTTCAAGGGTGTAATCAATTTTTCCTCCATTTTGCTCAAAAATGTCTGATAACAAAGGATAATCATGACAATAAGTTGTAGCCATTAGGACACCATGGTAATAACAGTCACATAAATCGTGGCTGAAGCTCTTGTAATGTGGCCATTGTCCTGGAGGGAATCATTTGTAATGTCAGGAGAGAGGAAAATGATTGCTATTATCTACTGATTTAATAGTCTTTATGTTATGATATGAAGTGACTCACTGCACCATTAAGCCAGGTATATTACAATTTCATGCAGTATGTTTGATCTTACATAAATGACCCCCCTCCCCCAACCCCACTCTAACAGCATTTTATAAAAGCATTACAGATTTGTGAAACTAAATTTACAATCAGCATATTTCTGTCCGTAAAAAAAAAGACAATCACATTTCTAGGCGTCAAATGTTGATGGAACATGTGCTACTTATACATAAATTTATTTTTGCTTGGGCGAGGCACATGCCTTTAAGATACCCCCTTACCCCTGGGTATGTCTTCTTGATGTAGTAGCAGTATTTGTGGAAGCTTTGTGATAGGAAGGTAAAGTGCTCTTTCTCTGGATTGTGAATAGGCTCATCGATTAGTGTGAATTACATGAATACGTTTATTTTGTCATGATTATTATCACTTCCAAAGATAAATATTGGAAGTCAATATTTGTGACTCATAGTTGATGAATTACAAACATGAACCAACGTATACTTCAGTAACAGATATCAAACGCCCCCAAAAAGAGAGATAGAGAGAGAGAGAGAAAGAGAGAGAGAGAGAGAGAGAGTTCATGGGAAGATGTGGTTAGGGTGAAAAATGAAAATAAGCTAAGCTTGATTGCGTTTTCGGCACTCGACCATCGATTAAGCCCAACCTACATGTAAACCACCTTATCATTTTCCATCAATTCTTAATGCAGAAAATAAAGCAAATGAATGTTATACATCTTATTAAATGTTGACATTTCTCATGGGTGTGATTAAAATGAATTGGTTCCATTTATCATGATCATCATCTTTGTCATAAATCAATATTGGGTCTGATTCCTCACTCATGGTGTGATGATTTGCAAACATGAAATCATGTTTGTTTTCCTGAAAGAAGGTGCGACTTTATTGAAGCGATGAAAGTGTTCCTGGATGATTTCATTTGAAGCAAAGGGCAGAATTGCAACTTTAATAGTATGAGTAAATCTAGAGGATAAAGCCAGTTTGCATAATATGTATTTTTTGTCAAAAGCTGTTTAGCAAGGAGAAGTATTAAAATATGACAACTTTCTCAACATTTCCCAGAGTTGTGCATTTAAAAAATCCTTCATGGCATAAATTTTGATAAAATGGGAAGAGGTTGTTAATTGTAAAATTTGTGACATCAGATATTGGTGAATAAATGATAAACAAAACATGCGAGCAAATAATGATACATTTACTCAGAAAATACAAAGAAATCAGACAATTCAAGCTATATGTATATAGTTAGTTACCGTAGGTTGCAGGAGTATGATATTCTGTAAATGCCACCACCTCAATCTCATTAGCTGAGTTCCATCCTTCAAGATAAGATAGTAGTTTATCATCATATGAAGATTGCACCTGTTTGACCACTCAGACCAACAGCCCAAACAACATTAGTAATATTTCTTGTTTTATTTTTAGTGTTACCTACCTCTCTGATAAAACTGTTTTCTGCCACTTAAGGTAGAAAATAGGATGAGATTTTCACATGAAGACAAGAAGGGAAAGAACAGAATTATCTCATCGCAAAGGAAATTCCCCACTGATGCTCAAGAAAAGACACCTAGTGAAATACATGTATATCCTGTATGTAATTGATACTGAAGCCTCGGTGTGTGGTAAAAGTTGAGGCTGGCTTAGTTTTCGTAGGTCAGGTATAATTTGC
>BEXV01000155.1:24121-85534 GCA_003118195.1 Hemicentrotus pulcherrimus | reverse complement strand
TGTGTACAGTGTTTGTAACTTTACCAAATTTCTTATCATTTTGATGATTCCAGAACCTTGCAATACACACAAATTCTTATATGCTAGATGGTCAACCTTTTCTTGTCGATTCCACACCGTTTCTTTCACAATGCAATCGCATGACTAGAACTCAACTTCATCTTTAAGCTTTTATACTTTCCAAACTGCCAAAGATCTTTTATTTTCCAGAACTTAAATTGATATCTTTCAAAATCAGTCTAATGGAAAGTTATTTATTCCTGCATCCAGTGAAATGCTTGTTAATATTTAGAAACAATCCTTGACTATCCAAAAATTATTGTACAAACCAGGTCAGAAAATTTCTTGCATTTTTCATATAACAAAATATAATCTAATTGTACATCCCACAGAAATTTAGCCTTAGGCATTCATAAACAATTTAAATTGTATCGGTCCCTAATTCTATTATCCATTGTGAGAGTGATACGTTTTTTAATCAGATCAGTGCACTGATGATGGTACCGTTTTGCTGAAAAACTGTTATTTTGGCTGATGGCGTGTATTACTGTGAGTATATGACCTGTCACAACTGACCTTAAATGACCCATTTATGACATCAGTCAGTCTGACCAAGGTCTGACCATGGACTGACCCAGTGGGACAGACTTGACCCTGTTCAAGGCCACAACAGGTGGGAAGCCCTTGGACCAAGCCCTATGGAATGAGGACTGATGTTAGTCTAGGTATTCAGACAGTTTGATGTCATTGTATAATAGGAGAGACATTTTGAGATGATGATTATATTAGTAGTTATTGGTATAAAGGCTTTACGCTGTATGTAAGTTAAAACCTTTCTGACTACAAACAGATTTCATGTACATGTATATGTTCTATATATTTTATTGGCTTTCTTTTTTTAGTACCATTTCATTTCCCTTGTGATCTGTCACTTTCAAAGCAATCATGTGATGAGAAAGTGGTAGCCTGCTATACATACACGTATCCCCTCGCTTGCATCATCAATATTGCACTATACTGTTGGCCTGGTCTGTGAGTACAGTCAACATACATATTCTTACAGTCAACATGAACATTCCTAGATTGGTTTTATCAGTGTAAATGATCAGTCTCATGTGCATCATAATGTATGCATGGCACATACTGATATGGATTGGCTTCAAGTTACAATTGTCACTTCATTTTGATCTTGTTTGACCTTGGAAATGATATTCCAGCGTGTCCATGCTGCCTGAATAATTTCTAGATGTAATATGATATCTGGGTCCTGTCTCATGATAACAAATGCTATTACAAATGTATTAGATTTTGTGATAGATTGGCTTTCAGACAGTCAGAGGCCACAATTTCAGTAACTTATACAGTTATTGTAACTTGTTATTGACAACAAGCTTTTTAATGAAACAGATAGGGTCCTGGTACATGATGTCTAAAGATATTGCCCAGAAACCAAGGGAATGGGCCTCTCTTCAACAATTTATGTGCAACTTATCACAGATTTGACCCTGTACATTTCAAAGGGCTAGACATCAATTGTGGCCGCTCTTCTATAGTTTCTGGACAGGTATTTTACCTACAGCCTTGTTGTATTATAAAGTGCTTTCTTGAATATATCGGTTGTAAAAACACTGGGAAATACACAGTGAGTGATTGCTTAATCAAGCTTCCTTGATGTAGCTTAAAGTGAGCCACAAATAACAATCTCAGTCTGAAGTATGCTGTCGCTAAGAGCAAACATCCTTCAAACCAAGTAGATGTTTTTAAAGTTCTTTTGTTCCCTTTTCTTTTCTTCTTTTTTAAAATATTTTTTTCCCCACTCAGAAAACCTTGGAAAATAAACCTGTCAACTGTGTTTTATAGCACAAATCAAATGACCTGTGTTTTTACTTTTGGGGGGCTACATGATTTATAAAGCAGGGTTAGTTAGGAGTAATAGTACTAAATTTATGTTGGCTTTAAAATTCACAAACATACACGTACCCGATGTGTAAGTATTGTACACTTTCACTCAAAACCCTTTCAACTGGATCTGTAAAAAAGTGAAAGAAAAATGTGTAAAAACTTGAGACTAGCAAGGAGTTCATTATGAATTCATATGTAAACACTTCCTCAGTTTTGCATAAAAGAAACATGAGTTATTCTCCTGTCATTTTGACATTTCCATGTGTTGAGTAGGCACACCTTGCTTATTGTCACATCAACATTATTCCTGTAATAATATATTACTTCTCACTTTCATTCATGTCCTCTCTTTCTTTTTCTATGGAATGTACAACAAGCCCTGCAGCAATTGTTACAGATATCTTTGATAAATATTTGCTAACATACACCTTGAGAAAGATGTTGTTTTGATTGAAAATAAGATTTTGCACATGCATCCTCATGTTTGTGTGTGAATAAATTGATTCATAGTCATTCAAGCACTTCTCAGTGTTTATCAGGGGCTGACACAACATAATGATGATCATTGTATTGTTATTTCTGTTACGACTTACTTTTATTTATTGAAAATATCATGACCTAATTTAAACAGGACAGACCTACATCTGTTTAGATGTAGAAATACATATTTTTGTTGTTGCAAATTCCTGACTCTAATGATTGACACATACCAATAGGTAATAATGTTATCATCAGACTAGTAAATCTTTTTTTTTCTCCTGGAAATATCATGATTTAATTCAAACACAATATACTTGTTGTGTGGGAGACACATCTATCTATCTTAATTGTCTGATTTCATGGGTGATTTATGATGATAATACTTGTTATCATTTAATATTTTAGACTTCCTTGTTATTTAATGCAAATGAAAATACCATGACCTAATTCAAAGAGGAACTTGTATTCCTTATCTAATCATACTTTTGCATGACACACATTTTCATTTTCAATATAACACATACAACATAGAAGATAGTACTTGAGGCAATCAGAACATGTCAACTGGCTCTTGTCCTTCAGATTGTGCCTAAAATAGCAGGTTCCACTCAGACTTTTGAAATAAAATTAGCACATCTATAATGACAGCTCAATTTCCTTGCCCACAACTTGTCATTTGTGGGCAGGATTTATTTATAGGGAGAAAATTGAATTAGAGAGAAGTAGATGTACCTTATAATGGCTATCTCTCAATTTGGGTTTAAACCTCAGAATAAATCTAGACCACAGGCAAAGTTTGCAAAATATACCAAGAGTTTATTGCACAAGAAAATATTTCTTCTCTCAATTTTCAAGTTATACAATATAAAGTTGATACAAAGTTGAAATTCATATGACATCCTGAATGAATTCAATCCTCATTTAAAACAAAGCACAGCTGAAGTTTATAGATTATTGCAAATATATCCTGAATGATTAAATTGGGAATAGCTTAACTCTCTATCACCTTTTATTTATAAACTTCAGTGTGTGTCATGAACTATATTTCTTATCAAATTCAATGTGCAAAGGCTAATACCATGTGTAGACATTCACAGAATGCATATACTATTGAAACACACAATTGTTTTATATGTGTTTACAAAAGAGATATATATATATATATATATATATATATATATATATATTTGCCTTGTACTTTGATATTTAACTGGTAATCAATCAATATAAACTACCATCTGCTGGTGTTGCATATTGCATATTTCATTGTGCATTTCAAAGTATATTTCAACATTAGCATGCAGTACATGTATTTACAAGCAACAGGTGTCTGTTCCAGTAGATAGTATTCCAGAGTCCAGGGGTTTTGTTTGATTTGATTCATGGGACTTAATACAAAAAACTGAATTTATTTGTACACTCTAAATTAATATATGAATATTTAAGAAATAAATAATAATGAAGGGTATTATTCGTTGCAGCATATAAATATGAATTTATTAAATCAAAGGACAGGAATATGGATGTATCTAATCATGAAAAAGCTGTATTTCAATTATCTGTTTATTTGTCTTTATCTTTATTTTCTTTTACTTTATACATTTTCATGTATCTCTCTTGTATATATTTTCTGCTTTGGAAAAATTAAACTGTCACCACCAGCCATTAATGGATCCAACAACAAAACAACAAGAAGAAGAAAAATTGTAGTGACAGAGTTGTTCTCAAGAAAGTGATCTGACTTGTAAATATATAAGAAATGAAAACTCGGTGATTCAATTGACTGGCATTGCGGTAGTGGAAGTGCTCCCTCCCCCGTCCATCGCTGAGCTGTTAGAGGTTGTTGCATGCATACCCTCACGCATTACTGTGAACTGAGGAAAGTTCATCATTTCAGTTAGCAATTAGGAGGATGCATGATTCTTTTAAAAAGGGGAGGGGCACAACTATACAAAATATTTTTTAAAAACTGACAAAATGACAACCAAGAAAGAAAGGAACAACAAAAAGTTTATCATATATAATTAAAGGTTCATTTGGGGGTTTACAATTTGAAGGGGCTACAGGAATACAGTTAGATTTGTTAGAGTGCTCATTTCATTAATATACAGAGGGGGTGTTCCCCCTGAAATCCACCACAGGCAGTCAGGATCATCGTGATGGCTGTAAGGCAATGTATTTGGATCATGGCAGGCTTTGACTAGACTTAGTGTGATGAATGTGCCTGATATATTTGTTTGGAATTTGACTATGATATGTCGGAAAAATGTTCAGATAAACAGATGACTTATTTGCATTGTATGTATGACTTTCAATGTACATGTTTGATCAGATGTTCGGTATCCATATACTCTATGTTTTCTGGCAGAAAAGCTATTTAATAGAGCAAAACAGATGAGAAAAAAACAAATTAAATATTAAGGCTGTAATCTTCTTGGAGTGGAGTTGATAAAATAAAATAAGATTATGTAACCTAGGTCTTAATTTACACATAAAATAAACAGATACATGTATTTATCCAATATTGAAGCACATATTTATTTTGGATGCCTTTACCATAAATATTTCAAGTAAAATAGGTTTGTTTACATATTCATCTAAAATTATTTGTATATATAATAATTAGGATACAAATAAATTTCTTTTAATCTGTCCACTATCTGTTTTTATGCTCTACAAGTCACTACTCACTAAATGGTATTTCTGATAGAGACTTTTTGTCTTGATGACTCAAAGGTGTCGGGCCAATGGTGAAATGAATAGGCCTACTTGTCTTTCTTTTACAGACAGATAGTGGTCTAAGAAAACCTCTGGTGGATGAGTCTAATCATCCTACTGTGGGTCACAGTGGGTTAAACCATGTGGTCTCATTCCTGCCATTCCATTTGTGTTAGTTTCGTGTTCTACCAGTCTGATACCAGACAGGACTGCCCCGCCTGGATGAGAAGGAGATGCTAAGGGGTGCCACACCCCTCTATTTATCTCCTTGGTGGTTATGAAGTTGGAAGTTAGATGCTAGTGGTGCTACACCTGCACCTCCTCCCCTCCTCCCCATCCTCCCCTCCCCTCCTCCCCTCCTCCTCTCCCTCCTCCTCCTCTCCTCCTCTTCCATGAAAACTGCATCACCTATCAATCATCACTGGTCTATCAGCTGATGAAGATGCAACATTTATGTAGACCTTACAAAGTTTTCATTTAGAGTGTAGAGTTTGCTAGTATAATACCAAAAGATACCGAGAGATACCAAGAATCTTGCCTACCAATCACCACCCCTCTTCCAGTTATTACCCATCGCCCATCGCCCATCAATCATCATCATTGCTGCTCATAGCATGACAGCTATACTGTCATTGCCAGTGTGCAAATGTCACGTGCAGTCTGATGGGGCATCGGTTTAAGAAGAAAGATTTCTGTTGAGATCATCTCTGCTCTTTATATTGCATGTGACAGGTATACATCTGTAATAGACCAAGTCCAGACAGTAGATTATTGCATTCCTTCATGATCTTAGTCCTGGACCTACATGTTTATGAGAGACTGGAAATGTAAACAACACTCACAATGATCAAGGAGTTAATAATCCTTGATGACCCCTAGTCTTTAACTATATTCTGTATATAGAACCTCAACTGCACTTTGCATTGGTGGTCCAGATTTGCAAAAGTATCTGCCATGGAATGATCAAATTACTTTGATGAATTTTTGCAATTTTTTTAATTGGCCATAAGTTTCTACTTTTACAGCATATCGTTGTATTCCTCCGAGTTATTGATAAACATGTGGGCCTAAAGGCTTACTCTTTAAAAAATCCCCTCCCCTCCCCCTCCCAGAACTAGCACTGATTGTACTGGAAGTTCCCAAATTGATATCAGCTTCATGATGTGTATTATCATAACTTTGACATGCACTTTAATAGCTTTAAACAGTTCCCATCATATTCCATCAGACATGATATGCCCCTGCTCTTATCTTGTCACAACTTGCTCTTCTCCATCTCCCCCGCATCCATCTGATACCAATACCACGGGATGCGTTCCATGCTTGATAGCATCCTTCTATCTTCTGCTGGCCGGTGTTATCGCCCTGGTCAGCTGCATGGCATTTTTCAGATGTTTTGGATCTGTTAGCAGCCTGTCCGTGTCAAATATTATCTTGTCAATTTACCACAGTTGTTGAACGGACAAAGCCTGGTAGCTGGAAGAGACGGAGAGAAAAGAATATATAATTTTACACAGCTTACGTTGAAGGATGTACATGTATATCCTGTGTGTATCATGAATATCATTTTATTGGAATAGGATCGAGATCCAGAAACTTTGCATTGCAATCTCAAACGGGAAAGCATTTTACTTTTGCTGCACAACTTCAGTGTATTGGAATAGAGCTTCATTTGCTTGTTGATTAAGATTGATCTTTGTTTTATCTTATCTCTCTGTATTTGCTATTTTTGGGAATCATCATCAGATTGTGGTAGAATTAGAACATCTGTTGAGACATGGACCTAATAATTAGGTCCATGGTTGAGATAAGGTTTCACTGTGTACACAGGATCCATACTGATGTGGATATCATGGAATAACTTCAGCTTATTTAGCAAGAGCTTGTGGTTTTGATCCAGTTTTGTTTGTCTTCCGTGATCATCCTTTGTGAATTTTTTTTTGAGGATTTCCAGTGCCACTGGAGGAGCTATGAGCTTGTACATGTACATGTAGCTTTAGAAATTAAAGCAATTAAAGCAGCAATAACAAAGAAACAAATAAAAGCAAAACAAAACAAAACAATAAAATGAACAAACAACATAACCATGATTAATATGCTGCCATACACAAAATAACACATTTGTATCAGCTTTAATAATTTGATTTTTAATGAACATCATCAAATGTTTAACTACATATTAAAGTGCATGAAGCATGTTTCTGTAGAAAAGATAGAAAAAAGCACAACACAGGCTGTAATAAGTTTGGTTAACCACAGTGTGCATGTACATGTACTATCAGAATTAGACCAAAACATAAAAAAATCTTGTTCATGGGTTCAGGATTCAATTTACTGCAGCGATGCTGTAATAAAACTTTAGTAAACATTGACCTCCAATATATATGAAACAAGGATTCTTTCAATGGAAATGCATTGTAATTTTTTTGTTGCACTAAAAAGTGCAATGAATTCTCACTTGTAAAGATACATGTATCTTCTTTGCTTCTTACAGACATATAAAGAGGAAAAAATAATCAATAATCCCTTACCCCCACCCAAATACAAAAAAGCGTACTCCTTTTGTGCTTTCCTGTGCTTTTGTTAATGTCTAGGTTCCCGGAAAGTAGAAATAATACTTCTAAAGTGTCTTACCCCTGCTTTGTTATTGTACTTCTTCTTCATTGCATGCTTCAGTGTAGCTAGGTGAGCTAAAGGCACAATAGCAATCAATAAGATAGTTATGCAACACTTGCAATAATAGGAGGTAGGTACTGTACTGGGTTCTTAAATACAGGGGCACAACTGGCCATGCAATTATCTGTTTCTGGTCGCCGATTGATTTCGCAGAAAAGCCTTGCATGGGATGCACATGCCTGCACATTTATTTCTAGCCACGCATGAGTTGCATGCAACAGGTACATGCAAGAAGCCTTTGGACATGTCAAATAATCTGAATGTGGTGCCATGATGTTTAATGAATGCAGGTGACACGTGCGGCAATTGTACTCCATGCAAACCTATCGCATGGGCTTCTTGCTTACATCGCACAGGGTTCTTACGGTGGTCTCCAAGAGCCCTGTCGCATGTGCGCAGCCATACGGAGCCGTAACGCATCGCACGGTAGTTGCACGGCGCCTGCACGAGGGTTATCATTTTGGCTCAAGATTTCATATAGGTAAGGGAAAAGTACGTTCTTGAGGAGGGTGCAAGGCATCCAAGAGGGACCGTAAGAAGGATGTGCTAATCGCATAAGTTTGCCTACGACCCGGTCCAAGCTGCACACCCACATGCAAAAAGACGCACGGCTGGTTGTGACCAAAGCTATAGAGATTACCCAGAACCTACTAGTATTTTGGGATGGGGGTCATCTGGAATCTGAAATTGCATTTTGATTGTCAAATGTAGAAAACTGGCCTACCTGGATGAAAAGCAGAAAATCCTTGCTTTATTCCTTTTTGTTATTCTCTTCCCAGCCATCCTAAGCGCTTAAGAGTTTATTTGTAAATAAACATTGATTTGCTGCTCTCTGGTACTTCTTTGAAATGCTGAGGCAATGAAATGAAGATTTGCCTTTTGATCTCATTGCTATCATTCCACTTCATGACTTATCCACCCTCCATTTAACCCATTTAGTGTAATACACCTAATATCTCTTTTGTTGCCAAAGTAACTCCTGTATAATTATTTCGAGGAAATGTCCTCCAAAAGTTACAGAGGTATATGATTATGTAATCAGACTTTTTCTTTATACACTGTATTTACAGACATAAATATTTGTGTTTTGAGCTTCAAGCCATTGTTCTATTGTTTCATATTGACTTCTACTCAATGAAATGACAAAAAGTGGGAGGATTAAATTGTATAATACAAAAAGCACAAGCACATATAAATGTACATTTATTACATTAAAAAAAAAAACATGTCACTACTTTATACATGTAGTAATTGAAAAGATTACACTTGGAAAATATGAGAACGTATTGACTGCTCATTGAATACATAGATATGAACGAATACATGTACCGGGGTATCTAAAATTTACATTTGAATACAGTACAGAAAAAAAGGTAGGAAGGAAAGCAACATTGAAAACATTCTTCAGGATGAGCTATGTTATCTTTTGACTTCCAGCACCCTCTATGATATACATCCGCAAACTTCTTTGGTTCAGAGAACTTGTGTACATTGTATGGTTTGTCAAAAGGAGTATTGGTAACCGAAAAATAACAATGAAATATTCTCTGACTGGCAATCTAGCACCACGAACAGTATCTCCAGAGCCTCGTCATACTCTTGAAAACACTTTCATTGATGCTGTGTAACCTAGGATGTGATTAGACAATGCCGTTTATATTTGAAGAGTTCTTTGTGCTCTATTTCATTCCACTCATTCTCCTCTGCATTTGTATCATTCTTGCCCACTATGTGAACCTCCAACATCGCACTCCGCCCTCATCGTCACGGCCACCCTCTGAACCTTCCAAACCGTTCTTCTACGCCTTCCTCGGATACTCTCCGGAATTCCTGACATCCTCGCCGCCCCCAAACGTGCACAATGCTCCAAAACCAACACCACTATCACCCGACCCGGCGGGACAATCTGGGCCTCATCCACCTTCCACACCACCTGATGCTTCCTTACGCTCAACGTTTGTTGGTGATACAGAGGAGAGATGGTTGAGGTTACAGGAGAAGGCCAAGCTGAGGACGCAGGACTTGGAGAGTGCTATCAATAGCCTGAGTGACTTTGAGACGGCCCACAATCGTCTCAAGACATGGCTGGGAGAGAAGGAAAGGATGGCTTCAGTTCTTGGACCCATTGGTGTAGAACCAGGCATCCTCAGGAACCAGAAACTCCAAGTAGAGGTAATGGGATTTATTTGATTTCATTTTTGATTTTTGTAAAATCTTATTTGCAAGTTCATTTACCAATATTGATCATGCACGTATCATGTACTGGAAATCCTTTTTTTTTTTTACCTGTGTTATTGAATATTTAGCATGGGTTTCCAAAGATATGAACATCATCCTTGAGATAGTACAATCCCTCAATTGCTCTTGACTCTCTGAGAGTTTACAAGGTCTATTGCTTGATCTGAATACAGATCAAAGCACTCCCCTAGACAAATACTCTTCCAAAGATGTACTGCACACATGCTCAAGCTCTTGAAATCCCACCTACAAAAACCATTCCAAACTTTCAAAACAGTTTCTATTTGCAGGATGGTTCAAAATGTAAGTGAGACATGGTGATTATTTGTAAGTGTAAAGTTGAGGCACTTGGAAAGGGTTCGAGATACTGACATTAGATTGCTTGAAATGGCCATGTTAGGAGCTAACAATCTTGAGGAGTTTTCTGTCCAATCTTCTAAGTCACTTTTCCAGTTATAGACCAAGAAACTTGAGGTTGAAACATTAGACCGATTGGTGCTTTTCAAGAAAATTGTTTTAATTTGATGTTTCCCGTCCTCGTACCCCAAGTCATAATCTAAGTGTCTTTTCCCAGTAAATTAGCCAGCTTTCATGGGTAAACTTATTTTGTTCAGAGAACTTGTGTACATTGTATGGTTATGTTCTGGAAATCCAGAACTGCTCAACTCTCAGTGAAGTCACTGACTAAACATTTCTACATCCTAACTTTGAAATAAGCTTACATGAAACAACAAATATTATTGATAGTTTTAATTTTCTAAGATCGTAATTAATAGGCTGTGTGAAAGCTAGAGCTAATGGAAACAAGCCTTGAGGAATTTATTATGAGTGAAGTGGATTTCAAGAGTAGCAACCTCTACCCCAACAATCACTTTGTTGAATTAGGTGCTAATCCCTTGAATGGCTTGACCCAGTACCAAAATAACTGTTTTCATCCTTGGGATTACAGACCTGTATTTTCTCTGGACAACAAAAGCATGGAACCTTGACATTACCCATTCATAGACATCTCTGAAGAGATGTGAGAAAAGTGGAACCTTGAATATTTGGAGTATAAAGAACTTTCCCATAAGTATGCTTGGACATTCATGTACACACACACACACATATATATATATATATATATATTAGACATAACCTATGCCTCTGTAAAGAAAAGAAAAAGGAAAGAAAGAAATAACAAACGAACATAAGAAATAGAAAGAAAAAAGAAGCAAGTTTCTAGGTGAGTTATAATTTTGCATGGGAATCCTCCAACTCTGAGTTTTAGCTCAAACTATCAAGTTTCACACAGACAAATATTGACTCATTTTCCAATGATTACACAACAAAAATGCCTTGAGAGTTACAGTTTTCTGTATATACTTGGTGAGGGTTTACACAAATTAAAGAGTCAATATTTTTTAAAGAGCAAACTTTACTTGCTACAAGGGATGAAAGAGTTTGTTTCTTGTATTTTCATTGTATCCATGGTAATCAAAGTTAAAATCTGGAGATTTTGAAGTGTATTGCAAAGAAGCTCTCATAGACTGAGTATCTCATGTATATATATATATACATGTACCTCATGCACCAAAGAATGTGATCATTATCTTACAGGGCTAGGAATGAAGTCCCATGGTGATGAAGGTTGATTTAGTACATTACATGTATTTGTTGTATGCTTTGATATGTAAATTTTTACATCTATTCCTCTTTACACCCCTCTCCCCCTTCTATCTCTCTCTCACTCCTCTTTATATCATTTTTCATGTACCTCATGCTCTTTCTTTCTGTTTCCGTATCTCGCTTTCTTCCCCCCCCTCTCTGTCCCTCTTTCTCTCTGTCTCTCACTCTCTTTCTCTCTCTCTTCCTCTCTCTCTTCCTCTCTGTCTCTCCCTCTTCCTCTCTCTTTCCCCCTCTCTCTCTCCCCCTCTCTCTCATTCAAGCGTATCCATGATATCAAGTAGAGAAAAGAGAGGACCATTGGGTTAATATTGAATGAATACCAAAGGATGTATATGTTTATGTACATTTAAACACCTCTCTACCACTAATGGACATACATGTAACTAGAATTAGAAATAGCTTACATACATGTACCTGTAGCCATCTTGTGATTTGAAATGGAATTTTGTATGTTTTGTTGGTATTCATGTATGTAGGAGGAGTTTGATGCCAAAGAACCACTAATGGAGGAACTTTTAGCAGCATGTATCATGTGTGAAATGAAGGAATTTGAGAACTAATGAGTTAACACCAAATGAAATTTTAATTAACCAATGTGTGTACGCCTGCACCTTTGGATAACTGTCCAGTTCTAATGTACTATCAAGCATGATAACTTAGCCATGTAATGATTTAACATGAAATATTTGTTTTGCTTTTTAGGTTCTGCAAGAGGAGTTCACTGCCCATGAGCCACAGATGGAGCAACTTCTGGAGGCCGGCCAGGCGATCGTGGACAAACAGGACCCCAGGTCACGCACCACCTCACCCATCCAACAGCAGGTAGCAGACCTCAAGAACCAGTGGGACGCCCTCAAGGGCCAGCTGGACGACAGGGAGGGCAAGATCGACGATGTGCTGCGAAAGAGCGAGCACTTCCACGATATCCTCCAGGACAGCTCCGACTGGCTGATTGACTTCAGGAATAAGATCTCCAACCTTGCGCCCATCAGCAACAGCCCTGACGTCGTCAGGCAGCAGATGGAGGAGACAAAGGTAAGTTGTCATGGAGACGAGCTTCAATGATTAACTGGAATGGGATACTCAACTCTTGAAGCTTAGACTTGATGCTAAGAGTGATTTTAATAATTCGTAAATGAAGATAATAATGTTAACATGACTGATGTACATTGAAAAAAGTGATGCTGTGGCTTATTAGAGGGCCTGTCAAAGCTATTTTTGTCTCATACATTACAGAATACTTCTAAGGTTTTAGCATATCTGATGACTTTTGTTAAATTAGAGCTTAGATCAGACAAAGTGACAAGTAAGTGATACTTTGGTGTCAGTTTATGTCTACAAGTGTGGGACGTGTACCTTGTAGTTTCCCTTTGACACAATCTCTACCCTCTTTTATCACTAGAACCTTCAACGAGAGGCTGACCGTCGTAAACCCCAGCAAGATAAGCTCTCAGAGACACACAGGGAGCTGACTGAACTCAATCCTGAACTGACAGCCAAGGCAGAAGTCACAATGAAACTGGAGAGTGTCAGGACACCGTACAACGACCTGTGCCATAAACTTGGTATGTTTCTTTGCTTTCTGTTTTCATATCTTTCTTGGCTACACTATTTCTTTGCTTTTCTTTACATGTATTGTTTATAAAGGTCACTCAAGGAACCCCAAAAGAGAATCCTTATAGACAGGAGGTGATTGTAATGTACTGTTTCGCATATACCACTTTCAGTGAGAAACACCTGTCACAACAATTACTGTTAATATCTTGAATACGTTCAGCATCTTAGGGCAGCAGTGTTTAAAGCTAAGGACATATTATTACTTTGTAGGTACCTTTAGCTTCCCCTCACATAGATATGTCAAAGGATACGTGTACTTATCATTGTATTATGATCAAATTGATTATTCATCATTGTGAAACTTTCTGTACTTGTAGATGAGAGGCAGGGTAAACTCCAAGCCGCCCTTCTGCAGTCAAGAGACTTTGAGGAATCCTATGGCAGCATGGTGAGATGGTTAGAGACCAAGGACAAGGAATTGAACCAAGTCAAACCCATCTCAGCCAAACCAGAGGTACTCAGAAGACAGGTGGTTGAGCATGAGGTAGGGTACCAGTCTTCTCGTTTATTAACCCTTTTAGTACTCCAGTAATAGTTACCCTGAGTTAAATCTGTGGAATAAAGATCATAAGAGGAACAAAGACCTATTAGTCTGAAATGATGTCATGTGTTTGCAGATTATCCACCTTGTGTAGTTCCACCGATTGCATTGATCAAAAACGTGTACCTATCAAACACCAATTTAAGGAAAGATAGCGTAAAAGGAAGATACTGTATATACCTGTAAGATATTTTGCAGTGCTTTATGGTAATGATGTTAATGGAGTAAAGGAACTGATAAAGGTGTTTTAAAAAGATGGCCAGATCAGAGCATTTCTATTTAATCTTAAAATTGTTTCCCTTCCCCTCTCACCATTCAGGAGATACCCAAAGAGATCGTCAAACAAGTATACACCTACGAGCGCATGCTTGAGAAGATCGACTCCCTCAAGGACGAAGCAGACAGCCCTGCAGAGAAGAATGAACTCCAGGGAAAACGTGACTCCCTCCAAACCAAGTGGAACTCTGTCAACGACAGGGCCACACAGCGCGGCGAGCGGCTCAAGGAGGCCAACGAGAAGGCCAAGGTGTACTCAGACGAGCTGAACCAGTTCTTGCCTTGGCTTAGGAGCGCTGAGGATAGAATGAGCTCATTGGGACCCGTGACGGCCAAGCCTAACGTGGTTAGGAGACAGTATGAACTCATCAAAGTGAGTGAAAACACAGTGTAGAACTTGGAATAAATATTTTTACATTATGTTTTCAAAGGAGATGTACATTCAGAACATGAAAACATTGATCAATATGTGTGTACTGTATTTCAATATATGTTCCTCTTAAATTTGCAATGACATATATGCAGGATTTTATAATTGTAAGGATGTAACAAATTTTCCTTTATACTCATGACATGTATATTTGATTGAATAATATATCCATTTTATGTACCAACAGCAACTCCAAGAGGACATTGACAACCATCGCGACCACCATGAAGCAGTCAACAACTCAGCCGACCAACTCATCTCAAGGACCGACATCGACCACCCCTTCATCAAGGACCAAGTCGGAGAGGCCAACAGGAGATGGGATGAGCTAGAGAAGGGTAAGAAAGAATGGAGATGAGAGATAAGAGATGGTACAAAAAAGACAAAAAGGATATTTGATATGAAAGGTTGTACAACCGTGTGAATGATTTTGATTTACAGATAGAGATTAGACATTTTCATAAAGCACTGCTAATAAAATCATGATAGACTTCCCATGTAAAAAGTTGCACATTGTATATTAGATTCATGCTTTTCTTAAGAACAAGTCCTTTTTTAAAGTGCAACAACTTTCCCCATGATCATGTTGATTCTGAATCTCTTGTTTGATCATTGCCACAGATCTTCAAGAACAGCTTGCAATCCTAGAAGATTTCCATAACCGCCTCAACGACTTCCACGACACCGTCAACACCTCTCAGATCTCTCTGGCTAACTTTGAAGAGCAGCTAGCTTTACACGATGCACCAGGCAAACTGGACCCCAAGAACCTCCAGAAACTGAAGGTAAGAAGCTTCATCTGTTAAGGATCGAGCTTTAGTGTTATTGAGTTCAATCCTTTTAGAAAGCCATGTTAAGTACAAATTAGAATCATCTTCACTCATTCAAAGAGATACATGACATGAATCTATTAACCTACTTCGAACAGTTCTTGGTGGCTTAATGCTGTCTGTTTTACATTGGAGTTATCTGTTATAATTACTCCCTCCTTTCTGGTCCTTATCTGTATTGCATCCATGCTGTTCACCCCTTTCAATTTTTTTATTTTGTTGGTATCATTAATAGCGTTTTTCTGTAATAGGCCTATGGAAATGAGAGAGTTCAGGAGTCAGGGGGTTAAAGCTTTTATAATGTTACGAGTTTGGAAAGAACATTAGACCGAAAAGGAAAAAAAAACTACCCCTAAAATTCCTCAGATGTAACTTTCCAGTACATACTAAACACATACTAACTGTACTCCCCTCCCCCCAGGCTTTGCAAGATGAGGTCGACGGCATGGAGCAAGCCATCGTCAAGGTCCAGGACAACAGCAGCGGCCTAATGGCTGCAGCGCCCCCACGAGCCGACACCACCCCAGTGGGTGATGACGTGGATGGTGTGGTCAAGCGCTACCAGAAGCTGAAGGGTTTGGTCAAAGATAGGTACGGTCAGTTGGAGGCTGGAAACCAAGAGATCCTCTCATTCCAGGTAGGTTGAAGGTCACTGGCCATTCTTCCCCAAGACACTGGTCAAATTCCTTAAAAAGCAAACCATATCAAGGTGACATGCAATACAAGATGTTGTCATACATGTTGTAGTCAAATCATCCCTGAGTTGAAGTCCTCTTCTTCCCTATTTGTTACTGTTCTAATTTTGGGGATTAAAATAATGGTGGAAAGCAAAGTGCTCTGGCATCAATGTACATGTGAATATGTATGTAGAGAGGGAAAATATAGCGTTTTCTATGTACCGGTAATTAATTTTCATGTTTATGTGTGATTGTCTTGTCTTGAGTAATACTGTTGATGTTGTTGACCATGTGTATTTGGATCTTCAAAATTCTTTCCTCTTTATCTATCATCAGTCCATGTTGAACGACTGTAACTTCCAGCTGGGAGAGTCTGAGGATGGACTTGACAAGATGGCTCCCGTTGCTAGGGACCTCGACACCTTGGCAGCACAGGCAGATGAGATTGATGTAAGGAAATATCTCTTTTGCTTTATACTGTCATGAATTTTCTTTTTGAATAATAATATATTGACATGTACATTATAACTTATTTTTATTTTCAAATTTCAAATGATGGGATAATAACTTATTTCTAATTACTTTATTTGTTTGTTTAGCAAAAATCATCCAGTGTAGCCAATTGCTAGTCTCAAAATTGCTTTATGTGAGGGCCTTTGTAATACAGGGGGGTGTTTCACAAAGATCCTAAGTTGAACTTATCTCTAAGTTGGACTTAACAATTATGGAAAGCCATTAGCATCCTTGAAAATATTTTGTAAAAGTTATTTTAATAGGCATAAAATAGTGATTCAAATCATTCATATTTTCTATTATCATGGGAGATTTCATGTTCTTGATGTGGAATTTATGAAAAGTGTAAAATACTTCAATTTTTGCTCTTGAATATATTTCATTATGAGGCTACAAATGGCTCTCCATAATATTTAAGTCCAACTTAGAGTTAAGTTCGACTTAGAATCTTTGTGAAACACCCCCCAGGACTGTGCTTACATGTAACTCTAATTCAAGTTACACATCTAATCAAACAAATGAGCTCATAAGAGTTTTAGTCATTTCAATCCTTATACAATAACATTTATTTTACTTTTATCAAGTCATCCACTTGAATTTTCAAATGATTGTATGAGGAAGATGTTGTGATTACAAACTCCAGTGGTGTCACTTTAAATGTGAACTTGTACAGTACATAAGCTTTCAATTTGTGCTTTCAATTATTTCCCAGAAATATCAACAGAACCTGGAAGACATCAAGAAGACCCTCTTGAAGGCTGACCGTGTCTTCCGTGACATCATCGACCGAGGTTACCTCACCGACTCTGACAACTTCCGCGAGCAGCTCGACAACCTCAACAAACGCTGGCAGCGACTGCGTGAGCGTGCCAACAAGCGCCAGGACGAAATCGACCGCACGACGTCGCGCATGCAAGATCTCAAGCACACCATGGGTGAGGTCGACGAGCTCCTTGGCAAGGCTGAATCAGCACAGATGCTGCAGAAGCCTGTTGGCGCCGATGTCGACACTGTTAAACAGCAGCAGAAGGAGTTTAAGACGTACATGAGGAACTTTGTGGAACCGTTGGTGCCGAGGTTGAGGGATGCCAACAGGGTCGGACAGAACCTTGTACAGAGTGCAGAACCAAGGGTCAATACCAACCAGCTTGAGGGTGATATGGAGGCCATGAACGACAGGTGGAACAGACTACATGCAAAGGTATGCAGAAATTGCTTCTAACTTTTCACTAATTGTACATGTAAAGTAAATATATTTTAAAAGAGATAAAACCTGGTATTGAACCCAAGGTTTGAAAAAACCAACTCTAATTTGCACAGAATATTCCTCTAGCTTTACAAGAACTACATTTTCATCAATGTTTATTGACAAACGGGTACATGTTCAGGTAGCAACAATTAACAGTTGCGACTCATTCCAATTTATTTCAACCGCATTCAAAGCTTGTTCGATATCTTGTGAAAGAAATCACTTGCAATCTTCAGTTTTTCCTTACCCAATCAGTTATAAATCAAAACCCCAATGTGTTTATATGAAGTTAAAACTTGTTTTATGAATTTTTGATAAAGGGAAATTTAATGAATATAATTTCATTTTTTTCTCAGAACTCTGACCGCGAGGCCAAGTTGAACGAAGGTCTCCTCCGTTGCGGCAAGTTCCAGGAGGCTCTCCAGTCCCTCATGGGATGGATCGGAGAGACAGAAGACCTAGTCTCCACACAGAAGGACCCATCCTCGGATTACAAGGTGGTCAAGGCTCAGCTCGCAGATCAGCAGGTCAGTGTAGGGTCATTCTGGGGCTAAAGGTTGACTGTGATAGTATGAAAGGACCATTCTCTATTCACATTCATTTGGGATAGTGAAGGTTGGAACATCTTATGTGGGCCAGTAAATCATTGATAATACTTGTGCCGATCCAAGAGTTTTCCATTAGCAGATGAAACCTCGAATCCTATTGAAAGGAAACAAAAGTTTCTCGTGAAAAGCAACGAAAGTTTCTTATAGAAACCTGAAAATCTATTGTAGGAAACATTCTATTCTTCAACCAAAATTGCCTTTCTTGTTTCCTTTGAAAAGTCTCTTTGCAGAGATATGTTATTCTTTTAACATTAATGGATTGAAATCATACTGTTTATTGAAGGCATCCCAGCTAAAATATCTTTGCAATCTTCTTGTTATACGCAGTTGCTTGATCGTCTCATCACTGATCGTGAGCCCAGCGTTGATGCCCTGAAGGAGATGGGTGAACAACTCTCCAAGGTGTCCGAACCTCAGGATCGCATGCGAATTCAACAGCAGCTCTCTGATCTTGAGCGCCGCTGGAGGGCGCTAGTCGATGCTGTGCGCGATCGCCGCCAGAAGCTGGAGCAGACAGATAAGACGGCCAAGGACTTCCATGAGCAGATCGCCCCGCTGTCCCAATGGTTGGACGCCACAGAGAGGTCACTTGCGTCGCAGCCACCAGTCAGTACCGACAAGGCTCAAATCCAGAAACAGATCCAAGACCAACAGGTAAGGTTTAACAAAACAAAATCTTATTTGACAAAATCAAAAGCTGCAATCAATGTATGCAAGTAAACTAAAAGTGCTTTCGTCTGTGTCTCTCACATGTATATTGAAAGCTCATGCTAAAAATGAAATAAATTGCATCTTCATAATTGAAGAAAAAAAAAGAAAAAAAATTATGTAAATGCCCTAAGATTAATAAACAAACTGTTGGTTTCCATTTGCTATTAAAATGTTGATGTACGTTGCACTATCAAATTCTTGGAAATGTTTATGGGATTTTATTGTAATCTGCTTGACACAACCTTTTGTATATAAGCTTTTACATATGAAAAAGATTTATTCTTTGCATCATTATTGTATTGTTATTATTTGAAATGTAAAGAGAAAATTTCTTTTTACATGTATGCAAGAAAAAATATCAGTGTACAAAAAACAAAACAAAAACTTTGCTTGTATCAAATCATTTGAATTGTGTTTGCATGATTGAATGAACATATCTTATGATTTACACATGTAGTTACTCTGTATCATACATGTACATGTCTGAATCAAATGAGCATATCTTATCCCTGTATATGCATGAGACCCCATGACTCACACCAATCACACCAAATAAATTGTGTTTGTTTTCAAATGAGATGAAACGTTAACAAGACCTGTACAGACGTCTACTCAATAAGTAAAGTCTATGGCTGGTGGTTCAACCCATTTCCCCTTTGTTTTTTGCCCCATAATATTTATCAATCGTCCTGATGCCTATCGTCTATCTCCTTACACGAGGACGTGGTCATACTAATGAAATTCTGTGTAGGGATACCCAGGGTGTTCCACAAACAAAAAATCAAACAAGGAAAATTTGAACATGGAAGGAATATGAACAGATGTACATGTGTGCAAAGTGTAAAGTCCATTGTGGCCCGGCTCCAGGCCTTGCTTGAGGGCTCCATGGTTCTTAGATACACTCTGCTGCAGTATGAGCCATATTTTAAAAACCTTTTTGAATCCATTTTATGAGTGATGTTTTTATAAATAATTTTGGGTGGGAATGAATAATGGCCTGTTACTGATCTTAAGACTTTTTCAAACAACATTCAACCCTTGTACAATAAAAATGGAAACCTGTCGCTGTTACATGTCGATACCCCTTGTGAACCACCTTGTGATGGTAATAACCATTGCAGAACAATGTAGGTACATGTATTATCTCATGCACTCTGCTACAATATGTTGACTTTCCTCTCTTTGTTTACCTACATGTCAAATGTGTTGTGCAATGTGCCAGTATAGCACTTAATTCCTTGCTGTATTGTGTATACGTTGTACCTCTCAAGAAACTATTCTCGGCAATCCTCACTAAACACACAATTCCTCCTCGAAAGAAACCCACTAACAATTCGCACCCCTCCACTATGATACAAACACCGAATTAGGCCATGGAAAGGGATGTCCAAAACCACGGCCCAGACGTTAGAGAAACCATGTCGGCAGGGCGAAAACTGCAGCGAATGGTGTCTCCGTCAGAGCGTGACTCGCTCCAGACTCGACTCGATGCTGTCCAGGACCGTTACGACAACATCCGCGACAAGACACACCTGAAGAAGGTCGACCTCAACCGAGCCCTGGCCACAAGTCAGGTGTTCGGTGAGGATGAGGCTGCCCTCTTGAGGTGGTTGACGGACATGGAGCGCAAGCTGGGCAGGCCGCAGCCGATATCTATCCATCCAGAAGTCGTCGAGAAGCAGTTGGATAACCAGACGGTACTCATTCCAATCCCAAACTCTCATCCTGTTCTTTTCTGGGAACCTACTTTACTTGAGCCATCATCTAACTACTGGTTTAGTACTCTGGTTACTCATGGTGTTCAACTGAATTTCTCTCTCTCTTTGTTTGGTTCATTGGAAGCTACACATATCTTTCTTATATATCTGGATTCATTAAAGGCCCTTTTCCCTTCTCCAGTGGCTCATCTTAGGCCTGGCTTCCTTCTATTGTTTTATACTCATTGGTGGAGGTAGTGAAGAAGATTGTCTTCTTTTCATGTGCAGCTTTGCTGTTCAAATGTCTAACTCATTGCATATCCCATGCCTCTATTAACACATACACATATACTTGTGTGCTGTATGTATATGTGCAATTTTCTAGTACTTGTACATGTAGATGTAAACACCTGATATATACAATATATTTCAATAGATCATTTTTACAATGATTGTTTTTTTTTCCCCCCATACATGTACATGTAATAGTAGTCTAACTACATGATTTTGTGCATATCACATTTGATCATAATTTTTATAATCATAATTTTATTTATCATAATTTTGTAATCATAATCTGTTAAAGCATTTCATCTACTTGTTCATTTAGAAGTGATTTTTTCCCCCTCATATTCATAGGTCTAGTTTTCATGTACAAATATATTTTGATGCTCCGGTGTACTGCATTTCATTAATAGATGAACATACATTACATGTATAACTGGTATTCATATGCGAACATGATCATCTAGAATATTCAGTAGATATTGATAGTGAATGATCATATTTTATTACCAATCCATTCATTAGGTCATTATGCATTTCATCTGTGTTTTCTAGCATGTGCATGAATGTTTGTGAAATCATTTTTAAATAGTCATTTTTTATCTTTGCAGTGTAGGAGCATGCATTACTATAGATATTTCATGATTTCCATTTGCATGCTACATGTACATGTACTTAAATTTGAATTTCCTTTGTAGAATGATTCCATGAAACTACAATTTTAAGAAAGTATGCAGTGTCTGTATTCTCTAATATCTATATTTAATGTTACATTACTAAATATTTGCATGACTATCTGATGCATAAATTTGCAAGATCTTTTATAATCTATACTTTGATAATTTTGTTTTGTGATAAATCTATTCCAGCTAGCCATTCCAATTGAACATTTTCAAAGCATTTGCATCTCTGTAAAACATGCGGAGCAGATACTATTTCATCTTTGCTGTGGTTTTGTTTGTATTATGTTTGTAACTTGTATTTTTATCATCCTACATGTGAATGAAAAAGTAAATACAGAGATACATGTACAGGTGGGAATATGAAGCCTTTCTTTGGGTGCACTGATGTACATGTACATGCAGAATAATCAAGGAAACTGCATTTTCAAATGTACATAGAAAGAAGTTCTTATTCACTGATTGCATTGTAACACAATATTTTGTCCTTCTTGGGTCTGCAGGTATTACACGCGTCTGTGCTTGATCGTCAACCGCAAATCAGGAAAGTACTATCGGATGGACAAGATCTACTCAGGCAATGCACTGGTGAGATATGTTTAAAAAATGTATAGAATATTATTGAACAATACTGTATTTTTTTAACTGCATATTACTTTAAATGCAGAAGTACATGTACATTGGTTTATTATTGCACAAACCTGTTGGCATTATCCAGACCCATTTTGTCTCTTATTTTGAATCCAGCATTGAAATGCATACTTACATTATGTACGTACTCTAGATAATGAAATGATTTTTTGTTTTGCTCCAAGAAGTACAACCATGAAGAGGTCCCTTCCATATGTGTAAAGCTTCCAGACATTTCTATTTAAATAGTTTTTATGCATACCATGTACATCCTGGTAAATGTACATATACATGTATGATAGTATGGTTTTTTGTGATATGTGACAGCTTTAACAAATTTTCTGTTATGCAAATTGCTTTCAATCCAATTCCTACCAAAACCAGGTGGTTCCTGTATTAAACCTACTGTGTATAGGATTGAGAGAATATAGTAATGAGTGGGTTAAATTGAAATCTGATACTCTTCTCAGAAACAATCAAAGATGAGTCCAAACACTGTTTTAAAGCATTCCATTTCTTTACCTACCGGTATAGGCAAAGAGGTCAGCGATGTACAGCAGAAACTGGATCACATCCAGAATCGCTATGACAACATCTTCCAGAAGAGCGAAGACCAGCTGAGCCAACTACAACAGGCTGTCCCATTGGCCAACGAGTTCAACCGCCTACAGAGTGAGTTTGCTGATTGGCTGAAGAAGGCTGAGCAGGATCTGAGGAACTTTGACCCCTCAGCTAGCGTGGAGACACAGAAGGCAGTCCAAGAGGTATGAATCATAAAACCATTCCAGAAGGCTTTAGTGATCTCCTGACTTTCCTTTGAAATTCATCCATTGTTTTTTACCATATTCATTTCTCGTACTGTAGTACACATAGAACTTTGCTAAACTTATAAAAGATGAACACCAATATTTTCCTGAAATAAACATGGACAAAATTACAAGGACTGTACTTCAAACTTACGTCTTTTTGCATTATCTTTTAAAGGTAACCTACATGTACATGTACTTAACAATCCATTGACTTTCACAACCTTGTCAAAATGCCAAGAACATTTAGTACCTTTAAATCATCAAGTAAAGTGAACCAACTTGTATATGTTTGACAATGTGTCTTTTGATTATTTCCTACTCCATTTCCCTCATCATCCATTCTATTGCTTACTTGAATTGTTTGCCTTCTCCTTGACACCCTCCAGAAACTGCAAGATGAGATCGATCGCCATCGCCCCATCCTACAGGAGCTCAACGAGAAGGGTACCCGCCTCATCGAGCTCAGCCCAGGCCAGGGAGCCGCTGAGATCAGACAGCAACTCAACGATGACAACCAACGCTTCAACGAGCTTGCTTCAAGAACTAAGGACATTGAGTACAAGCTCAGTGCTGCTCTAGATGGTGCTCAGAAGGTGAGGTCATGTCAAAGGTCATTTTCTCAGGAATTGAAATTGAAATAGAAATTTATTTTCTATTTTTAAATTTCAGATTAAAACTTTAAAATTCAGTTTCAATTTCATTTCAGTTTTCAAGTTCACACTCTAACTTTCAAACTTCTGAATTTCATTTCTGTTAAAAAAAAAAAATTCAAGTTTCAAATTTGCAATCTTTAATTTTCAGATATAGTTTCAACTCTTGAATTTCAAGTTCAGTGTCAAATTCATAGTAAACATTGTTTCTCTGTATTTTAAACACAAGTATGATTACAAACAAACTTGAATGAAATGAAGGAGTGTAGTTCCATAAAATGCACATTAAAATACTTGTTGGGCTGATGATTTAGAACACAGAATTTGATAATTTTCACAATTTACAGGAGAAAAAAAATAGAGAGTAAGAGAAATGAGAGAGGCTAACAAAATCAATGAGTAATCAAGCTCTATTAAAGCCAGAGATATATCACTTGTGGAATGGTCCTTTCTTCAATTCCTTATTACTTTCTCTACATGCAGGTTCAACAGAGCATGGATGGACTTCTGAAATGGCTGGATGAAACAGACAGACAGCAACAGAACCAGGCAAGGGAAACCATCAGTTTAGAACCCGATGGTGTTAGGGATCAACTCAAAAAAGCAAAGGTAAGCTACAGAACAGGAAATACTATGTGATGTGTTGTATTATGGTGGATCTTGAAAATGACGGGATTTCCTATATGCATTTGATGAACTCAGAATTGATGTCCTGATAATGTTTCACAATTAATTTGTCCTTAATTTTTGTTTGAAATAATTTTATTTGCCAATTTATTGTGTACCTGTCTTGATCATACGTGTACCATTTTGCAACAATGGGTAACTAAGTCCCTGAATTTTTAGATTTTACATGTAAGTTGTTGCCGATGACAGTTTAGATATAGGTGCAGGATGCTAAAAGCTTACTTTATCTTGTTTACTCCAGGCCATTGACAGGGAAATCACTGGCAAGCAGAGCCGAGTCCAGGACACCCTTGGTGCGGCGGAAGCGCTCATCGAGCAGACCTCTGACCCACGCCAGCGCGCCCGTCTTGAATCCCAGGCCAACGACCTCAAGCAGAGGTTTGATGACCTCTCAGCTAGGAGTGCTGACCGTGTGGAGGTCCTAGAAGAAGCCTTGCCACAGACCCTGCAGTTTAATGAGTCCCATGAGGAGCTGACCAAGTGGTTGGATGAGGTCGAAGGAGACCTGAAGAACCTCAAACCTCCTGGACTGGATGCAGAGGAGATCAGGAGAGAGGTGGACAATAACAGGGTGAGTGACCTCTTACCTAGGAATTTGACATCTTGTTGATAATGATATTGGTTAAATTTCTATTTCCCAAGCACTGTACAAATACAGTCTGCATGTACCTGTATTGAATCTAATCTACAGAACTGTATGTACATGTACATGTACATGTACTTGAATTCCATTTGTCAGCGGAGTCTTTAAAGTATGGGTAATGTTTTTTTTTAAATGACATAATCTTGATTGAAGTTTAAAAGAATTTGCTGCAATTATTTCATGAATTCCAAACTTTGTATTCGTACATGTACATGTATGTTCAACTGTAAAAGAATATGAAAGTTCCTAATATACTGTTCATGTACACTTGTAAATTGAAAATGAAGAAGAGAGTCACCAGAGTCTAGTCTATATCTAACTTTCATATTAGATTTCAAAATTTACAATTTTCAATAGGCAGACCTAAAATCTTGATAACTCATGAATGATATACCATGTTTTTAATATCCCATAGTTTTTACTATTTGGAAAACTTTGTTTTTTCATTCATTAATCTCATTAATTCTACTCTCAGTTCATGAAGCAAACTGTAGCTGAGAAGCAGCAGCACGTGAACAAGCTGAACCGCATTGCTCCAGAGCTGGCCAAGCTCAGTCCCGGTGCAGGAGCGCAGGGCGTCCAGGCCAAGGCAGACGATGACAACCGTCGCTATGAGAACGTCAAGGAGGATGTCAACAAGAGGGGAGAGAAGATGTTTGATCTGCTCCAGAGGACAAGCTCCGTGAGTAACGTTTGTTTTTACTATTGTTGTAATGTCCATGTTATATTTGCAGTTGGTTGTTGACTTCAATGCTACCCTGGAGCAGCTGAAAATCACAGATGAGAAGTGAAGCCTACCAGAGCCAATCTCTGTACTTGTGTACACGTTTCACTGTACTTAAAATGTATAGTCACAAGAATTTATTCCATTTTATACTTTCTCTTTTGTCTTGCCTAATTCAGTTCGTTGAAGACCTTGACTCTACCCTTGAGCAGCTGAACATCACTGCTGAGAAGCTAAGTAGACCAGAACCGATCTCTGCCGATCCGGATCATCTTAGGAAACAGATGAAAAAACTGCAGGTGAGTTTGTAAACTTCACCTTGAAATATATGAGTTTATATCATATTCATAAATATTGTCTTGTTAATTGAGATTTTTTCAATGTCTTTTAAGATTTAATTATGAGAGGAATAGAGAGATTTACTAAAAATGATTTTACTCAGATTATTTTCGAAGTTATACAGTTCAGGATCACATTGCATTGTAAATTAATCATGTCATGAATAGATGAAGAAAGAAAATGAATGAGAGCCATGATAATGAGATTATGTAACATTTGAGAAAGTATATTTTACAAGCACGTGTGGTTTAACACAACACCAACAAACAGCTTGCGGTATTGGAAGTCATCTAATCAACTTCAGTGAATACAATCTTTATTTGTTTCTCTTTTCTGCAGGCCCTGAGAGATAACATTGATAGTCAGATGGATGTTGTAGATGTGATGCGTAAGGCTGGTAATGAGATGATCGAAGCATCATCTCCAAGTGACCCACATGTCAGAGGTAAAATTGACATTTCTACTGCTATGACTATCTTTATTTATATTGGTTATTGTATGAATTAGATGTGTACAGTCATTATGAGCCAGAAAATGTCACAAGTTGTAAGCAACAGCCATTTCAGCAAAAAGAAACAATTTAAAAGAGCAGTGCAGCAATAGTGCAGTGTTGTGTCAGGTGTGATTTGATTCTGTTACAGCATGATATTGTACAAAATATTTCTTCATGCTACAGTTGAGATAAATGGTTCTTATATGACTTTTTGTCAGTTGCTTAAAATAACATATACTATATTAAATAGAAAGAACTTAATATTTTAGTAACTTGAATTGAAGAAGCGCCATTTAATGTGCACATGATTAAATGTAGGCCTTCATACAGTAGTACTGCAAAAATATGCAAACCTGTAGTGCTAAGGATTTGTGTTTCAAAAAATTAAAAGTTTATGTCGTACAGTGTATGTTCAGAAAGTATATAAATGGTCACTGTTGAGATTTTTAACTTTTTCATGATTTCATGGTTGCTCTTTTGTTTTAGATCTGAAAGACAAGCTCGACCAGATGAGCAACAAGTGGGACGACATCACGGCCACTGCCAACAATCGCTCTGCAGATCTACAGGAAGCCCTGCACTCTGCTGAATCCTTCTGGGAGGAGATGAATGGTACGTCTGGCACCATCAAAGATCTTCAAGATCAGATCAAGAGCCAGGAACCACCTGCAGTTGAGATTCCAGCCATCAAGGAGCAACAGGTATGTTATTAGCAGTGAGAACAGGCTTAATTATATTGTCTTCATAGAGGCTATAGGATCGGAAAGAATACTTTGCATTTATGAAGTACAAATGTCTGATCTTGTACAATGATGATAGTAGTTATGAATCAGAATGATATTGTACATACATGTATTTTAGACTAAGAGTAGGACTTCAAATTTGATATCCAAGCTAAATGTAAAGCATGCTTTCTAAATTTGGTGGAATTTCCCCCTCTTTAATCAGGATATCCTCCAAGCCATCAAGGAGGACATTGACGCAGTCAAGCAGGATGTGGACATGACCAAGCATCTCGGCCAGGACCTGATGACCCATTGCAGTGACTCCAACAAACCTGAGGTCCAGAAGAATGTGGATGAACTCAACAACTCCTGGGAGAACCTCAATGATGCCTTCAAGGATCGTAACCAGAAGCTGGACGATGCCGATGAAGCAGCTCAAGCGTTCCAGGACGGCTTGGACAGGATGAACGACTACATGACCAAAGCAGAGGAACAGGTGGATAGGATGCCAGCTGTGGGATCGGATCCACAGACGGTCAGGAGGCAGCTGGACAACCTCAATGTAAGTACAGAAACATGTCTTGAGTCATGGAGGTAGAAGACCTCTATGTACACACAGGAATATGTGTTTGACGATAGTCAAACCTGCTCTAGTGACCACCTGTATAGAAAGACCACCTATTTATGAATACCATATTTTATGTGGGTTGGCTGTTATGACTTAATATTTTTTAGTGTAATGACCTGCACTCAGCTTTTTGTGTTTCATATTATTATTTGATAGAAAACACGTATAAGCATGATAGTGCTCTTCAATGTGTAGATACAACGACACTGAAAATCACACTGTCTGGGAATGTTTTGGTATGTGATGATTGTGTTCCACAAAGGGTCATAAGACATCTACATGTAATGACAATTATGAATTGATTATCTTTGCTGCTGCCTCCAGGCCTTTAAGAAGGAACTCGGTCGCAACAACCTTGAGCTTGAGACTGTTAACCAGCTCGGAAGCCGTCTCCTCACCAAGTGTACTCCTGAGAACCAGGAGCTGGTCCAAGCTCCTATGAGTGACATGAACAGACGCTGGAATAACCTCCAGGATAAGACCTTTGACAGACAGGTAAAGATGTCCTTCTTTTCACTCTAAACTTTAATCATTAGAACTAAAGTTACCAATCACTACCTTCCATGAATAATGTTTATTTGTCCTTGAGCTGAAAACAAATGTTATTTACATTCCACATACATTTTTGTAGGATTCTTTCACTTACTCCACCTAACATGAAGTATCATGAATAAGTAAGATCGACTTGGCTTTCAGAAAAGTAGGTAAAATGCCTTCAAGTATGAAATGAAAAGAGGTGAAAGAAGACAGCAATTATAATTAAAGAACAAAAAGTATAGGGATTGAGAAAATCCCTATACATTATGCTTGTACCGTGGAAAGCATTTCACATACATATGTATTTGTATATGTGCTTGCACTATTTAATCTCCATAAAGGAATTGAATAGTCTAGTGTAGTGATTTGAGAAGCTGTGCATCTCACTTCATGCTTTACACATTCCCAGTTAAATGAAAGTTATTCTATTCTTGTATTTCAGCACAAACTTGAGGCAGGATTCTTGGCCCTTGGTCAGCTTGATAGCTCTCTGGATGAACTCCTGAACTGGATGAACCGAACTGATAAGGCCTTGAGCGAACAGAGACCAGTGATGGGAGATACCAAGGGTGCAGAGATCGAACTAGCTAAGCACAAGGTGAGTGAAAAGTCTTATTCAGGGCCTGTCCTAATGGAAAGTGGTTGCCATTCTATATTAATGGAAATTCTTCTATGGTGCAACATACAGTACCATGTACACCTGTATGACCATAAAGAATTAAAAATATATGAGGAGTGAAAAGAGGCGAAGGTATGATCATGAGGTGGCTTTGCAAAAAGTAAGGGTACGAAAAGACAGAAAGTCAAAACGTGTAACTGTTGAAAAGTTTAAACAATATCATCAGGGCATGAAGCTGGTAAATATCTTTACTTTGATAAGGCTAAGTATTACCTTCAGTGTGATTCAGATATGTCACATTAATGATTATATCATGTTTTGTGTGGTTTGAATGAACTGAACTGAACTGAACATATGGTTTATGGTCATCACCAACTACCCAGCCTTTGACATTCCAGATGAGTCTATTCATGCTACCGCATTTTGATAAGCTCCTTAAACAAGAGTGATAAATTTGTGTTGTCTCTCTAGATTTGGGAGTTCCCAATCTATACATGTGAGGAGCATTGTTTATCTGTATTATTTACTCATGCATGTAAATCTTCCTCTTACTAGGTGCTCCAAAATGACATCATGGCTCACGAATCCAGCGTGAAGTCTGTCAACCAGGCCGGCCAAAACTTTGTAGCTTCTGCCGACAACAGGCAGGTTGCCAACGTGGTCCGCAGCAAGCTGGACGAGGTCAACAACAAGTGGGCCAACCTCAACAGGATGAGTGACGGCAGGCAGAGGGAGCTAGAGGGAGCCCTTGGAGAGGTAATGAGAAAGCCGTTTGAAGGATGTAATGATGATGATTGTGGTGATGGTGGTAGTGGTGATGATGATGATGATGATGATGGTGATAATGATGGTGATGATGACGATGATGATGATGACGATGATGATGGCTATGATGGTGATAGTGATGATGAACATAGTTTTAACATGTAGATGTTTGTCTTAACTTGAAGCAATGTCTCATCTAAAACTTATATTGACAATGATATGGTGATAATATATAGAGAATGTTGATACTTCATTGGTGAAGAAAGGAGTTGGTTGTTTGAAGGTAGATAATAATGATGATCAACTTATTAGATGGTCCTTTTTTACAAAGCTTACCGTACATTTTAATTTAATCAATCAATTATTTATTTCAGACCAAAAACTTTGCTGAGGAGGCGACCCGTCTCCTTCGCTGGCTCCATGACATCAACGGACAGCTCTCATCCAGCCAGCCTGTAGGAGGCTTGCCTGAGACTGCTAGGGAACAACTTGACAGACACAATGTAAGAAATGTCTTACCTTAATCCACCCTGAAATTCATTTTCATATAACCCAATCAAGACCTGAGATGTAGAATAAAATTATATTATACCAGTAAATAGTATAGCCTCTTGTAGGAGATTTCTGATGAGACAAAAGAATATATTGTCGGCTTTTCGCAATTTGTCAAATCTTTGTACTATAAATGAATACAAATTAGTAATTGTATTTTGTAACTTGACAGTGCTGAATACACACTGAATACAAACATACAACATGTGTAGATACATGTACATGTCTAATATATCCTGTACATGTGTGTGCAATGCAATGCAACATCAGTGTTATAACAATCTAACTCATGAGAGATGGATTGACTGTCCTTTTCAATATCTGCTACTGAACAGTTTGATCAGTGGTTATAAAGAAGAATATTTCTCTATTCTGTAAATTCTAAAATGTTTCCATCAAAATTGATCTTGCTTTTAGGACCTGAGGAAGCATATGGATCGTGAGAAGCTGGCCTTTGACTCTCTGATGCAGGCCGGTCAGCAGCTGAAACGCCAGTCAGGACCGGAGGCCGATAGAGAGGGCGGGGTAGGCCACACCCTCAAGACCTTGCAGGCCCAGTGGGATGCTGCCAATCAGAAGTCAGCCGACAGAAAGGTACTTGAACAAAAAATTGTTTAATGGATGAAGATATTTTTAGACAGAGGGGGAAAGAGATACACGTACAGAGATGCTGAGATGGAAAAAATCAATGTAAACATAGAGCAAGAGAGTCGGATAGAAGGAGAGAGAGAGAGAGAAAGAGAGAGAGAGAGAGAATGCATGAGAAAATGAAACATGACATAGAGACAGAGAGACTGGAAGAGAGAAAGAGAGACACTAAATTAAGAGACAGTGAAGAGGGGCAGAAAGAGACGGTCAAAGACAGACAGACAGACAGACAGTGCCAGAGTCATATAGAACCAGAGAAAGAGAATGATTAAGATCAAATGACGGACAGGATGCTATTTTCAAATCATCCTTGCTTGTTACACATGGAAATGCTTTCTACAAAATGAATCCTCCATTCTCATCTACCAACCCCACAGCGTAAGTTAGAGGATGCTCTGACCCAAGCCCAGAACTTCCATGATGCCCTGCAGGCCTTCATCTCCTGGCTGACTACTGCTGAGAAAACCATGAACAGCAGCAAACCACCCAGTACTGTCCTGGAAACCATCAACCAACAGATCACTGAACACAAGGTACCTAAGCAAGAGAAACACTGCCAAGAAAAGTTTATATGACGCAGAATGTCCTTCAAAAGTTGGCAGTTGCTTTCAGAAACTGAAATGCAGACTTATTTAAAAGATTGTTATAAGTGTCTGTGGGAGATATCACACCATCTGCCAAGTCCCCTGATGTGTTAATAAGTTATTGGTTTTCAGACCTGTTATGAGCATATAACCCAATGACCTAAGAGATCTGCTTTCTCACAAATAAACTGAATTCTCTTTAATCTGTGGTAGGAAATCCTCCAAATAATTCTGAAAACTACATACTTCTAAGTTTCCTTTATAGATACAACCTGTTGTTTGAAAGGAACCTGTACAATGCACATACATGTGTACATGTAAATGTACATGCAATTACAACCTGCCTATTAAGACCACTTTCCTTGTCTATGAACACCATCTTCACCGCTAAACTACTCTTCTTTTGCCCAGGACTTCTTGATGGACATCCAAGCCCACAAGGAGATCATGCGCGATCTGGACCGGGCCGGCACCCAGCTCAAGTACTTCAGTCAGAAGCAGGATGTCATCCTCATCAAGAATCTTCTGATCAGCGTCCAGAACAGATGGGAGAAGGTCCAATCACGATGCAACGACAGAACCAGGCAGCTGGACTCTGGCTTCAAGCGTGCCAAACAGGTGAGAAATCGGATGAAGGAATCTCATGGAGCAAAGACAGTGATATTTGTGATCAAGAATGTCTGGAATGATCATAAATGTCTTACAGGTGTTATGGTCTCCTAGACTATACACATGGTGTATGGTTTTAATCCCTGCCCTTGGCAAGACATTAATTTACATCTACCACTCTCGACCCAGGTGAAGTAAATGTGGTACCTGGGAGGAAGGAATTCTTGTAATGAGTACCATGTTATGAATACAACATGTAAATCCAGGGTAATAATCATGCTGAATGATGGTAATGTTCATGTACAGTACATGCACATGTACATGAATGAATAGACTGAGAATATCTAGTTGTTATTCTTGAAACAGAAATATGCAAAATCTTTTATTCCCCTAGAAGATAGTTTATGCCAACTCTTACACTGAATTACATATGTTTAAAGTAATGTTATGTATTTTTAATTGTCATGGTTGTGAGCTGATGGTGCAGAAAAAGTAAAGTTTTAACATTGATTTCTCTCATCTCTTTTCTCTTTTTAGTTTGATGAACAGTATGGCAAGCTGTTTGGTTGGCTGACGGACTCACAAGCCCAACTAGATCAAGACAAGTCAATCGGTAGTGATCCTGAGACCCTCAAAGCACAGCTCCGTAGGCACAAGGTAAGCTGCACTCGTCAAGACATCATCTGCTGAGTACCAGAAAGGCGATGAATCTTTCTAAAAGAATATGAGTTGAGATCCTTCTACTTGTATTTTTCAACCAATGATTTGTATGAGCCAACTTTTGTTGCTACAAATTGAAAGATTTTGTGACAATAGCCTACAGTTCAGAGGTCTACCAGTGCACAAAGGTTCTTCTGATACTTAACATGTACAAGACAACAGAGACAAGGCTGCACAATACAGTGGGAAAGGAAATGTTTATTCAAATGGGTACAAGTACATGTACCTACATGTATGTATTGTGTATGTAACATTATTATTCTGAAACCATCATTTCACTTACATGTACATGTATGACTTTGGTGCATGTATACAAATGTGTTGATTCTTTATTTGCTATGTGCAGTGTACATGTACATTTGTATTGATTGCATCACTACTTATAATGAAATTATGGTACATTGAACTAACTTTAATGTACATGCGTTTGAATGTGCATAATTGCCACTAACCTTCTTCACCCGCACTCAACCCACAGGACTTCCAACGTGCCCTTGGAGCCAAGCAGCCGCTCTATGACAACATTGTCCGCTCTGGACGATCCCTGAGGGATAAGAGCAACCCTGCTGACACCAAGACAATCAACGGCATGCTCACTGATCTCAAGGATGAGTGGGACCTGGTCTGTGGCAGGTCGGTCGACAGGTGAGAAGGGCTTTTCATTTCTTTCGGAAAGTTAGGATGTCCTCACTTCATTTTTCGTTTTTAATGGATTTTTATATATTTCACAGTTTTTGAAAATAATAAGCCTTGAGCACATTGAGAATAAAATGTGCAAGGAAAAAAAAACATACTTTAAATAATGTGTATGCAATCTTTTCAAGAGGAAGTACTGATTATTAATACTGTAATATCGGTCTTGAGGTATACTTTATTATGGAGTTAAGAAAGCATGGAAACCTGTAGACCCAGTCTATTCTGTGTAAATTGCAATGTGATTTGTGCATGTGGCATATTTTGATATGAATGTTGGTCATCATCATGTGTTTTTTTTTTGTTCTTTAAATCTTTTTTTAAACAAACAAATGATTTTGAATGTTTTGTCTTTGAATCAGACAAAGGAAGCTTGAGGAAGCTCTGCTGCACAGTGGACAGTTCAAGGATGCTCTACAAGCTCTTCTGGAGTGGCTCTATCAGGTGGAACCTACACTCTCAGATGAAACACCAGTAGCTGGTGACATTGACACCGTCATGAATCTCATGGAAGTTCACAAGGTAAGAGTTCTCTCATTCTCTCATTTTTTCACAGCAAATTTCCCCTCATATTTCTTTATCTTCTATGAAACATGTATACAATTTAAAAAAAAGATATCATCCAATAATGCAGGAATGAGAAATGAGTACACTTTGTGGACTAATAACTGAACATGAATAAAACTAATGTCACCTTATTTACCAGTTGTGATAGAAATTAATTCTCTCTTACATGTATATGGCCTACATGTTCACATGTGCATATATGATACACTTTTTGAGGAGCGTCATCTAAAAACTGGTAGGCGTAGATTAAGAGAGTAAAAACTAAATTTTCGTACATGTTCTTGAAAATGTATTAAGAAAAGAAAAGAGCAAAACTTTGACACTCCGCATACATGTTAATGTTAACCTGACAGGGCTTCCAGCGAGACCTAGGGAGCCGCAAGAACAGTGTTAAGTCTGTCAACAAGTCGGCCAAGGACCTGATGGATAAATCCAGCGAGGATACATCCCATCTCCGAGCTAAGATCCAGGAGCTTGCTTCCAAGTGGGAGACGGTGTGCGAACAGAGCGTGCACAAGCAGGAGAGGCTTGAGGATGCTATGAAGGAGGTAAGGACAGAATGAAAGGAAATTACGAGAGAAGGGAGAGAATAGTTGGAAGGAAAATTAATGAGTGAAAGAGGGAGACAGAGAGAGGTTGGAAAGGCAGATTATGAAAGAAAATGATGTGGAAAGAGATTTAAAGAGATGTATTATGTAGACAGACTTGTAGAATATACCAAATAGAATTGTGTTTAGTGAACTGTGAGAGCAGAAAGTAGAGTGAGAGAGTTAGTTCAAAGTTTGATTAGTACGTGATAGATGGACTTGAGTTATATGAGTGGAGATGATTATTCAGAAGGGAGGAAGCGAATGAAAGTCACAATGACTTTCGTACGTTAGTACCCTATTCTCCAAATCGCATATTGACCTCCTTCCTCCATGTGACTTTCTCATCTTCCCAGGCTGAAGATTTCCATGACATCGTTCAGCTGCTCCTGGAGTGGCTAGCTGATGCAGAACAGAGCCTTCGATTCCAGGGACCACTCAGCAATGACCCAGAGGTCATCAGTGAACAGATGGACACACACAAGGTAGGTCACCCTCATCTCTTTGTGATTATCAACTTCAAGTGTGGTTGAAACATCGCAACACATTTCAGAATAGCTTATACTGTACATTTATGGTTGTAGTACTGCGTTGAAATCCTATGCTAATAGGATTGATAATATGTCCAACTAAAGCCATGAGTCATTGTTTTGGAAACACTAGTAGTTGAGTTGAGAGTAACTGTTAAAGATATTGTGCCTTGTTTGTGGACATTTCTATTTTCATGAGTATATTTGTTCATTCTAAATCGTTTGTTTGGCGCCAGAAGGGCTTCAAGTCATATACATGTACTGTAACACAACGTTAACAGCCTTCTGGCTCTCAACAGACATAATACCCCTAATGAGTTTGGTATTTCCTTAAGAATCACATTTTGGCAAGTTTATGGGTTGGAGTTGAGACTGGAAGAAAAAAAGACTGTACCAGATACAAATGAAAAAAATTTGTCACATGGAGATCACTCATTATTGCCCCTTCTTTCAATGTTTCTGTTGTTGTCATCCAGGACTTCAAGGATAGCTTTGCTTCTCAGGAGATGAGAATGAACGATGCCTGCGTGATGGGAGATACCATCCTGTCCAAGTGTCATCCAGAAGCTGTACCGGTCATCAAACACTGGATCACTGTTCTCCAGGCTAGATGGGAAGAGGTTAGTCAGTCTGTCACTTTCTTGTTAAACCAGAAAATCTTTTGAATGGTCAAGATTCGCAGCAGTTTAATGCCTGGAAATAATGAAATATTTTTTTAATATTTTTGCAATTCGCAAGTTTCTTGCCACAAAAAGACTGACTGGTATTAACATTTTAGGAATGTACGGTAGATCAAATTGTTTTAATCTCTTCTTATTGCTCTGACCCACTAAACTATATTTTGAAATAGAAATTCAGTCAGTCTCTAAAGTTTTTATCTTAAATACCGAATGCTCAAAATGAGGCAATATACACTATACATCAACAAGTAATGTCTCTACCAATTTAAGTTTTGCTGAAGGCATTATTTTTATGTTCAGACCACTGGATGCTGTTGCAATGAAATTCTCTTTGCTTCTACCAATACTACTTTTTTTGTTTACATCTCCTCTTATGTTTAGGTGATGGCCCTCTCTGACCAGAAATCAGACCGCCTTGATGAAACCCTGGACAACCTTGCAGAGAATGCAGAACTCCTGGAGAAGCTAATGGACTGGCTCAACAAGTCTGAGCATGTCCTTCAGGACAGGGACTCCAAACCCACTCCGGAGGATGTAGACCGCATTCAAGCTCTGCTCAAGGAACATCAGGTAGGAAGACTCAGAGCAAAGGATGATGATGGTGGTGATAGTGGTGGTGGTGGTGATAATGATGGAGATGGTGATGAGGAGCAGGATGCAGCAGATTATGTTGATGAAAGTGATGTTAAAAATTATTGTCATGATTAGATTGATGATGGATGCAGCAGATTATGTTGATGATGAAAGGGGTTGATGAAGTGAATTGTGTTCATGATGATGATGGTGGTGAAAGCTATTATGGTGATGATAATTATAGTGATGATTTTATACTAGTTTGTATTCAAATGGTGGACAGTTCATCGGAATTCAATATAAACTAATTACTGACGTGTATGTCTTTTATCATTCATCCAGGACTTTGAGGACTCCATGGCCCAGAAGCAGCCTGATATTGACCGCCTGACCAAAGCCCACAAGCGCCGTCGCTCTCAGGACAGTCCTTCTGCTCTTCCTCAGCTTGACCGATCCCGCCGCGGCAAGGGTAGCCGCCCTCGTAGCCGCGACCCAAGCCCCGGATCAGACTCACGCAACCCACGCGTTGCAGCACTGCACAACAAGTGGAAGCAGGTGTGGCTGGTTGCCATGGATAGGAGACGCAGGCTACAGGACGCCCTCGATAGGCAGGCACAGGTAAAGGGAATGATTTATGTTTGCCAGTCGGCTTGGGTAATGACAAACTGCTAATAGTATGATTATGCACTGTGCATTGTTTAGGATACATGCTCATCCAATAGGCCATTTTTTTTCTTGATAGCACACGAATGATTTCATGACTTGTATGGTATGAAAAATACATAAGAATTTTCAGTGCTTAAACTATCCTTACAGAAAAACAGGGGTTTTCATAACTTACACACTTAAAATGCAAGTGATTTTAATTTCGAAAGTACTGGTTCTCCATGAACTAAAAAAAAAAATGTGTCTTGATCTAGTTTTAGTGATTTATTTTATAACAGTTCATTGAAAAATGGGTGAATTAAACCGACTACTGTTTCCTTTTTTGTTTGCCAATTTCAGCTCCAGAAGCTGCGCAACTTCAACTTTGACGATTGGCGCACGCGCTACCTGCAATGGATGAAACACAAGAAGGCTCGTGTCATGGACTTCTTCCGCAAACTGGATCTGGATCGTGATGGCAAGCTATCTCGTATGGAGTTCAGTGATGGTATCATCAACTCCAGTGAGTATATATAAAGTACAGCTTTATTAAAAGAAGGATATGGGCAAGATTGAAGAAAACCAATATATTTAAGTGAGGTTGTATATGTAAAAGTATAAAGAAGGAAATCATGTTAGGTTTTACTCCAGTCATTGCTTCTTTTTGACTGATTTCTCAAACAATTTTGTTGTAGGAAGTTTATTTACATATAAGGCAGAAGGTAGACCTGACTATAGTGTAGATGATTGCTTAATATTTAATAAGACAGATGTAGTTTGTTTCCTTGTCTGACACTCATGTACATATACTATATTCTCTTCGGGATCTGTACTCAATTTTGTAAAATTATTGGCTGGACGTTAAAACGTGTGTGTGCACCCTTCTACAAATACTTGTGTAACTTAAAAGATGCATGAAATGCTGGAAAAGATTTCTTTTTGACAAATTGTATAGTGTGAAGATACATTTTACATTTCCTTTTTATTAAACACGCAATCAACTTTTCATTTCTTGTACAGAATTCCCAACCAACCAGCTTGAGATGAACGCCGTGGCCGACAAATTTGATCGTGACAACGACGGATATATCGACTACAAGGAGTTCATCGCAGCCCTCTGGCCGGAGAAGTCATCTGGCAAGCCAACCAGTGATGCTGAGAAGATCGAAGATGAGGTAAGTGCTGCTTGAAAGAATGTACTCTGTTCTTCCTTTGTAAAAAAAAAATGTTTTTAAAGATGGAATTCAATAAACTGAACTGAACTAAACTGAACTGCTCTAAATTTTTTCAGCATGATTATCAAAAAATATGCCTGTATTGTTTCAAGGAGTGATGATGAATTTTGTCAAAGATGTAGGGTTAGGATTTGGTCAGTTGAATAAAGAGTGAGAATCAGTATACTGTTGCATCTAGTTGTCACCAAAGCAGTGTTGTTGATCAAAAGTTAATGCGTTTTTTAAGGTCATAACAAATTACTACAAAACCACATTAAACAACAACAACACACATATTCTCAAACAGTCAAATAAATCTGCCTTTAGAATAAGGAAGATTTGTCTGCATACAGTACAGGACATGTAAATAGTTATCAAAGTTTGCTTAGGGGTTGTAATTCATCTGTCTAGATTGTACGTATTACGAAAGAATATTTGATTGAAATACGTGTATGGTATGGAATGTAATTTTATTTATTTCTTGTTTATATTACAGGTTCGAAAGCAATGCTCCCAATGTACTTGCCAAAAGAAGTTCAAAGTTCTTAGAATTGGAGAGAGCAAGTACAAGGTGAGTCAAAAGAAAGAAGACAATGTATAAAGATTTCTTTGACTGTATTACATTTGTTTGTGTAAATTTTAATGTTTAAACCTGTGCTTTTCTGATTCACCTATTGTCTTCTTCTCTCAACTTAAACATCCATTTTGGACGGCAGCCTGTCTGATTATTTTTTTTCGTACTGAGGTATGCTACATGCAATCTTTCGTAAATCTCCATTTTCTTTCTCAGTTTTCTCTGTCTGTTTTTCTCCACATCTTCCTGTCCATTTCTTTCATCAAATTTGTTTTATTTGACAAATTCATTTTGTCTTTATATTTAAATCAAGATTTCTACATGTAGATAGGGTAAAGAAAAAAGGAAAACAAACAACTGTATACTCTGTACATTTGACATTTCATGAAATTTATAAGAAAAAAAAAATCATAGTGCGATTTTACACAAAAGGTAGAAAGAAAAGAATGAAGTACATGCATACATCTTTCTAAACATATTCCTTTTCTTTTCTTTGTTAGTTTGGAGAATCGCATCAGATGCGTCTGGTCCGTATCCTGCGTAGCACTGTCATGGTGCGCGTAGGAGGAGGCTGGATGGCTCTGGATGAATTCCTTGTCAAGAATGACCCGTGCAGAGGTGAGAGTAGTAGAAGGAGTAGCACTCATAATGTAGATTGTTCTCACCATCTAAATTATAGCCAAACAGTAAAGTGTATTATAGGTTTAAGTAGTTTTGTGATGAAAGAAAGAGGGAGTATTTTCTTGAAGAGGTACACAACAGATGCATTGCCAATTGATGTACAGTACATGTACATGTATATACACATTTCTAGAAATATGAATTTTGAAGTTGACCTCTCTCTTTGGCAACAGCTCCACATTTATGCTCAATGTATTGTGTAAAATGATACATGTAACAATGGTAGGTTGTACATGTACTTTAGCTCTACACTTTCATTTTAAAACCAAATTGTATCATAATTCATGCTTGCGTCTTTCTGCCAGAGCCATGACGATGAACATGTGTGTACATCTACATGTATATATACAATGTACATGTATTTATGACATGGTTTCATATTCACCTCCACAGCCAAGGGACGAACCAACATCGAGTTGAGAGAGAAGTTTGTGCTAGCTCATGGTATGAGTCAATCCATGACGCCTTTCAGTAGGAGACCAAGATCACGATCACCTTCAGAGTCTAGCCAAGGTAGCACCAGCTCCAGGAGCTACTCTCAACCGCTCATCAAGGTCAGTCAAAACTTGATGAACCTTGTTAGATCTAATTTGGATTTCATTTTATCCTAAAAAGTATCACAGCTGGTCAATAGGATACTTTTCTTAGGCTTAAATTATTTTCTAAGGTGGAAATGATTGTCCAAATATGTAACATTTGGCCTTATTTGTTCTTGAAATTGAAAAATTGAATGGATTTTATAGTATAATTATGATTGGAAAACATATAGAATCAAAGCAATTAAATGTGTTGGTGTGATGGTAGTATAGATGAACTAAAGTTTGTTTTCTATATACATGTATTTACAGTTGAAATACATGTATAGCAACTTCTATTCTATTCTATGCTTGATTTGTATTGATAAGAGAATAAAAATACATTTATGTTCAAAACATTGCTCGGAAAAGTGAATAAAGATATAGAGGGGGGCAAATGGAATCAGATGCTGGGTTCCTTGCAGAATAAATGGAAGTGATAGAAAGAAATTAGTGTCTTGTTGGTGTTTTAACTTTAATTTTATGTCATCGTGAAAACTACTGCGATCATCTTTCAATGTCTTACACCATTACAACATTCTTTATACTTTAATTTTTTATATTTTTTAATATTTCATCTTTAGATCCGTGAAAAGCGTAACATCTCTCGACCTTGGCAGCAGGGAGCTGCATCCAAAACTCCCACCGGAACACCGCGCCGATCAACAACCACCCGCACCGGAACAAATGGCAGCGTTACCACCTCGCGAGAGACGCGACCAGATGGAACGCTTTTCACCAAGAAGACCACAACCAAGGAACTCTCACCAGGTAGGCAGCTAGCAAGATTATAAATTGACCTTTAAAGATTAAATAAATCTCAATTAAACAACAACCATAAGTTAAAATCTACTTTTCCATCTCTTTTTAAACTTGAAATTAGCCAGTGGCGCATATATGTACATGTAGTATTTCAAGCCTTCTACTCTCATTTTCTGTAAGCAACATTTTCAATTAATTTCACTTTTTTCTCATATTTGGAGACTGGTATACTGATCATATCTTCTGCTTAACTCTTGTACTCTTATGAACACTAACTTGCTCATTGAGTGGGGAAGAAATAATCACCTGTCTCTATGTACTTCATCTGTTAAAATATATCCAGATTTGTATCCTATAATCAGATTACACAACAACTCAATATTGATGTAAAATAAGTTTTCATCCATGCATTGGGAAATTAGCTTAGAAAAAAACATAAACATTATTTTGGCTTTCATTTGGTATCATAAACTGCTTTTGTTTTTATCATTTTCTAAACAAGATGCTTATTTTCTGTTCATTATTAAGTTTCATATTGCCACTCTTTTTTATTCACATTTTAACTATTTGTTCACACCATCGTAGTAAAGAAAGTAAAGAAAGGTAACTATGGATCAATTAACACTATGATTCCTGCTGTGTACTCTCTATTATAATTTGCTGCTATTTTTGGCAGTTATTTTGCTACTGCTGTGAGAAAGGACCACATCCCCATTAAATATAGCAGTGATCTCATTTTAAATCTGATTATCATTCTGTTTGAAAGAACTTATTTGAAGAAAAATAGTATATTGTCTTGAGAATATATATCTCGATGTAATCATAATCGTGATAAGGAAAACTCTTACTGGTTGGTGTGCTTATAACATGTAGTTTAAGCTTCTACCAACTGTAAAGTTTGGCAGGCAAGCTTTCATCCAGTCCTGTGGGCTCTTTTAAGCCAAGTGGTTATTCACAGTTTCTTGCTGTCTGCTGCCTGGGATCCTGGGAGCAATGATAGGTGACAATGAATAGCCCAGAGTCTCTATTCAGTGAAGGATTAATCCTTTTTATCCAGATGGGCAAGGCAGCAGATGGCAAAAAACTGTGTGAATAATCACTTGGTTTGAGAAAGTCCAAAGGAGTGAACGAAAGTTTGCCTATTAAATATAAAGGTTGGTAGAAGCTTAAACTACATGTTAATCATAAATCATTGTCAAATGTATATGATTGTGGTTTTTAAAGTCATTTTTATTCACTTTCTAGATTGTGGGTATGGGAAGAATTTATCAATTTTTTCACATGTACCTGTACATGTATATGCTGAATTCATTGTTTCATTAACTTTTTATGTGGTCTTGTTTGGGGTTTATTTGGAAATGTCAAAATTAATGAATGTTCATTTAAAAATTCAAGAAATTAATCCACTAAATTCAATTTTAATTCATGTAGTAACACTGTTTCTATGGAGGAGGGCAGGTGTTTCTATATTTATTAAAAAAAAGTGTGTCAGCAAAATCTTGAAAAAGAAAAGTCTGTAGGAATTAAATGATCTTGATCTTTAATTCAGATATGGAAGACATTTTCCTGTTTTCTTTTTCTTTTCACAATCTTTTTGCACATCATTTGCTGCCTCTTATTTTCAGTGACAAAGTATAACTCATTTTCTTTCTCCCTATCTAGCTATGATACCATTTTGCTTAATTTAATCACTCTTCTCTTTTTTCCACACCACTTTTGCAATTATTTTGTTGATCATTTCTTTTGCTCACCAGTAAGTGATATTGAGTTTACTTTTTATAGCATCTGTATGCTGTATAGAAGTTTGCTATGCTCATATTTATTCTTGGATGCAGCCCCTCTGTATGCCATTTTTACCCCTCCTTTCTCTTTCCCCCTATTTCTTCAATCATCTTTATTTTCATGCCCCACATTTTTTTTCAATTCAGCTTTTCAAAGAAGAAAAATGGATTTTTCCTCTTTTTCTCCTGCACAATGTAAAATTTGGGCTTTTTGCTGCCTTTCAATTTATGCAACAAATTTCCTTTTCAATTGCTGTGATTGTGAAATTGCATACCATTTATATTTGCATGTTATAAAGTTTGACAGCTTTTGATTTCAAAGGAAAGCAAATTATAAAAGCATATCTTTTTAAAAATATATTTCAGATTGTCTTGATAAGGGGAAATTGCAACCTAATAGCTATTTTACTGATAAGAGGTCAGAGATTGTTAGAAATAAGAAAGAAAATTTATGATACATAAAAAGTTCTTCTTGGTCATCTTTAATCATAAATATTAGTCCTTGTCGATGATAAAAATTGTCCTATATCTTGTAGCAACTAACCTTCATGTGGGTGATTCCATTCAATGTGTCCCTTACAGTATATGACATTTACCCATATACAATCATCTCATCCATGAATGAAAAATCTCTTGATATGGCTATGACTATGAAATGGTAGTGATAGCAGAAAGCACCAGTATTGAATGGTCATATTGAAAGAGATTCTACTTTTTTTGATGAAATATTATGTGGAAAAAACAGGGGACACATTGCACGGAATCGTCCATTTCCATTATCCCATTCTCTACCACTGAGTATTTGTTGATACAGTTCGTAGCGAGAAATATATTATATCACTCATATATTGAATGTTAGATATTGTATTATTGGTGTCTGAATGGTTACATTCTCTAGTTATAGCAGTATTAACTTTACTCTCTTGCATCCTCAACATGTACAAGTAGAATTACCATTCTTCATTCTGTATACATATATATCTTGTCATTTTGTTATACAATTACATGTACATGTATATGTACATAAGTTGTGATGGACATGTTTGCAATATCTGTGATTTCAATTATACTGGGGGGTATTTTCATATTTTACTAGAATCATTTGCGACTTTAGTACATGTATGAATATGATAATGTATTAACTTCAACAAGATGGATAATGTCTCTTTAGACAAGAAAGATATTACGGTACATTGTAGCCTTAAAATGCATGTACATTTATGATGTACAAAGTCATGTAGTTGCAACTACATGTAGATTCTTCTTCATCAATTTACCTAGCTGGGTGGCATTACTGCATGAATTTGAAAGAATTTCTATAACCAATAGCAGTAGATGAATTGATATTAATAATATTCAAAGGATTGTTCATATTTTTCATATATTATATTGTACAAATGCCTTGCATGATTTACGACATATGCTTGGGAAAAAAAATGGGGGTCGGTTTTTGTAATTTGCTGTGACTCTTGTTCAATCGCTTGAAAAGGATTGAGTTAGTGCAAAATCAGAGAGAGGTAGAGAAAGGAAAGACATTAAAAAAGGGATTGTCAGGGCATATTGCATGCATTAATCTCCTAAGCTCTCCCTGTATGAAATTTCACTAGACTGCTGATACAGAGCAACTGTTTTCTGTGCAAAATGTCTGGATATGATACATATTTGAATAAAACAATGCACATAGTCTCAAGTGGAAGTATGTGTATAAAAGACCTCAGTGTGTAATACACACTGTCTGTGCCTGAAGCTGCCAACCATTCTCATTTTAGAGGAATGCTGGGTTATATTTTGGCCTTTAATGGAATGCTTTTGACCTTGGATTTGCTCTTTCTTTGAAATTTTGTGTGTGGAATCATACAAAATGCTTTGTATTTCAAATTTTGCCTTGATAGATGCCCCGCCCCCTTTTTCGTAGAAGGGTGGGAGAGCATGAATGCATGCAGATTAAAGTGAAAAATCGTGCCTATTTTGAAATATGATCTAAAATAATAGCTATTCCTCTTCTTGCTTCTTTCATTCAAATTATTTACTTTCATTTTATCCTTCACTAGGTGAGAGAACCTCAATGCGCTCGCCATCCCCGACCGGCGGCTACTCCACCCAAAAGAAAATAACTGGACGCAACACCACTGTGAGCGTGGACAAGCGTTCCAGCCCCAAGGGTGGAACGAGAGGTGAGGTCACAGTGCGTACCGTGACAGAGGAAGAGCGTACCGTCACCATGCCAACATACAAGCGCACAACGTACTCACCACGATCGGACCTATCATCACCGACTGCTGCATCCATGGCCAAATCAAAGAAGGCTTCAACCCACAAGAACTCAAGCAGCGGATGGAAGCATTAAGTACTCTGATAATTTCAAATAGAGCAATCTTCACACTTTCTCTCTCATTTTTACACAATGTCAATTGATAATTGCTTTTCTGATAAAATTGACGTATATTTACATGAATAATACTTTTTAAAAGCTGGAAATAGTCCAAACATCCCATAGAACAAGTATAGAAATAAACAAGACCCACTTGGGATGTAAAACTGAACTACTGGAACATTGTAAGAGAGAGTGCGTAAATACATGTATGACTTTACACATAAGACTTATATTGTTATTTCTTCCACAATTATACATGTAAATGTACCTGTGGTTTAGCATTATTATTTAATTGTAAAGGGAAAAAAGAAACTGAAATCAATTTGAGAGAGAGAAAATGGGAGAGTGATATAAAAAAGAGAAACATGATAAACAATTTGATATGTACATGTACTATTGTGAGTTTTCAGAATATTGTTGCTATAATCATGTTTGAATTAACTATGCTCAGTTGTCTTTATTTCATGTTTTCTTTCTTGTCAGAATTCTGTAAATCACTTGATGAAAGGAGATGATTCTGATTAAAAAATCACCATTCCTTGTGACAAAAATTAATAAAATGTACTGATATGTAAGGAATGTTGATATTAAAGATTTTGACATTTTAGGGTAATAAAGAATATCTTTTTTGTCTTTCAAACTTCATTTAAATGTATGTAAACTGTATATGATTTCAAAAATGAATCATGCTTTTTTTATGTATATATTGGTCTTAAAAGAGTAAATTGTTTCATATGTTTCAAAGTATAAAGTGTATATGTTTTGTGTTCCATGAATTATGTTTCATAAACTGTTTTTTTCATTATAAACAATGTTATCATGGCTGAAATGTCACTATATTGAAAAGAATGATTCTTCTTTCTATTAAATGAACTCAAATTATGAAAGCTGTACTGTCAATATGATATCATAGCTGCCAGTTTAATAAATGAATTCATATTCAAATTTTTAGAGAAAATCTAATTTAATTGCTTTATACATTAATGTTATAAAGTTTAATTACAAATTCTCTGCCAAATGTGAAGTTGTTACTGGTTGTAAAGCAGTTCTACGCATATCCGGTGGTTTTATCATTGTAAAGAAAATCAAAATGTGAAAATAAGGCGGTGAATGGGAAAAGACAATATCTTCCACGTCTATAATAATTTTTGTATTTCAATTTCATGACTTGGTATCAACCTCCTTTTTATTTTACTGTATTTTTGCTGTTCCGGTCACTTCCCATTTTTCATGTATTACTAAATTGTATCCATGTGTTTACATCATGCAAGAAAAATCATATGTAATGTGCATTGATGGATATGAATTCAATACTGTTACACTCGAAACATTAAAATTATGTTTATGGATGTACTATTCTATGTTTTGTATACAATACACACAAGTGCATTATATACGATTGCTGAAGTGAACTATTATTGGTGTTGCAAACATTCTGTCGTTATTTTCTATGAAGTGCCGGCGTTATTTTTTATCTACTGGAAGCATAAACATATATGCGCAAAAAAATAAACAGGGAAAAAAAAAAGGATTGTTTTAACTGCGATACTTGGTATAAAACTAAGTGAAACTAACAATTATTCTAAACAAAAAAGAAAAAGAAACAAAGTACTCTTGTAGTTTTAAAGATATTCTTCTTATTATATGTCAGGCTTTTTGCAATTATAGCTCAATGTTCGAGTAATTTGTTGAATAGTAGAGCCATATTGCATATAGGTTGTGTATTTTTTTGGCCGAGTTAGCGATACAATCTACTTGCCATTAAGGTTATTCATGAGGACATTCTTTATGTAAAATGTTAGTCGGCACACCATTTGAAATCTTTCTGGGGAAGACTTTCAATTGAGGTGCCTATTGCATTGAATACGGATTACATATCTTTTTGAATAATTAGATTACCCATTGAAAGTTGAACTGGGGACAAACTGACTTTCAGGAGAAATCTGATTTGCAAAGTTTTTTTGAAATTTGTCGGAGAAACTGGGGACAAAAGTCTCTGACATATTTCTGACAACTTTGCAATGCAGTGCCTGTAAGGGCAAGGCGAGAGGAACTCAGTGAATTTGGAAAGTCTCTGGTTCTGGTGTCTGAAAGTGGGGACGTTTGGACAATCAGAATCAATTCTTTTCTTATTCACATAAGAGATCGGACACAACACATTTACATGCAAATAAATGTCCAGCATTTGACATGGCAAGATTTTTAATGATTTTTCTTCATTATTTGTTGGGTACTGAAATTTGTAGATATAGAATGTTAGATCATTTTTCATATTAGATATGAAAGTAGAATTTATGATTTGATCATAGATTTAGACTAAAATAACATTTTAAACTCTAGAAAGTACTCCATTTCTAATTTAGGTCAATAAATTGATATAGAGATGAATTTGCAAATGATATGAAGAAAGTCATCTGGGGACTTGACGTTCGAGTAGATTTTGTAAGGTGTATAGCAAACCGAAGAAGAAACAAGGGCATGTAGAAAACTGGGGACTCTTTCTACATGCCCCGGTTTTCCAATGAAGTTGAGAATAAGATTCTTTTAAACTGTAGTTGAAAAGATGTTATTTATGTATCCAAACCATTTTTTAATGACAAGGATGCTGGCCAATCAGTTTTAAGCACTTATTAATGAGTAATAAAAGCGAGGATGAAATTTTACGTGGGGACATGAAATTCTTCCAAGTTTATATTTGTCATTATGATTTGTTTAAAAGAATATACACTGTACTGTCGATGCTAGCCTGGTAAAGATAAGTAGTTCAAGTTAGGGATTTTATAATGTAGTTAGTGTTTCCATGGATGTAGTAACATTAGAAACTTTTTCATTTCGAGGTGCTGGGGTGCCCAACTATTATGTCATAATTATTTTTATATCTATTCATTTTTCATATGCTTAGAGTGATAGATAACTTGCAAAAAATGTGAGAAATAAAATTATAGTGTGTGTATGTGTAGAAATGGGCTGTATATTTTCTTCATTTCAGATTAATTTTTTGTTTCTGTATGGCTTTGAAATTGTCTTTAAAGGGTTGCAATTCTAGGTTGATAAATGCTAATATTCCTTCAGTTGGTTAGGAACTGATGGTGATTATTTGCTTGGAATACACTAAAACTGTTCTTTTTTCGCAAAATGTTGCTTAGGAATAAAGAGGAGAAACGGCTGCTAGAATAATAAAGAACATTGTTCACTTTGTTTTATTTCGATGTTTCATGAAGTTATGTCAAGATGAGTATTACAGAGAGAGAGAGAGAGAGAGGGAAAAGGAGAGAGAGAGGGAAAAGGAGAGAGAGAGAGAGAGAGAGGGCAGGGAAAGCTATACAGGGAGTGAGAGAGAGGGAGTGTGAGTGTCAGAGAGGTGGAGAACAAGAGGGTGAAGAGTGGAAGAGTGAGAGACAGAAAGAGAGGCAAGGAGGGGAAGAAGGAGAGACAGGAGAAGGAGAAGATGGGAGTGAGCAAGCTAATTGAAGGGGAGAGATAAGATGACAAAGAAATGCAGAAACAGTGAAAATGGGTGAAGTTGGCGCAATAAGCCAGTTCGTAAATAGCTTCGGAACGCATGAACCCAAAATATCCACAGATCTTTTAAACGATGGATACGGCCCACTTATGCATTTTAGAAAAATCACTGCTGAAGTGATGGAGGTGCTTCATGAATACCTTTTGTTTGCACCTTGAGAAGAATACTTCCACCTGTGTATCAGATAAATGTATTGTCGGTGCATAAATGAATCATGATTACATAACGTTCATGAGCTCGATACCAGTATAATCGTCTAAATGGTTTTACAATTTTGGGTCCGAATGACCTTTATCTGCCCATGCGCAAATCTTAATTATGAACTCGCTTATAACAAATATAAATACAGTACCTCAATATTTTGCGAACACTTTGCTGTATACACGTGGTTGGGATACATGTTATAAGTATTTGAACAATTAATATGTCCCGACTGTGTTTCCTGAGAAAGTGACATATTAAAGCTAATACCAACTCCATATTTTACTGTCAGAATCGTTTTATTTACTTCATTTTTATAATGTGTACATCAATCAACATACGGGATATATCAGCTCACTTTCATTCTTTGTTCCGTAAAGCCGCTCGAGCTTCCAACTTCCCTCAAGGTCTATTTACATTTCTTCCAATTAGTGATTTCCGGAGCCACAATTACGAATGAAAATGGAACAATTTATGCAAATTGGCTGCAGGGATGTCGGTAAGAAACCCTGAGATGTAAGCGAAGAAAGTCCTTGGGCTGCCAAGTGCTCTTTTGTAGCATCGTTTACATAATCCTTATCCGCAGTGCAATTTACCGTCGTTTTGATGGCGTTGAAAAGGAACCACTAACCAGAAAGTTTAAAATGTAACGATTTTGAGCTCTTAATTCATAGGAGTACGAAGAGGGTTCACCTCTACTCCCCCTCGAACAATTCGAAATTTAATTTACCAATTTCAGATACCAAAGAGGTCTTTTTTCTATCATGAAATATCAATTAAATATATATTGTATCACTTAATAACTAAATTAAAGCAATGTATGTAACTAAAATAAACACGATCGCAAAGCCTTTCGAGAAACCGAGGCAAGAGCAAGTTCAATACCCAGTTTTATATCCAGTAGTAATCATGTTTTGATTGCATAATACGTCATTGAAATAAACGGACATTTAATTAGGTAATGAATAACAAGTCTATTGAAATAGTTGATTTTCCAGTCTTTGCCGTCGTCTATTAACGAAATTTAGGAATTGTTGCTACATGTATCTTCGCTTGGTCGCAAAATGTATAAACTGCAAGAGACGTCAGGAACTAACTTTGATATTGATATTAAATCATCCTGATTTGTTTGCTCTCAGGCTCGAGATACATTATTTGATATGGTGTTCATCATGGTTTGATTTACCTTGTGGTCCAGTCGACCGGCAACAGTAGTCGCATTGAAATCGAAGAGGGCACCACTGCTCAAAGGTGCACAGGTCAACAGTCTTCGGATGGCTCTGCGGAATCGCGGGTACCTGATGGCGTAAACGATCGGATTGGCGCAAGAGTTGTAAAACGCAATCACTACCAGGATCCTATCGACCGGTCCATAGAGATAGCTCTGATCTAGGACATGGAGGTTGTAGAGGAAATAGGCGACGTCGTTCGGACCCCAGCAAATGATGAATATGGCGATGACCAGGTACAACATTTGCAGGACGCGGTTCTTGGCGACGAGGAGACTGTTCGAACCGTTGGACATGTTTGACACAACGCCATCGAATCGTCGGGATTGCGTCTGGAGGGTCCTAGCGGCAATGATCTGGGTGATGATCATGACTGAGGCCGGTATCGCAAAGGTGATCAAGAAGATGATAACCCCAGTAACTATCTGCCAGGTTTGAGAAGTGTGTCTGACCGTACACTCATGCGATTTGTTGTCGACTCTTATGTTGACAGAAATATGGATGTTTGCAGCAGTGGACACTGCCCAAAGGAGTAGAACGCACTTGGTGACGTACATGCGCCTCCGGAAGCGTTGAAAGTGCAGAGGGTACACGATGGCTACGAAACGCTCCACGGATATCACCATCAGGATCATGATGGACATGAAAATGGACAACCACATGAAAAAGGAGGTGAAGATCAACCTGCAATAGATTTCAGCCCAAGGTGTGGACGGGACCCGTACTGCCCGGGGAAGAGGGAACAGAAACACCGATGTCAGGAAGTCCGCCAGAGCCAGATGTCCGATGAGATAATCCGAAGAACTCCGTAGGTGGCGCCCGCCTAAGATCAGTATCATCACCAGAAGGTTGCCAATCACGCCTAGCAACGAGGATATCACTTGGAATAAAATCCACCAGGACCACTGGATCGGCTGCCAACGCCACGCAGAATCGGCTATAGGAGAGGGCACACCATCCACCTCTGTCGGCGTCACGTAAGTCCCTTCCACGGTGGTCCAACCGGTGATTGTGGACACCATCCACACTGGATCCTCGCTTTCCATCTCCTTCACATCATTTTGAATTGTCGACATTTGACCCCAACTGCAATGCAGCATGACAAAGATGAGGATAACTTCACTCATCCGGTTAACCATTGTCATCTTTTCACGAATGCTACTTCTGGTTTTCTTCGCCAGTATCTATGAATGAAATAAATACATATTTTACTTTAAGCGAGGCCCAAAGAATTTATGGAAATGTACAACAGAATAAACAATTATTTTCTAATTATCACGATGTATATGAAATAGAAAGACTAAATATACATGTTCAATAAGAAATGCGGGGTTCTGTTTATCTTTAAAGTCATTTGAGTTTGAAATTTTGAATGAGACACTAACAGTTTCCTTACAATCTTATTGGGTCACCTCTTCGATGTAAACGTAGTATTACTCTACAACAGTAACACAAACAATAAATGCGAAGTAAAATATGTAAGTAAGTAAAACATATAACTGAAAGAAAGACATTTAAACTGGGGTGAATTGATGTAAATTTAAGAGCCTGTGGGGATGCCACTCTTCATCTTTCAAAAGCTAACATAGTAAATTCTGGGCGAAACCTTACCTAGAACTCTGGAACAGTCTCCTTACAACTATAATGGGCACTAGAGATACAATTTGCTATCACACTCAGAAGACATCGCAGATGAAAAGTGTGCTGTGGTCATCACGTCTTCCAGCTATGAGTATACAACAATCTTCTGACCCGCCCGTTTGAGACCTTGCTCTTTCCAAATTAATTTGATTCGCATTCTGAGATGATAATTATGTGCGCATATCAGAACGATGATGATGATAAGGATACGGGCTATGCACTACGCACACATCCTTTTTCAGGGGATGCTCAAGGTGCCTTCAAAGTGCTACTATTATCCGAGCATTTATAGCTCCGCTGCCTGAAGTCGCTGAAAGCATTCAAGAAATGAATTTCTAGCTCGTACCATGGATCTACTAAGTCCATGCTCGTACCCATTAACGAAATTTACAAACGAAAAAGCATCTCTGTTTTCATTAAAAACATAACCTAAGAAACATCTAATTAGAAAGAGCTAAATTTTACAATTGTATTTGGAATATTTAGACTTTACTGAAAGGAACAATTTGGGTCACCCGGCTGCTACCTACCAATCAAGCTAATACGTTTTTAAAGGAAACAAATTGAGTGAGATGGAGAGAGGAGAAGGGGAACAATGGGACATTGAGAAAGAAATTTAGAAGAGTTGTTTCATTTTGGCATTAAAGAAACGTCGAATTAGGTAAATTAACTGCTTCTTAAAAACGGACTACGTATAGATTTTATATATACAGGTACTATCATCTAGGGCAATTTTATAAGAAATTACATATACAAAATTATGATATGAAGTACAGAAGCAGAAGAAGAAGAAAAGAGGACTTAACGCTGCTGCTTCTGCCGCTGCCACTACTACTACTACATCTACTACTTCTACTTTGTCCCACATGGTAGTAGTAGTAGTTATAGTACTACAGCTACTACTACTTCTACTGCTACTACTACTACTACTACTACTACTACTTTTACTATTACTAATGCTACTACTACTAATGTACTACTACTACTACTACTACTAATAACAATAATAATATTATTACTTGTACTACTACTACTACTACTACTACAACTGCTACTTCTACTACTTACCAGCACCTTCACCACCACCACCACTATTACTACATGTACTGCTACCTTTAGCTTAATTGATCAATGTCTTGTATAAGTCCCGTTGCACTTGTCATCTCTGTATCTCCTCTTCCTTCTCTCTCTTCTATCGTCTCTCTTTCATTTCACCTTCTTCCTCTTTTTAGTTTTGTTTCCAGAGTCTTTGATTAGGAGAGTTTAGTCAACCCGGCTCAGGTTAGGCACAGTATAGCGAATACTGCTTTGTTGATCAAGCGCATAACAAAAGAATAATACGGCATGTTGTGGCGAACTAAAACCATGTTGGACAAACTCTGTGTACAGATGGCTCTGGTTGTTTCTATATCATATCGCTCATTCTCGGTAACTTTCTCTTATATCTTTCTGCTTTCATGAATTTGCTCGTTACTTTTCATAGATCGAATTTAATATGTCTTACCTCGCGTATTTTTAACATTTCCATTGCGTTTCACTCATGTCTCCGCTATTCGAAATACTACACAATATGATTACTAATTGCATGTTGCTTATAATGAATTTGTATTAATATCTGATTGCATTTTCATTTTTTGTTACATTTTTGTTAAATAATCTTTCAAAGAACACTTGTACCTCAACATTTTATCATAAGTAAGTCATGAAAACTAGAATATAAAATACGTACACTTGTATGTTCTCAGGATTTTCATTTGCACGAAGATTCTTTAGTACTGTTGCATACTTGACATATACGTAATTGGCATTTACACGGTAACAGAGTGACACACACAAACACTATAATTCAACCTATACATCTGCTCATCAGACATACATGTATAAGATGTCTAAGCCCAAAAGTTTGATATGATTAAAGGCCCTTTAGATTTCGTGTTTTTAGCGATAATTACATAAATTGTACGCTGTTTTAGTATCTGTCAGATAGCGTACAATTTATATTATTATATTCTTTGGTTTATAAGATTTCCGTTGATATGTATTTAATTTTTCACTTCCGAAAGGGTCTTTATATAGTAATTAGATGAACAGGTTACCATGAAAGAATTGTATCATAATAGCTACCATACTTAGTTATGATAATTATTAAATGCCGTAAAGAAAAAAAAATGAAGAAATCATTTCGTAATCGCAGATAATATTGTCCTTACATTAGTTTATTGGAAACTATGGAGATATGAAGATATTCAATGGATGCTTGTTGAACTAAAGGCGATTTATTAAACGTTTAGTTTTTAATAATCTCACATTGGTGATAGGAAAAATTGTTAGAGTTGGTCTTTTTCCATCTTTGTTTTGCATTCTGATGATATTGCAAACCAAGAAACTTCAGCACGTCTTTATTTAAAACTGTTCAAAGGATTTATTAATAATGATGATAATAATAATAAAAACTGTGCTTATAAAGCGCTTACCACCTAAGTCTCTAAGTGCAACCATCCCCCTTTTTTAAACAATATAAATTAATTTTTCCTCTTAAAATGTCAGGTATATTTAATACTGTTGATTTTGCACTTTCTGAAGTTTAAACATTCATTATTGTATCATAATTAGACTGTCGATTGGTCCTGATTTCTCGGAATTTTATTCAGTATAATCCTTTCATAGGTATGATCTCCATGATCGGAGATTGCATCATCATTTTCATAGACACTGTCTCTGGCCTCCCTATTAACATAGAACGATTCTCTGCCGTGACTCTCCCCATTTGAACCTGACGTCATTGGATCCTGTTGTGACGTACCCGAAGCAAAAGCACTGGGAGACCTACCCGCGATACTGTCCCTTGCCGACCTTGACATGTTGAAGGACTCGCTGTGGGTATTGTCCCTATTGTACAAATCCGGCAACGGTGGGTGTTCTTGCCTCGGCCTTAAAGCGGACCACCTCGAATTAAACTGGTCACTCGAGTTGTTTTGTACCATACTATCGTCTGTTGGTGTCCTATCCATGAGGACTGACTCGCGTGGGTTAACTTCTCCGTTGTTTAAATCTGGCGGGATGAGATCCTGACGAGACAGTCTTGAGACAAAGAAACTGTTATCTGTAGCGCCACTGTAGTTCATGTGCGCAACGTTGGTTTCGTACCTTTGCGAGATTCGCCTCCTGTGGTAATTGTAACACGTAAAAAATGACGAACAAGACAAAGACGTAATTGAGGGCAAAACTACACACGGGGCACTTTAAATTACACTGTCTTAATTACCAATAGTAGAGCATAAGACTTGCAGACATCTTTAAAAGTTCTGTGAGGATAGCGTCATTAGTATCAATTTGGAAAATGGCCCTTCTGTTGTTATTACTTTAGCATTTTATACCTAGGTCGGAAGGGACAGTGTGGGTATAACGCCTTTACCGGAGATGTAAATGCTGTAGTAAGATCAAACATAGAGCAGGGAATGTTAGTTTTAACTCTCATATCCCTGCATAGAGTATCTCGTGTGAGGGGCAAGAGCCTTGGACAATACTGCAGTGCTCCCACGTTCTACCCTTCAATGTTGTATAAAACACTCAACATAAGTTATTCAAACATAATATGTTAGATGTAAGTAGCGTTGGTCATATCAGGACTACGACAGAACTATGTTATATCAGATCCACACACGGATACTATGAGCGTCTTTAGATGGATTTGAGTGCGTTGGACTAATTCACCACAAAGTTCACCTATAATCTACTAAAACTTTTCAATCGACAATTAAATAAAATATCTCTATGAGCTCAATCTCTTCATCAGACACAAAAAGGAGAAGTAATCTCGGATACGATGTCTGCAAATAATGTTTGAAGATATCAAATAACTTACCTTAATATTATATAGAAAATTACAATTGCACATAAAAAGAGAAAAGCCGTCAACCCTAGTGCGATGGACAGTGCTGCAAAGGGAGAAGATTTTGAAAACAAAATAAAATGAAAAATCATGAGAGCTGCCAAAGTTATTTGGAAGTAATAAAATATATACAAACGTTGTCTTTAATATAGATAATTAAGGACATGTCAGTCGTGTTACTTCATTTTCATCTCATAGGAAATACTACGATCGCATAGGCCTAATCATATATTCAATTTATAATCAAAAGCAACCACATTTCCTAGAAAAGTTTGTTTATTGAAAGTAATATTTTATTCCGAAAACAGTAAGACACCCTTTGGGAAGAAAAAGAGTTTACAAATTTCCCATGCTTCAGCATCAGTCGGTAAAAGGAGAATACCGTATACTGCTTAACTATTTTAGCTTTTATAAAAGGTACTGTGCTTTTCAGGATATTATTGTTTAATTATTTTTTTTTCTCCATAAAAGTAACAGAGTGACGGAGGAATCGTATGTATCGCAGACTTCAGGTTCAGGTGACGAATCCTAACCTTATAAAAAAAATCTACTTGGAAAAAAAGAAAACTACTCAATCATTTTAGCCTTTATAAAAGGTACCGTGCTTTTCAGGGTATTTTTTATCTCAATAAAAAGAAAAGAAAAGAAAAATCTTCTTGGAAAAGAAGAAAACTACTCAATCATTTTAGCCTTTATAAAAGGTACTGTGCTTTTCAGGATATTTTTTTTTCTCCATAAAAATAACAGAGTGACGGAGCCGTATGTATCGCAGGCTTCATGTGACGAACCCTAACCAAAAGGTACCGTGCTTTTCAGGATATTTTTCTTCTCAATAAAAAGAAAAAAGAAAGAAGAGAAAAATCTACTTGGAAAAGAAGAAAACCTTACTGCTCAATCATTTTTAGCCTTTATAAAAAGTACTGTGCTTTTTAGGATATTTTTTTTTTCTCCATAAAAATATCAGAGTGACGGAGGAATAGTAGGTATTGCAGATTTCATGTTACGAATCCTAACCTTAAAGAAAAATCTACTTGGAAAAGAAGAAAATTGCTCAATCATTTTAGCCTTTATAAAAAGTACTGTGCTGTTCAGGATATTTTTTTTTTCTCCATAAAAATAACAGAGTGACGGAGTGATCGTATGTATCGCAGACTTCATGTGACGAATCCTAACCTAAAAAATCTAGAAGAAAACTGCTCAAGCATTTTAGCCTTTATAAAAGGTACTGGAAGATATCGATAATTATAAAGTGTATTATAGCATTGTGTTGTTATCATTCTTGTGTTTTTCAGGATTTTTTTATTTTTCAAAAAAGTAACAGAGAGGTGGAGGAGATGAGGGACATACGAAAGCCTGAATAAATGATGGCAGCCGATTATTAAATGAGCATACTATTAAACATAAGACACATTATTTATCATTAAAGTGATTGGCTAACACTATTAGGAATTTAAAAATATCTAATTCTGTTACTTGAAAATGGTATAAACATGCAAGGTATAATTTTAAAATATGGCTCTGAGAGTCTCAAGTCATAAAACCTTTGGGAAGTATTTGAAAACTCGAGTAACGGTCTCTATTTAAACGGTCTCAGAGACGCGATATTATACAAAATCGTGGTTTGCGTTGAACTCACAGCTTTTCAGTCTAAACTATGGTAGTTTTCAGGGCTTTTGAGTACTAATACATGTAACCATACTCATGTTTCATTTAGTTTGAGAATTTTTTAGATCGGCTATTCGCAAAGCTAGCCAATCACTTTAACCCTATAAATTGACACCGAAACTTCATGATATGAATTCCAACCAGCTCTAACAATAAATGACTATAAAAAATAATGAAAAACGAGCACATTAAACCCCCCTTAATCTTTAATCTTGCACTTAGCCAATAACGAAAACCAAGATGAATCTTTATCTCACACACTGGGCAAGTAGCAGAATCACAGAAACGTAGAGCAGCAGAAGTGAGAGCAAGACGCCCTCACACACAGCCTGGCGAGAATCATCGAAATCGATGGATAGCGCCTACAAACCCAACAACAACAACAACAACAACAACAACTGCGTAAGTCTGCAACCAATGATTAGCATCCAATGAATGAGCAATTCACTACAGATTATTCCCCATGTTGTAACATGTTGTAACCTGTTATGCAGGTCATGGAGGTGGCTCTGAAGCACATTTTACACCAAAGCAATAAACGCCAGCTGTATTTAATTTCAGTAACTCGTTTACATTGATATGAATGCTGCCATTCCGTGTGAGGTCCAAACTATGTGCTTGTGTGACATTTGGTTTTACAAACACATATAAAACAGAAAATGATTATTTACGTCTAGGGACTGACTTTAACAGCAGCATTGTTAATACGTGACTCGATTGTGAACCCGGGTCCGTTCAGAATTAGTTCGTACCAAGGAACTTCTCATATCTCCTTATGTCAAAAATATTGTTTTGAATGCTTTAGAAAAAGTTACTATTACGTCTTGTTTGCTTCTAACAAGCTTTTCTTAAATACACATCTGTTAAATAAGACATATTCTTCTAAATGGTGTATGTATCCAGACTTGTTAGAGAGAGAGAGAGAGAGAGAGAGAGAGAGAGGGGGGGGGGGTTGTTACTCACAAAAATTATGTATGAACGTCGATGACCCTTTACAGCAGATGAACTGGGTCATCGCCTATACCTCTTTTTAATTCAGGTGAAATTCTTACCTGTCTCTGAGCTCTTTGTTCCATCTGATGTCATGATCGACGATGAACTTCCACTAATAGATAACAACACTTGCTCCGACGTCGAAGATGATTGCTGGTTGGTAGTACTTGGGATCATCTCGATGACTGACGGGGTTGATGTCGCCGGAGGGGGTGACGATATTGATGATGGTGACAACGATGTTGATGGTGGTGATGATGATGGTGATGACGGCGATGATGGTAGTGTTGAAGATGATGACGGAAACATCGACGAAGATGAAGATGACGGGGCAGATGGAGTTGATAATGATGTGGAAATTGTACTTGAATGTGAAGTCGCTAAAGTGGTTGATACATCGAAAGTTGTAGGTGCTTCAATTGAAATATAAGAGACTCACATATATTAACGATTTACTAATAATCATTAAGTTGCAAAGATCAAAAGCAAAGAAAAAGATTCAACTGACACAATAAAAAATAGATAGAAAGACATGGAGAGACATATAGGGTTGGGAAACGAAAAATGTATGGGCAGATCTAAATAATGTATTTCCAAAGATTTACTCAACAAGTGGATGATGTTTTTCTGTCATTAAAAACATTCCCCTTTACACCTAGCATTTTGACCTCCTGTTGAAGGTTTTTAAATCACCTGTCCATGTCCAAGAACCTGTGTATGTGCTCATACGTCTTTGCCCCTCATTTTTTCACAAGAATTGCATTCACGTTGAGAAATAATGTCGATAGTTTTGTCGGTTACGTTCTTTGTCAAAGAGAAGATAATTTGTTTTCATTTGGTTAACAGATATTCCAGCAAATTTATTGTCATTGGTTTAGGAAGAAAATAAGTGACAAGGACGATGGTGATTATGACATTTTTTTTGTTGTTGGTCACATTAGAGAATTTAGATTAGTAATAGGACTGATATGAACACAGGGAAACGGTTACCTTCTGGGAGTGATGTTGTTGATATTGGAGGTCCTTTACACACGAGAGATGGCTGGATCCTTGTGTCTCTGAGATAGCTACTGACTATTTAAACGAGAGCAAATAAGTGAAAATAATTGTACGAATATATTCATTTCAATGAAAAGTTGCATTTAAAGCATGACATGTACACCGTATATAATGTCAGTCATTCATCTCTGATCTACATGTAAAGTTGTTCGTATTCTATGATCCTATACCAATTATGAATGAGCATAATGATGATGAGACAGATGCAGGAGTTAAATCCAGATGATATAATTCGATAAACTGAGCGAAATACAAGCACGTTCTTATTCATTTATAACTAGAGGAATAAGATATTTAATCTTGACTCATTGCCTCCTGGAGCCGGGTGGTTCCTGTATTAATCCTACGAGGAATAGAATAGTTCTAAGTAGTCAACAAACCCATTGACTACTGAATTATTTTATTCCTCATGGTGAAGAGAATTGTCTGCACCTGTTTGTTTGGTTCAAAAGAAATACATTAGTGTATAGACTTTACATCAAATACCCACCATTTTAAAAAAACAGAATTCAAGACATAATGAGTTACGGTTGGATTTCAAAGAACAGAACTGACGAAGTATTCAGAAGAAAATGATTAAACTGAGGAATACGGAATAACATGTTCCACTTACTATTAAACAAAGCAATGTGAGAGTCTCCTCCACACCTTTCAATGTTCCTTCCAGCACATGCAGAGGAGCAGAACCTATCATCTACCACGTCAGTCTGGCTGATGGTTGTTGATGCCTTCCCACATAAGCACATGTTGCCTTTGTACAAACCAGCATAGGTATATGTGTCGTTGGTGTGAATGCAGAAGCTTACACACTTAGGTATTGTCAAGACGTGGTTGTACTCAAGTCCATATTTGCATGGAGTTTGAAGACCAACGAGCGCTGATGTAGGGTGCGAATAGCAGCCTAAGAATCCAGTGTCTAAATGATAATAATTTTATTGAAAAATACATGCAGTTTTGTGTGATTCCTCTCATGAAAAATTAAGCAAACCCTCATGTTCTGAGCGTAACTTCAAACAGCTAGCCAACTATCTTGTCTTTGGAAAATGCAGTCATAAGAATGTAGTCTTGTAATTCTACTTGTAAATGTCTTATTTTCTTTCGAGGCTTCGACATTATAATTATTCTAAAAGTTCTATCGATTCTGAGATTTGGATAAGAATATAGAACAGTACATTTCCGAAAGGGAACAAATATATGGAACGAAGCGTTTTAGGACAACTACACCAACATGCCTAATACACTATTATTCCCCAAATCTTTACCGAGCAGGTAACACCAATGAAAGACAAATTCAGGATAACTGCCCCATTGGTCAATTACACTTGGACAAATATTTCCTTTGAACACTCCAATTACTCATTGGAGAACACCATGCAGGAGAGTTGTTAATGGCATTTTCCTATGAAAGATTAGCTGACTTACAAGTAGTTTATCGGGGAATTTTCCCGGGATAATATCGTAAAAGGTAATTTTTAATGGGGATTAGTTGGTCGGATTGGTAGTCCAGAGAAAGTTGTCTTGAAAGAAATCAAAGTAATTAATCAAAGAAGTAAAGTTTGAAGTATGACCCCCTGTATTAATAAAATTAGTAACCTTACACAAAATAAAATGCAATGGAAAATTATCAATTGCTATCAATATTATCCTAATGTAATTATCCCCGTAAATGTAATTATGTCACCATTCACAGGTTAGTGAACTGGTGTATTGTTTACCATAGCAAATCACTCCTCCTGCATAAGAGCAGCCTGATGAAGCGAGTAGTGAACACTCGGCAAGATTATCTTCATCTGTAGTTAACCGGAGATATAAATGG
>BEXV01000155.1:6024-23129 GCA_003118195.1 Hemicentrotus pulcherrimus | reverse complement strand
TAGTTATAAAGAATATTAGGTACCATGTCTTATTGCAATTTTGGAGATCAAGAAGTAGAATTGTTGATTAATTTTTGTTTGTAATACTAGCATGGTACTTATATCCGTCTACCAATTATTGGGGACTCATTAAAACAGTACTTTAAACAGTTTAGTGTCGAAACCGGACAACAAAAACATCATACCTCCATCACAATTCAATCGGTGTTGCGCAATAGAAGTACTCGTCCCGAAAGGCCACCGATCAACAAAGTTATTGACTCCCGGAAATCCGAGCTGTCTGCAGATAACCGATGCTTCTTGAGAACCGAGCTCATCTCCACAGGTTGACTCCCAAGTAGTAGCATCTGATACTAAGTATTCTACACGCCCCTCGTTTGGTGTCTCTCCATCCACCAGCGTTACATCTGTAAGATTTAAGATAGAGAAAGAGAGAGAGAGATTGAAAAGCCTAGAAGTCAAATGGGCTGAAAACCTCCACTTTTTAATGAACATTTAATACGGGAAAAAGGAATAAGATCATGGTTTATTTGAAAGTCGTGCTGCTCTTTCTCACTATTTAGTTTGTCAAAAGAGAGAGGAAAATTTTGGGCTCTCTGTGACTCTCATACAAGAAGTCCTGTGTTCGAACGATTCTTGGTGCTCACATCCTTGTACAAGGTGCTTTGCCCACACTTGTCCTACTCCACGAATCTTACAGAGTTTAACACATTTTTGATACGCACTGTATTTTGTCATTATCCTCAACGGAAGCTCATTTCAGTACAATTTTATCCGTTCTTTTAAGTTACTTATTAATATAAACTTGTTTACTTCGTCACTGCTTCTTTCTGGAAAAAAGATGAAGTGAAATTTAAAAGCAGTCGAACCAGGTGTGGTTAGTGAGATTTGAGTTGGTGTAGATGTAATGTCTGTAGTACGATCTGTTCTCTTTACCTACAAACTGACTCTGAGGTTCAAAACTAAATCGTGTCTTTTTAATGGTAACGTCCGTGTCAATGATCATTATTGATTGATACAAGTCTAAAAAAATATGGGGAAAAAGAGAAGAAAAAAAAAACACACACGCACACGCACCATATCCTTCAATGTGTAATAAACTACTCCCCATTGTCCTCAATACACGCCATGATAACACAGACGGTTAGGGCAGATATATTGTAAGCTGACTTGTAATTGACGTAGCAATTACGCATAGCACAATACATCACAGCTAAAAAGATGTAAGCTTACTTGTAATTGATGTAGCGCCTACCATACAGTCAGTGAAATACAAAAATGAAATTAGATTAATGAAAACTGGGCGCCATTCCATGATGTAGCTACATCTAGCCGATATAAATCAATGGTTTTTCGGGATATGGGCCTCAGTCAGAAGAAACGTCATGGTGCAGTCGTGAAAATTTGAGAGGAAAGCGAAGGCATATTTTGACCCACACATTTAGTTATTATGAAAATAAATAATTCCCATACACGTACATTTTTGAGAAATATCAGTGGGCACACAAGTCAATGTATATGCTTCGGTGGACATGTATAGTAAGCCTCCGCAATGCAAACAATGCCCTTTCAATTTTGGGCAATCCGTGAACTTTGGGGTTCGGCTCTTGTTTAGTTAACACAAAATGTACCTTTTCCCCTTTATGTTATTTGTATGGCTTGATAAACTCCTTCGCATGAGTCATAGCCGTAATACTTACTACTACTACTACTACTACTACTACTACTGAAGGTCGATGCATTGCTTTGATCATACAGTGATTGCTCCATCACCTTTCCCTTTTATGTATGTCGTAGTCGAGTGCTTAAACACTTGACTGGCGATGCGAAGATCGTCAGTTCGATCCTCGCCGCAGGGACGACACGCGCAATTTTCTTATATTTCTCAGCTCATTGACATGCCCTTGTTACATTTGCTGCCAAAATCTTATGCCAATTTACGTCAGGGACATTGCGTTATTACTAGCTCTCATTAAGCCTGTGAAGGTATCTACCATATGCGCCAATAAGTCAACGCAATATTTACCTTGTTCATTCTGCCATCAGTTTACGATGTCACTGAAAAATAGCGCATCAAAGACTGTGCCGCTCACTGACGCAAACGTACGTCAGGCAAATGACGCTAATAGCGCAACGGGTAATTGCAGGACTGAATATTCAGTGTATAAAGCTGGATTGAAATTATTTCAACTATTAACAGAGCTCAGTACTCTCCATACTATCAAGGGGTCCAAACCGTGAGATTCGCTCAAATAAATTTTATTTGGTTAATCAAAATGAAAAATCTAATTGATCCCTCGAAGTATCATGAACAATAAGTGTATACATCATTGCGCTTTGAAATGAACAGAGGTATTTATTATGTCATCGTGATCGTGTTATGTATATTGTTTTTCATGCCAGTTGAAGAGAAATTTATGTTCTTTTTACGATTGGAATGAATAAATTCAAATCTAAATTGATATTCATGATCATCGTCAAAGTGTAAGACGCGTGAAGGATCATATCATGTTTTTAATCAATGAAAATGAAAAGCAACGACTCCAGAAAAACAAAAGCTGTTCGTCTTGCACTCAACAGAGTAAATCGCAAGACACAGAGCAAACTAACGGACAATTATATAAACGGGAGTGCAAGTAACAAAGTGCCAAAAAAACTATTCACACACCGATATTCCTTTTGAGGAGGATCAGTCATAGAGTTTTCACACCAAAGGAAATGACAGGGACGGAGACGTGTAGCCAACAGGAGAAATGGAATTGAAACATTTTATAGCGATTTCAGCATATATACTTGCTCTCTATGACGGGGCATCGGGCGCTTCGGAAATCATAAGTAAGTTCCTATCCTAAGTTGTTTCTATGGTACTGCGGTACGCATCGGTTAGGAGGCTACTAGTTTTTCTCAAAGACAGATTACATAAAAGTAACTTTTGTGCAATAAAAAACGCAATATGATTGAATTGAATGTCGTGATTTATTGTAGCCGGATGATACAGATTAACGATCTCTTTGACAGATGTATCACATGTACAAACTCCTAGTTATGTTACTGAATTGTTGAATATCAAGTCTCAAACTCATGGTCGTAACCTTCGTAGTACACAAGGCACATTTATGTTGCAAATACCCCGATATAAACCAAAGTAACCCTTTGAGACCGGTCATTTCTTTGTGCTGCCCATAAATTATGGAATAGATTACCACTGGAAATAAGAAAAGCCCCATCATTAGATAATTTGAAATCAAGACTGAAAACTCACTTGTTCATACTGTATAGTATGTAACACACAGCATTAACGAGCTCTTGCAGCGCAGTAGAATATATCCACATAGTTATAGCCCTTTACAAATGAATATATCATTATATTATTATTTTGTAAAAGAGGTATAGTTACCATTGCTACTCTTTCTTTTTCTGAAAGTCATCATTCATGTGATTAGCAGGGAGGCGATTTCTTTTCATGACCGGGAGGGGGATGAAATGCGATATTAACTTGTACAATTTAAAGGATATTATGCGAGGGAGCGTAGCGACCGAGCGAAAAAATTGTATTTTTTATTAGTCTTTAAGGACAAATCCACTCGAAAAATAACTTACTTTCAATAAAAGCAGAAAATTAAGAAAAAACATTCACAAAAAGTTTGAGCGAAATCGGAAAACTAATAAGAAAGTTATGAATTTTCGAAAAAAGTATGTAAAACTATGAAACAATGAGAATCACAACACAAATTGCCAAGATCGTTATCAGTTCGTGACCTAAATCGAATGCGGAACAGAATGGGGCGGTGTAAGGTCAATGTGGCAAGATGGGGCTATGCCCATGAAGGAGATACTATCTGCGACTGCGGAGAGACTCAGACGATGGACCACCTCTTGCAGTGCGGCGGAACGGTTTGCACCGTTGAAGACCTGTCCCTTGTTAATGAAACGGCCATTGCAGCAATCGAGCGATGGAAGAACTTAATTTAATTTAATTAACTTTTAATTAATGAACTCTACATAACTATCTTGATCTAAGGAGACACGAACGAAAGAGTTCGTGACGCCATGTCCTCACTATTTATCAATTGCTTTATATAGTTTAATCCCATTAATTTCCCTTGTTATCCCCCAAAACTTGATTTCCCCATGCCTCTGCCCAAGTTATATGATTTGTGTCATATTGCATGCATGACATTTCACAAAATCTTTTATGAACTTTGAAGAATTTATACTATTTTCTGAATATTGTATATTCATCATTATTGATTTTTATATAAATAGTTTATCAATATTCACAGTTTTCATGATTTAACTGNTATGTTACTGAATTGTTGAATATCAAGTCTCAAACTCATGGTCGTAACCTTCGTAGTACACAAGGCACATTTATGTTGCAAATACCCCGATATAAAACCAAAGTAACCCTCGGAGACCAGTCATTTCTTTGTGCTAGATTACCACTCGAAATAAGAAAAGCCCCATCATTAGATAATTTGAAATCAAGACTAAAAAACTCACTTGTTCATACTGAATAGTATGTAACGCACAGCATTACGAGCTTGTGCAGCGCAGTAGAATATATCCACATAGTTATAGCCCTTTACAAATGAATATATTATTATATTATTATTTTGTAAATAAGGTATAGTTACCATTGCTACTCATTATTTTCTGAAAGTCATCATACATGTGATTAGCAGGGAGGCGATTTCTTTTCATTACAGGGAGGGGGATGAAATGCGATATCTACTTGTACAATTTAAAGGATATAATGCGAGGGAGCGTAGCGACTGAACGAAAAAATTCTATTTTTATTAGTCTTTAAGGACAAGTCCACTCTAAAGAAAAGCAGAAAAGTAAGAAAAAACATTCAAAAGTTTGAGCAAAATCGGATAACTAATAAGAAAGTTATGAATTTTCGAAAAAAAGCCTGTAAAACTATAAAACAATGAGAATCACAACACAAATTGCCAAGATCGTTATCAGTTCGTGACCTAAATCGAATGCGGACGAGAATGCGGCGGTGTAAGGAGAGACTCAGACGATGGACCACCTCTTGCAGTGCGGCGGAACGGTTTGCACCGTTAAAGACCTGTCCCTTGTTAATGAAACGGCCATTGCAGCAGTCGAGCGATGGAAGAACTTAATTAAAGGGATCGGAAAGTCGCTGATCGTGGTGGTTTCGAGCTTGGCCCGGCTCGAGCAGTAATCGGGATTCTCCGTATATAACTTGATACGTGGAGCTATGGTTTGTACATAATTCCCTATGCAGCTCTCATTCACACGAAGAATAACGAACATGAAAGCAACCCACCCACCCTCAACGCTAATTTTTCGCTGCTTCAAAATGATCGCTCCGCATTTGCGTGCAATATAGGACAAGGGTATGACATTCAACACGCATGGATTTCCAGCAGGCCATTCCTTTAATTTAATTTACCGGTAATTTACTTTTAATTAAGGAACTCTACATAACTATCTTGATCTAAGGAGACACGAACGAAAGAGTTCGTGACGCTATGTCCTCACTATTTATCAATTGCTTTATATAGTTTAATCCCATTAAAGGTAAAGACCAGTATTGGAAACGCCCCAATTTCAAAAAATGAAATGGAACCTTTCATGATAAAAAATTTGCCGGGAAACCGCCTACTAATTCATATATTTGGTGAATTTGTTTCTCTCATGGCTGTGAGAGATATAGGGTAGTCCCATAAACATCTTTTTTGTGTATAGTGCTTTTGTGTTACAAAACTTTACGAAGAATGGGCCAAAATTCTTATCGTTTTGATGATTCCAGAACCTTGCAGATACTAGATGCTAGATGATCAACCTTTTCTGATCGATTCCACAACGTTTCTTTCACAATGCAATCGCATGACCATAACTGGTCTTTACCTTTAATTTCCCTTGTTATCCCCCAAAACTTGATTTCCCCATGCCTTTTGCCCAGGTTATATGATTTGTGTCATATTGCGTGCATGACATTTCACAAAATCTTTTATAAACATTAAAGAATTTATACTATTTTCTGAATATTGTATATTCATCATTATTGATTTTTATATAAATAGTTTATCAATATTCACAGTTTTCATGATTTAACTGNCAACACCAAGGTTCCGGCATTTGATTGTAGGACTGGTCTGATCATTACCAACTGTAATGAGACTTTCCGGGATCTTGTTCAGCATGACCTTTGAGCCTAAAATCATAAACTCAGTTTTCCCACCATTGAGCTTTAGATTATTTTGTGTCATCCACCCATTGATGTCAACCACACATTCTTCCAGACGCTTGATGGCAGACATCAAATTTTGACCACATGGAGGGAAGGAGATAAAGAGTTGGATATCGTCTGCGTAGGTGTGATGGCCAACGTTGTGACGCTTGATCAGTTCACCAAGTGGCTCTATATTAGTGCATCCACACAAAAACATATTACTATCAATCTAACTTGGATGTTGGTGTGAAGAAATAAGATTCTTAAGGAGAAAAAAGGAAATTTATATCATCAATATAAAGAAAATATTTAGATGGTGAGTCTGTGGCATGACGCCACAGACTCATGAGTGAGTTGCCAACTTGTCTAGTGATTTTCAAAGTTTTCATGTCAGTACAAATTCATAACTTTCTTATTAGTTATCCGATTTTGCTTAAACTTTTTTTGATTGGTTAGTCTGATTTGTCTGCTTCTATTGAAAGAAAGTTATTTTTGGAGTGGACTTGAGCTTTAACGCTGCACTTTTCGGCCCTCCATAACCTAAAATTGTGTTGCAGTCTTTAGTCAGTATTTGCTGTACATTTTTGTTCGCACTTTTTCAAATTTTCCACACTCGTCGGCCCTCCATGGCCTAAAATTGTGTTGCAGTCTTTAGTCAGTATTTGTTATATATTTTTGTTTGCACCTTTTCAAACTTTTACAAATTGACCCCGGGATCGCTCCTGGTAACTAGTACACTGGACAAGTAATCCAAAGACGACAGCCCACGAGACCGGTTAATTCCGGTCTGGCGGTTAAAAGTTGTCATACGGTCCAAGAGACCTACGGCTTACGAGATTAATAGCACACGAGACCGACATGTCGTTCTCTTGGGCATCCTGACAATTCTTTACTTAGGGTTTACCATACCGACAGTCCTGTACACTGTCCGCCTCATTGGCTGTCGGCCTACTTAAACCTAATCCATGAATACAAAAGAACGAAGGGCTAGTAGTTCCTTATATAGAAAACATTATATGTATCTCTTTTTGTGTCCTAACAGATGTAACGCTGGTAGATGGAGAGACACCAAACGAAGGACATGTAGAATATTTAAGATCAAAAGCTTCTACTTGGGAGTCAGCTTGTGGAGATCAAATCGGTTCTGAGGAAGCATCGGTTATTTGCAGACAGCTCGGATACCCAGGAGTCAATAAATTTGTTACTCGCTGGCCTTTCGGGACGATTACTTTTGTTGCACAGCACATATTGAGTTGTGATGGATGTGAGATGGATTTGTGTACGATTTCATCTCCAGTCTAATTTATTTACGTTATGTCACCAAATCAACCAAATCGATTTGGATTGGTAAAGAATATTGAAACACACTTCGTATTATGACATTTAGATTGAGAGTAATTGTTTGCCTTCTTTATCCCCCGTTAACTAAACAGATGAAGATAGCCTTGCTGATTGTTCACTGTTTTTCACATCATTCTGCTCTGGTGCAGGAGCAGTGATTTGTTATGGTGAGTCATAGTTTTAGTTATTCATCATATTGCGAATGGTCGCACACATATTTAACACGTTCAAATATATCAACTCCGCTCTCTTCTTTGACCTTGTATTACTCTTCTGCAGTTTGTGATAGGCCTAATACTCGGCTTATTTTCTAACATATCATATTTTAATCATCTTATTATTTAACAAAATATTGTCGAAATGAACAAGAATATGTGTTGGGGGTCTTATAATGATATCGCGCTGCACAGCGCGTCCCAGAAAGAAAAAAAAATGAGAACTCTCGATGTTTTATCAGAACTTAATCACAATTATTACTATGTTATTCCTGGCTCATTTGTCCTGAATGAGGTGTCATATGAAAGGGCAGAAATTGAACTCGCTTGAATGTGATTTTCTCTTTGAAATTCAGATACCATTCGCGAAATGACTTTTTGGTACCCTCTCTTCAAATTGATTTAATCACTCATGCGTGGAATATGCCTCATATGAGTTGCATCATATGAAAGATGAGGATCTAAGCTTTACAAGTATTTGTCATTTATTGATTATAATTGTGAACATCTCGGTTTCATTTTGTTCCGGGACGCACTGTATAACAGACCTGAAGATACGCCACCATGTTTCTACATAATTGTATGCACTGATACAGGATAATATTGGTTATACATTTACATAGTATTACCAGTGTAATTCTGCAGTGTGTGAGAAGGATTGTTAATTTTTAAGCATATCGTGTTGTAATTATAGACTCTAATCTTGATTTTAGATAACATATTGTCGAAATAAAGAAAGATATACGGGTTAGCAAGATCTCAGAAAAAGCTCATAATGGTAGTTTTTAGTTTCATAGTAGGGAATTCAAAATACACATAGGTTAAAGGGACTTGGGAACATTGTTCAGATGAGAGATAGTGGTGCTAAGGTAGTGACTTCAATGCTTGATGTACAATTCTAGAAAATCTGAAAAAATTGAGTGAAAACGGACCATTATTCATGATACAAATTGGAAATAAACTGATCTGATCCATTTCTTAATTCTCCCAACTATATTATTACAATTTGATTACATTTTAGGTGAATGGAAATCTCACTTTTTAATAGCCTGTTTTATGTCTTTTTTCATTGGAAACGGTTGGCAAAATTCAAAAATGGTTGGGAGAATTTACTGTTAATCACTGTTAGAGGGTGTCATACATCGACGCCTTCAAAGAAAACCATAGATATCTTCGTGGTTTGAGAATTTTTCTCAGGATTTTTTGCATGTCAGAGGGTTAGTACAGTACAAGGAATACAGTAAGTAACACTTTATACAACAACTTAAGCAATTTTTTCATCAACCTTCAACAATTTTACCAAGTCACACGTCAGTATTATTGTCACCGATGGTTTACCTGAGTCACAGTAGCTTTGATATGCTAGGATCAATTGATTTACTTTATTATTGATGTTTAGAGAGTGGATACACAGGGTGCTATCCTTACCCTGCCTTAGCCATGTCAGCGCTTGGAGATCTTCAAACTCCTTGTGAAAATGGACTTCAGAACCTGACAATACCCAAGTGTGTAAGCTTGTGCCATCAGACTAATGGCAGCTATACATATGCTGGGCTATACCATGGCGACACGTGTTTATGTGGGAATCCATCAGCAACCATCAGTCAGGCTGACATGGTAGATGATAGGCTCTGCTCTTCTACGTGTGCTGGAAGGAACATTGAAAGATGCGGAGGAGACTCTCATATTGCACTGTTTAATAGTAAGTAACAGTGATATACATGACTGTATAATTTGATTTTTTTTTGCAGCTACATGTACTAAGGCAACTAAATACAGTGGATATTCTAGATAATGTTATACCTTACAGATTTCCACAATCAAATATATATCGAAGTAGTTACTCATGTGCATTTCCTTCCCATGTATTTACAGTCACATTGTATCAACAAAACACCAAACGGACTACCAGTCCTCCAGGATGTGCAGAGCCAACCTCAACTCAAACCGAAGGTTAGTCTGGTCATTTCTAAGTTCCAAGTCAATCATATCAACTATTCCTTTAATAATCTTCATTTTGAAAAAAAAAAAAACTTCATTCAGAACGGCATGCGAAATGTGAAAAAAGTACCGTGATGCAGATGCAGATTTGAAACTTTTTTATTTTCTTTCCTCTTTCATTTCTTTGCATGTCATTCTCTCTTTCTTACTAATTCCGAATCACTTTGTCGCGAACCTTGGAAACAGGTCTGAAAAGATATGAAATATGAAATGGTTATGGTTGTTCGTTACAATAACTACTACTTATTACTGCATTATTCTTGTTATCAATAATACACTTTTATTATTATATTATTTTCAAGATTGTATAATTAACCCATGAATATTGACCACTAAAAATCATTTTTGAATCAGAGGAGACATTCTAAGGTATCGTCTTTTATTTCGTGGACATTTGCACGGACCGTGAATATTCTTGTTCGCGTCTTTCGGTTGATAATACTGTATCTGATACGGATGAAGATAGACCTAATTGCTAATCATGTTTTTTTTTTGTTAAGAAGAAAGAAGTAAACATAACATATATTGTTGTTACTAGGTGATGTTATTACGACTGTGAGCATCCAGTCATCACCATCACCATCAACATCATCACCACCACCAACATCTCCATCAGTGCCTTCAAATGATCGCATAACGGTGGAAGGTAAGTCATTCACGACACATGCAGTCCGGAGTTTAAATGTACAAACATAAGCCATTATCCAGGAATTCCCAAAATATATGATAGGAAATTGTTGGAATAGTTATTTCTGATTTATAACCGAGTGAATAAAGACCTGATGTATTTACCATACCGAATTAATGTATTTATGATGTGTCAACCATAATAACGGTGATTTGCAATGGATATTCAAGGTACTTTTCTGTAAATCACAATGAAATAAAAGTTAACATAACCACGACTGTGGTCATCTTCAGTAGAATCTAAACACCATTCCCTTCTACAGCTTGTGCAGAAACCGCAGAAACAACCTCTATGACAAAGGTACCGACTACTCTAAGTAACTTTAAACAAATTAGCGTCATAACTGTTAGGAGAAAAAGGGAAAGTGGGATGGCTCAGTGGTAGAGCAGTGGTCTCGTTACCGGGAGGTCCCGGGTTCGAAACCAAGTCTATGCGCTAGTACCCTGTGGTAAGGCCTCAATCATCCAAGTCCCTCGGAGAAGACTTAAAGCCGTCGGTCCTCTGGTTGCGCACTTACAAGCATACACATGCTTTCTTAGCAGTCTGTTAAAACAATCAAACCAACCAAGCAATGAATCGCTTCGAAACAAGCAAGACAGTAGATGTCGTAACAATCATAATTATTCCAGTTATATATATGTACACTTTTTGTCATAATGGTGGAATAATTATTTTTACCCCAATTTATTGAATGATTTTGACAATGATTTATTCCTAATAGAGTATATACCCAGTCCCAAAAAGGGTGAAAAATCCTCTGTAGGGCCATGCATTATGGTTCAAGACATGCCCACATAGAAGATTTTTTTTTATGTTGGGGGTCGGAGCAAAATGCAATGAATTATTGAAAATGTATTGCATTTTCTTTGATATTTGTTTTTGTGGGGGCGTCGACGTACCATAGCGCCCTCTGCTTACAGTCATGATTCATTGGCTAAGCAATGGCCTCACTACTGTGAACCCCCAGGATCAAAATCGTGTCGATGTGTTATATTAGTGCCCTTTTATGAGGTATTAATACCCATTACTATCAGCTATGACTAAAGGACGTAGGTCCCCCTAGTTGATTAGCATAGTAGTACACACATGCTTTAGCAGTCACGCATAACAAAAACACTCCCAATTGTCATTCAATAAAATCTGAGAATGTACGCTATTATCTAGATCTATTAGGAAGAAATTATTATCAAAATTATTCAATAAATTGGGGTAAAAATAATTATTCCACCATTATAAAGTTTATTCTAGATTTGATAAATGAAATTCTCCTTTTGTTTTCAGCGTCAGTACATTTAATAGGACTGACCACCACAGTACATGCTTTCTCGGAGTCTAACAACCTAGCTACTCAATCTACAAGAGAGCTTGTCACTACTATATATTCTACTTCTTCTTTTGGGACATCAACTCGGTCAGAGACTTGTACTTGTTCTCCAGAAGGTAAATCTGATTGAGTTTCTTGAAATAAAAATGAAGCATCCATGATATTATAACAACATGCATTACACAGAGGGGTTATCCCAGTAGACCGAGAGCCCACGAGGTTGACAGAACGACATGTGAAAGAAATACATAAGGGAGATATCGAAATATCGGGTCTTGGGGGCCATCGGTCTAGTTAACCTTCTGAAAGGGGGCTAGAAGGCCCACGAGACTGGTATTGTTGGTCTATTCGGCTGTCAGTCTTGAGGACTGTTCGAGTAGTGAACCCTACAAAAAAATAATTGACCGAAGGCCCGCAAGATCGAAATAGTCTGTCTCATGGGCTGTTAGTTTCGATCGTTGGCTGTAGTGAACCCTCAAAATAGTACGACCGGGTCAGTTTGTAGCTTGACCGGGTCCGTTTACTTGTTCATCCCTTTGGGAAACGGATTCAACTCTAATGTCTTGATCTGCACAGCTTGAAGCGTTGAACTGGAGTGAGGAATGGCAAGAACGCACTGGTGGTTTATGGCCTTCGAGCTAGAACAGGATTGCATAAACACTATAGGAGCGCGTTCGAACTCACTAAGAACGAGATAATGACGAGTTGAAATGTATCTGATCGGAGTGGTCGGGTTACAAACTAGTTAGAATGTTTTTGGACGTATTGGGAACGGCGTAGAACTAGTTACGGATGGGTTTAAACTGACTGCGGATGGCCTTGGACTGCTTGGGAATGGCAAATATACCTGATCTGAACTTGGTGAACTGACTGTGGACGGGGTACAGACGAGATGGACGTATTGAGGACGGTTTATGAACAAACTAGGGGCGTATCATACACATTATTTACACATTCTACCCAGACCACAAACCGTTTTACGATTTTCTATGAAGTTTTCAGAACGTAATGAGAACTAGTTTGGTATTAAAGTGATTGGCTAGCTTTGCGAATAGCCGATCTAAAAAATTCTCAAACTAAATGAAACATGTGTATGGGTACATGTATTAGTACTCAAAAACCCTGAAAACTACCATTGTTTAGACTGAAAAGCTGTAAGTTCAACGCAAACCACGATTTTGTATAATATCGCGTCTCTGAGACCTTTTAAATAGAGACCGTTACTCGAGTTTTCAAATACTTCCCAAAGGTTTTATGACTTGAGACTCTCAGAGCCATATTTTAAAATTATACCTTGCATGTTTATACCATTTTCAAGTAACAGAATTAGATATTTTTAAATTCCTAACAATGTTAGCCAATCACTTTTAATGGTTGCCTTTTCCCTATAGGGTGATTTCGTGCTCCATGAATAAAAAATATTCTATAAGACTGTGACTGATAGAAGTGGTACTAGAAAGCACCGTTATTCAGTGGTCAAAGCAAGATTATCTTCATATTTTGATGAAATTTGGGTGTGTGTGTGTGTGTGTGTGTCTGTGTGAGAGAGGGTGTGTTTGTGTGTGCGGGGAGTAGTACTAGAAGTCATTATGGGGATTACGTGTTAGGTCTATGGGGAAAATTCATTAAGTACAGGGTCCATGAGAACGAATGTTCAGAAACAGGTTTTGGGGATTGTGTAAGACATGAATATGGAAGTTTATTTTGGAGTGGACGACCTTTATATTTTTTTTTTCGAAAAAAAAAAATGAATAACAAAGCAGTTGTCAATGAGATTTTGACATTTTAAATTTTACCTAGAGATTTGTCATTATCCTTTGGACTTATAATTTCGTCGAGAAAAAAAATGACTTATAACACGAGTGTCTATGGAATTTGGACTCTTTCACTTTTTTTCTATACTTTGTGTTTAACTTTCGGAGGAATGTTTACAACGCCGTTGGAGGTTCGACCAATATCTATTGTTCGATCAACTAAGTAAAGGAAAAAAGGATATGTGTATGTACCCATACCGAGATACTCCCCTGGCAGCACGAGGAAGCCTAATGTTAAGGGTATTGGTTTTTGAATAGGTCTATATAGTTTCTTTTGTATTTGAATAACCTCTTTTCAGCTATATTACTGTTGTTTCCTATTGCTCGTGCATTGACTTTATGACCCTCTCACAAGATTTTCGACAATTGAGCTTGTTTTACTCTGACCTGTTTATATCGCGTTGTCGGACTTTCCCTACAACGCTTAAAAAAATATTCATAGCTGTGTTTGAACTCTCTCAAAATGGCATTGTGGACTTAAAAGTGTTCGACTAGTCTGACGTACAATACACACATCAATGAAATAAAACACAATGTACTACAGAAATTTTACTTCATGTTAATGTTTTTTTCTCCATTTTAATGTGGACAACTTCATTAAAAACGGACTCGAATTTAACAGAGATAAAATACACAAAACATTTTTAAATAGAGAAATAGAATACAAGTCACATTATTTTATTATTTCACAGTAAATATGTAAAAATTGTTAACAGTTTATATAATGTATAGGAATAACAAAACATAATATAATTTTGTTTGGACATGTACAGGTGTGCAAGTTTACACTGAGAAAGATCGATTGGTCTACAATATTTTTTTTACAATAGGGTAAATTCGTCATTTATATATTTAGGGTTGTCTACGAAGTATTCTTTGTTAAGGTGATGTCAAGCCTTAGTTATCGCTTACATCTGCTTGATCTGCACCCTCCGTCTGTTCTTCACTACCATCGTCATCCTCATCCTGATACTGGAATAAACCCTCAAATTTGGTACCGTGACTTTATAAGACTCTTTGCCCGGATTTTTGAAGATTCATGCCATTTTTTACTTTTTCCGTGAGATCAGACATTATTTCATGATTGATTTTAGCCCCTCCAAGGTACACGTTCTGCTGCAAGAACTTGGAGGAAATATGAAAAAAGGTGCATTGCCGGCCCATATTACTTTCACGTGAGCTTTTTCTTTAATAGCTTCTTCTTCGTCCATTCCCTCGGAGATATATTTGTGATATCTTTCGTCCCTGAGGTCCTCGGTGGTTGTTATGGCCTGTTCTTATTATTCTTGATATTTTCTTCAAGTTCTTTCATTATGTTTCTCTCTTTTTAAAGATTCATCCTCTCCTTCACTTTCCGAATCACTTGTTTTAGCATCATCTCTAGATTCTGCAACTCTTTTCTTTTTAGAGGGTGGTTCGGAGAAATCACCTTTACTAGCTTCTTTACCAGCGTTGGAATCTTCATTCTCGTATACACGCTCTTTTATATCAGGATGTACATTCTGTTCGTGTCTCTTTATGTCGAACTTGCGACTATAGGTCCTATCGAACAGTGAACAAACGTAGCGATTTGACATATCGAAAGTATCCATGCTGACTAGATGATGTTTAGCTCGGAATTGATACTAAGTGAATTGAATCTGTATAATTATATAGTTTGTAATTTTACATATTTTGTTATTTGATAATGTGATACCGTAGTTTGACTTTAGGTCCTATCGCATAGAGGAGTGGTAGATCTTAAAAAGAGAGTGGATGCTCTATAAAAGTTGGTGATTAATCTTAGAGTTAAATGATCCGTCAACGGTGTTGTTGATATAGCGATGCTGCGTTAGTGTTAAGTGTTACGGCATTAATCTACGACGTTACGACGGTATGGCATCAAACTACGGTTTTACGTTATCAAATAACAAAATAGTCCACAAGTCCATAGGATAATGAAAAATCTCTAAGTAAAACTTAAAATTTCAAATCCCATTGACATCCAGAGGATAATGAAAAATCTATTAGTAAGATTTAAAATGTCAAAAACCCATAGAAAAGAATTATACAATCCATTGATATAAAGATCGTCTACTCCATAATAAACTTACATTCATTTTGTACACGATCCCCAAAATCCTGTTTTCTGGACATTCGTTCTCATTGATCCTGGGGGTGTGCTTGGACATGATAGTGGTATATATGGAGATTCATCACATCGAACTGCACTACATTGTTCTCACCTGCTGTGAATCAAATGTATTAATTGAGTCTTCAGTAGTTTTTTGTTTCCAATAACTCATAACAATAAAAGTCACTTGTGTATAGTATACAGATAATACACAGCAGTGAGGGCATTAGTAAGAATTACCCGCATGAGGTACCTTTGGAACAGTCTAACACGCCCGAGGCGATAGCCGAGGGCGTATGGACTGTTTTGAAGGTACCAAGTGTGGTTATTTAATTTTTTTTTTTACTAATGCCCGAACAAAATGATGTGCATTATTTGTTTTATAAGATTATGTTTTATTTGTTTTATTTTTTTTAAAATGATGTTTCATAACATAATTTTATTAATGACCGGTCATTATCAAATTTACATGTTAAGCAAGTAAATGACTGGTCAAGTGTACGCTCTCAACCAATCATTTGATCAGGATCCACGTCATCATCTTATAATACCTTTTGAACGCTTTAAATTTTGAATATTTATACACCAGGGCCCCGTTGCATAAAACCTACCATTGATGGTAACTTTGCCATCAATGGTAACTACCATGGAAGCCTTGATTCTGATCGGCTGTTGAGCCCTGTTACCATGGTAGTTGCCATTGGTGGCAAAGTTACCATCAATGGTAAGTTTTATGCAACGGGGCCTAAACCAGATTTTAAGCAGTGTCATTTATCACGTTAAAAGCAGAAAGGCACCATTATTCTGTGAATCAAGTTTAATAGAACCTGAGAAAAGGCCTTATCTGTTGTTACATGTATAATTTTCATTTTTCATTTTCCAGGAGTGCAAATCAGCCTGATTGTAGTTGTTGTAGCCCTGTTGTTGTATGCAGTTGCTATTACTTTCTTGCATATTCAGTTCAGGTAATTCTAGGTTTATGCAATCTATTTTAGCCCTGTAATGAGTACCTGTCAGGAATTATTCCTTGACATGCTGGAGCGCTGTAACTGCAGCTATGTTAAAGCCGGGGTAATAATTAATGCGCCTCGGAATAGAATTTATAGATAGACGGCGCTATATTATTATTTCACCTTTAACGAGTTAAAAGAAGACGAAACTGCACGACTACAGAAAGGTAGTACATTCACAATTGTAAGGGGTTTATCGTTATAATTCTTGTAAAAAGATTTGTAAGTTATATTTTCATCTGGTAAAAGGTTGTATGACCCTTTGAATCTAGATTCGAATCAGACCCCCCTTCAACCGTTGAGTTTTATAACACAAATTCAGATGTAAAGAAATGACACAAATTAAATTGTTTCGAATCAGCAATAATTTTGAACATTGCAACCTTTTTTT
>BEXV01000154.1:348748-362515 GCA_003118195.1 Hemicentrotus pulcherrimus | reverse complement strand
ACGCGCGCGTCATGACCTCTATGTGACCTTTGATGACATGACCTGTTGACCCTTGACCTGAAGTTTATGTGATATAAATATGAATGACCTTTGCTTATGCATCATGAAGATATGATGGATAACGTGAAATCACAAAATGGCGCCTGGATGACGTCACGATAACCTGATGACCTTGAAAATGTTCGTGTCACGTCTCATGACAATGACCTATAATTGTGCCAAATTTGATGGAAATTGATTAAAGTGATCTTGAGTTATCTTGTGAACAAAAAAGGGAAGAAATAAAAATAAAGAAATAAATAAAGAAAATTCTGACGAAACTAATAGGTGATCTGTCTACGACAGACCACCTAATAAACAGTAATTTAAAAAATATGGCGTTGCAAATATTTCATTCCGCAAAATATGTATGATGTTTGCAATTAATATCGGTTGCAATAAACCAAGGGCCGATACAGGAATTACATGTGTTATACCTTCAATTCAATTTCAGTTTTAATAGAGGTCCCCTTACAAAATTTCCTGGAAAACATTTTGACAAAGACCAAATGTGAAATTTATAATGGGAATATATAGGTTAGCTATGAATGTATAGAACTTGCATGAAGGTTTCCAAAGGGAAGGCAATATTTCCAATTTATGATTTTCCCAAGTTGATATGCAATCATCCATATTCATTGGAGAAAAAAAAGGAAAACATCATGGATTATGGATTTATTTTTGTCCCTACCTTGATGCGTAGATCGAGATGAGAGGATGAACAATCTAAAGTCTCGTCTCAGTGATTTGATGAAGCATAATGAGAATCTCCAATCCCTTGAAAGTCAGTTACGCCGCAAGTATGATGGGGTAAGTACAGTCAAACTTATTTTAGCGACCACCATCATAGAAAGAACCCCTGTCTATAAAGACTTTAAATGTGGTTTTCTTTCAAAATGTGTATAAAGGGAAACCTGTTTAGAAAGACAAGGGGACTCCCTTTAGTGGTCTTTCGATACAGATTGACCTTATCATTACGGGTAGTACCATGATGTAATGATTGCTTTTTCACCTTATCCTTCTGGTCATTAAATGATTCGATATTGATAATACTGTCAAGTTGAACTAATTCAATTTATTCACAGATTGTAGCCTTCAAGATTACAAATTTCACCTGTATTTTGTACTGCTGTTGACTTTATTTTTGAATGTCAAATAAAACTTGTAACTGTCCAAAATGATATGCCAGCAAAAGAAAAAAATGAAATGATTTTTTTTTTGTTTTGCTGTAACAATCTTAACGAACCTGTCATGAATTTTGTGCAGTGAGATAAGCAATTAAAACATTGTTAAATTTATTGATTTAGTGTATTTATTCATTTATTTACATGTATGATATTGAATCCAGAAGCAGAAAACCAAATAATATTCTATTCATCATCTCAATCTTGTCTCATCATTTACATCAGCTATCGGTACAAGTAGCAGAAATGCGATCATGTCAAGCCGAGAGTCGAGGGGAAGTAGAAGCCATATGGAAGACACTGGGCTCGTTGGCAGGCAAGAAGTTACAGCAGCCTCAAGTCCTTAGTCTTCCTCGAATTCGGAAAACACCAACCAAGAGAGAAGAAAAAGAAGAGCTTAAGTCTCCAGGTGTTATTCATCTGTAATTATTATTTCCTTTTATTTTTCATCTTCCTGTCCTAATGCCATTATACCTCCACTATGTATTCCCTCTTTACTGTATTACAATGCTCGTTAGGTAATTTTGTTCTTTCTTACCACATCAATTTTTTGCGTTTCATGGTATTCCTCCCATTTCTACTATTTCTCCTTCTCTATCCCTCTCTCGTCTCTTCTACCTACCTCTCATTCACCTAATGGTCGTACCCTCCTTTCTGTCTGTCTAACCTTAATCCACTTTTCTGCGATATTTCCTTATATCCCATCCATTCGCACAGCTAACTTTCCATATCTCTACATCTGCAATTTATGGCATGAGAAATGGACATTATATTTTGTAAATAGTGTCTGTTTGTAAATTAGTGCAGGCATACATTTATGAATCATTCTCTTATCTCTGTTGATTACATGTTATGTGAATGAAAGAGAGAAAGAGGGGGGGGGGGGTGTCTGAAACTTTATCATTAGAAGTATTATTCAGCATCACTTGTGCGTAAAAGGAAAATGTTATCCTAAGAGCTCTCCTGCTTAATTGATTAGGGATTTGCAGGTGGAGCACTAAACTGGGGTTTCCCCCTTTTCTTCTATGAATAATGTATTTGTTTCTTAAAATGCAAAGATTGTGATTCTCCTCTACACAGGGCCTCTATTTAACTTGCTATCAGACAGAGTATTTTCCACAGTAACGTAGCCTGCGTCTATTAAATGGGGGAGGGGCTCATCAACACATAATGCAGGCTTCAGTCAACCGCCTTGGTTGGATTTGAACCCACAATCTATGATTCAAAAGGCAGGCACTGCTCCAACAGCTCCAACTCTCCTCCTTCAGAAGCAAATGTTCTATGATGTCCACATTTGTTTACTTATCTTACAGGTGTGGCCTTTGTGAACAGTCCCATGACCAGCATCTACTTGTGCTGTGTGATATCTGTAAGAAGTATTACCACATGGGTTGTTTGGAGCCCCCTCTAACACGCCTACCAAAGAAAAGTGCTTTCAGTGTTTGGTGAGTAATATTTTCCTTTCAAAATTGAAGATGAGAGCATGATGTAAACTATAGAGGCTTCTTCACAAATGCTGCTTTAAACTGCCATTTAAAAAAAAAAAAAAAATAGTTTTTTTATTTGATTTGTGTTTGAAATGAAAATAAGGAGGTGTGTGCAACAAAGTTCCTAAGCATACTCTGTTCTGCATGTGTCATAAGATACAAAGATGAAAAGTGCAGTATGCTGAGAAGAAAATGAAATAAGCTGTGGGGTTTCACAATGAGACTTGTTTGATAAGATTTTTTTTTTTTAATTTGATATTGGATGGTCTTAACCCTATCTAGCCTGGCAGGTGGGAGGTCGGGGGCGGGGGCTTCTATATTTTTCGCCCATTTTTGTTTAACGCAAAAGAATCTTGCGCTGAAATTTTATGACTTCTTTTATTTTAGTCTTGTGCATCTCTTGAAATATATTTCTCAAAAATCAATGCTCTGTACATACGGTCGAATCCTGTTTGTAAATCTATTTGATGTGCAAACTATTTTCCAACTCTGTCTTGTTTTTATTTATTTTTCATTAATGCACAAAGTTTATCGAGAGAGGATATTGGTTGAGAATGCAACAATTTCTATTATTTAGAATGCCAACGGCTATTTGAGGATAATTACTTGTAGATCAATCTTGTAAAAAAAAACAAGTTTCCAGTATTCAATTTTGTTAAAAGCATTTTTATGTGAACTCCCATATGTATGGTGGATACAACTTTCCAAAATTCATGAATTTGATAATGTTTGTCTGATTTCATTTAAACTTCACCAATCTGCTTCTCTGGTTTTTCATCCTTGTTTTACAGCAATTTGCTATTAAGGTAGCATTCCCTTAGAGTAGAGCTGAAGAGGGTGTTTATATACTAACTTTTAGACACTAATTGTAATGTGTTTTATATCTCCAGGCAATGTTCTGAGTGTGTTAGTAGTAGCAGTGATGAGAGTGATGCAGAAGAAAGCAAGGAAGTGGAGGAAGAGCCGAGACGTAAGAGACGAATCATCAAGGAACCCCTCAAGTTTACCACTCAGTACCCAGACTTCCTGTCTACCAAAAGGGTAAGAAATCAAGCTCAACTCCAATTAGGAAGAGAAAAAATGGGAGTAGTGTGTCATTAAGCTCTGGAAAACTACAAAATGAGCTCTGGTCTAAAAATTTAAATTTCAAAATTAAAAAAAAAGAACCTCTATGATGAAATCATGCTTGTAGTGTAGAAAATACACTGAGATTTCCCGTAAACAAAGACTTTTTGTTTACATTGGTGTTTTTTTTTTACAGTGTATTGTTTTTACTGCTCAAATCACCTCTGCATATTGGCCTATTTTATGGATTCTAAGTCAGATTTAGTTTGCAGGATATTAAAAACAAAGAAATATAAAATTATAAGGATAAATTAATTTCAAGAATTTTGAAAATTTATTTTAGCCATTAAATATAGAACTGTGTCTGAAAGCAATACTTCTAAATACAACTGTTAGTTCTCCTTTCTATTAGAGGAAATAGTTGTGAGATTGCGCCGCAACCGTTTGGAATTTTGAATTGTCATTTCATGACTTTTTTCCCTCAAGTCTTACGCACATTTTGATACCATTTTCGTCACAATCGGATATATCTGTAAGGTGTTACATAACAATTAGTATGCGCATGTCATCAAAAATATGCTTCAATTGCATATATTCATGTACAAGCAGAAATGTATAAATAAGCATTTTGCATAATTTATTAGGCTATAACGACAAAAATGTGCATATTAGGAAAAAAATGATTATACCATCTTGTTCCATGCGTAAATATCTACAAACATGCACATTTTCGTGTTCATCAGACTTTCGATGACTAAGATCATAATGAGGGGGGAGCCTCAGTGATATTTTATTTGAAGTAATTGAGTTAATTTGATTGAAACTGGGTAACCATGTAGGAGATGATCCATAAAAAAAACATACTTTCTCAAATTGCAGATGGATCATGCATGTATAATACAAAAATATATGTCTGTGAGTCATACCTGAATGGAGGGACTGCCCAAGTGGTCTTTACAGACAGGGGGTCTATCTATAAAGGTAGTTGCTAAAGTATGAGATGAGATACATGATCAGTGAAACAGTTGATGTTCTTGAATTTATGACACAAATAGACATTGCAATCACTCTACTTGTTATTCTAGGCTACCAAACCAAAGGGTAAAGGAAGAAGTAAGATGGCAACAAAGAGGAAACAGATCAAGACAGATCCAACTGATGATATGGTAAGTTTTCACATGTGTATTATTGCATCACACATCTTCTTTAAAGGCATCGTTTAACGATGTAAAATCAGAGATGCACGGCCCTACGTGTTATCAATGTTTGTGATATGGTGTAACATTGAAGCCCTAAAAACTTTGCGCTTCAAAATGATCAAGAAGTGCCTCAAAAAAGTAAAAATCTTTGAGTGACCGGTGTTACCATACTCATTTTCCCCAATAGATTGTAGTGTTATGAAAACCATTAGGAAAAAGCAAAATTTGGTTTCGATTTCCAATCATAAAAATCTTGATAATTTGACAGGCGATCGGCTTGTAAAAGTCATGGGGTTCCTGACTGACCTGAAGGTTTATAATTATCATTGCAGCATGAGCTAAATCCAAGATTTTGTTTCAGAATCTGAGAAAAATTTACCGGATCCCTTTAAAGCCGGCTGTGTATCTTGCTGATATCAACCCTGATCCCCACATTTATATCACGGATCAGGAGGGGTTGCTTTAAGATAAGAAATATTTTTTCAAAGATTTTTTAAAAATCATTGCATTCCTAGAAAATAATTGAGTATTTCTTGGTTTGACTATGGGTTTACTGTAATACTTCTACAACCATTAATGGTATTTCCACCAAGTCTTGTGGAATCATGTGGAATTTTGCCTGTAATTATGACCTTCTGCATATGGAGACTGACAACCATCTCCCTGTAATGTGGGTTGTCATTCATGTTGTGTCATATCAGTTATTGGGAATCTACCTGGTGTCAAATTTTTGTATCCCTCCTTGTCTTCTGGGTCATTTAGCCGTAATAACTGATAAGTTTCTTTGTTTGTTTGTTTTTGCTATTGTTTTTGTGATAAATGGTAAGTGATTTTCTGATTGGTATCTCATTCTTTCATCACACCCAATATGTGTTTACTTTGTCTTACAGCAGCTTGATCCAGCACCAAAGGCCAGAAGGAAATCAAGGTGATAATGTAGCATATAGGAAGTAGTGTCATGATCTACACATTTTCATAATGTTTAGAAGGTACTAACCATGAAGAGAAAATGTAGGGGAAATGTGAAGCAATCATGGTAATTTTTATTTTGATTTGTTATATATCATTTTTCTTTGTTTTGCAGGGTGGTAGATAATGTCTTGTCTTTCTTATTGTGAACTCCAATTTATGACAGTTGGTAGGAAAGGTTGGGAAATATGTCAGGTTCAAAGGCCAGTGCACTTTATCATAAATACTTGATATTAGAAACAACTATCAAAAATCTTTTGCAATTGTAAATTTTTCACACAACCTATCAAGTGCCAGGATTTCAGTAGATTGTATTTTCAATGCTTATGACTTGTTTTCTTATTAGTTTTATGAAAAGGGCCCAGCAAACCATTGGCCATTAATTACTTTGGAAATTTAAAAACTATGGATTCTCCCAAGTATGTTGTTTACCAGGTTTCTCAAAATAGACTGAATGGTTAGATACTCTCTGTTATGACTTATTGTGGCTATTTCTGCCAATGGTCATTTTAAGTTTTATTGTTACCTCTTGGTGCTTTATGAGGCTTGAAAACTCCAGTAGAAAGTTCATTGTTTTTGAAAACTGTAATCCTATAAGGAGATGTGATGATCACTCAAGATTTATTATGAATTAACAACTCTTGATTAATTATGTTGCATTTTGTGACTCAACTAAAAAAGGAATACGAGATCTGAAAGTCTCTTTCATTAATGGCAGAAAACTGCATTTTTTTTTAAACAGACTGATTTGCTGTTCCATTAACTGTTGCTTAGTTTGAAAGTAAACCAAAGGCATGTACTGTTAAATTCCTTCTTGTAGTCGCTATTGAACTATAGCTGTAACAGAAAGTCATCATCAAACTTTCATTGTAATGTTCTGAATTTGGCATTTGATTGTGAATTGAAGTAAACATATATGTAATTAAGTAGATTTTAACGTTGTGGAAGTTTTAAAACAAACATATCACTCTACTTATGTTAGGAGTATTTTGATAGAAATACGGTACATGTACAGTGGCTGAATTCTAGTAACAAGTACAAAACAATAGATGTGATATTGGAGCACAGAAAAGTTATTTTCTGCAATATTAGCTTTTGTATCAGTTTAAATATTTTGTGGCTAGTATGTTAAAGTAGAAAGAAAACATGTTAAAAATGTTCTCATTATGTTGCCCCTGTATGAGACGTTACATGTGCTAGATATTTTGATGTTCCGTCCATGATTTTTGATAAGGTTTAGTGTAAATATTTAAAGGAGACTCCAATTTCAGGCTGTCAGTTATTCTGTCTGATCCAAAGCTCACTGCATTGTAGTTTGACATAGGTTTGTGCAGACAGCTTTCTTATCGTCTTAAACACGCTGGTGGTAAATATAAGAGACTTTGCATCTTCTCCTCTAATTTGTGTAATATTCCACTTAAAGGGGATACAACTTTCAGTGACTCGGTAACATTGCCTCAGATTCTAAAACAAAATCCTGGATTTAGCTCATGCTGCAATCATAATTATAGACCTTTAGGTCAGTCAGGAATCCCATGACTTTTATAAGTGGATCGCCTGTCTGATCATCAAGATATTTATGATTGGTAATCGAAATTTCATTTTTCGTTTTCCTAACGGTTTATTGGGGAAAATGAGTACCGGTATGGTAAAACTGGTCACTCAAAGTTTTTTCCTCTTTTTTTTGGCTTCAATATTACACAATATCACAGACACCGATAACATGTAGGGCCATGCATCTCAGATTTAACATATGATTAAACGATGCCCTTTAGGTACATAAGCTCAGAATGTTTAGTATCTTGCTGTTTGTCATATTTTTTCATATCTGAAAAACAGCTTTCAGGCCTTACCAAAATATTTTAAAAATGCTGTTCAAGGAATTAACTGTTTAGTCGAGACCTGACATAATAGTTCTACCATCGTTTTCAATGTAAGTAATGTAGCAAGTGTTATCTATGATCAAGAGGCAAGATAAATTTTTTTCAGACAATAGATTATATCTTAACAAGCTGTTTGTTAGCACTTTCTTAAACATATTTTAAAAAATATATTTACTTCAAACCCAGTTAACCCACTGCCCTGTTCTCAAAATACTGAATCTACAGATTTGACCATTTTAAGCGAGAGAAGGATGTTTACTTTTAAACCTTCAAGGTTAAAAACAATTAATCAAGGTTAAAAACAATTAATCAGGCAAAGTATACATGCATATTAAGTGAGACATATCACCACATGTGTATGTTGGGTTTCAATGCTAAAACTGAAGATTTGATTGTCTTTGTAAATGTAATACCGTGCTTGAATTCATGTAGTAGGCCCTATACGTAGGCATAACTGTCGCCTGTTTCATTTTTGTACTTTCTAATTTAAATTTTTTCAGTGATGTTATTCTAGTAGCAGTTTTACATTTTGTTTTGTTACCATCTTGTAATGTTGAAGGAAAATGGGACAACCTTCCCCTCTTTTGTGTACATCTGTGTATGACGTAGTCATGTTTAGTGTTTGTAATTGGTTCATTTATTGTGCCATTAAATCATGCACTTGCCACTAGTACAAATTATTCATTGCGTTTTTTTGCAGCAATGGTAGAAATAGGGGGGTGGGGCATTGAGTGAAAACAATATCCGTGAAACATCTCTTCGAAAAGAAGCATTTTCAGAGAAGGCAGAGGGGGCTGCAATTTTGTTTAATGTATGTACACAGCAACTCGAAAATGAAGTTTGTTTGTAGTCACAGTCATGTTGTCCAGTACAAGCAATTGCCAAAGAGACATAAAGACATGCAGGGATTTTTCTCTTTTGACATGAAAATGATGAGCGATTTGACTTGACAGTTATCAATCTACTCTTTCAATCATGTCGATTAGATGTATTCATGTGGGCGTATGGATCTCTATTTTTTTGCATCCAGAGAGAGAGAGCGAAAGAGAGAAATGGAAAGAATGAGAGGGAGGAGAGAGAGAGAGAGAGAGCCAAGCAGTCAGACAGGGATAGAGGAAGGGGGAGGGGGATTCAAAGCGGAGATAAAGTGCAGAGGAAAGGAAACTTCTATTTAGAGATATGATCTAGCAAAGGAAGAGTGTGTGAGGATAAGAATATATATACTACGATGAGCATGTTTTGATTTAAAGAAATAAAAAGGTTCAACAGAATTAGGAAAAAAATATGCTACGTACACCGTTATTTATATACTTATTAAAGTGACTAACTTGTTTGGGAGTCTCTTTTTTTTATACTTGATATAATCGCAAAGACCGTCGAAAACTCAACTTGAAACGGTTTCAATTAATAGCCTTGTTCATAACCCTTTGAAATGTGTAAAAATCACAATCAAAACTCGATCTCTATGGGGTTTACAATAAGGTTCAAAACTTACCATCGAGTCGGTTTAAAATCTTTGTAAAATAGCACATAGGACGCTCTCACCAATACATAGGTGTATTAATGGGAGTCTTCAGGATTCTTTGCATCCATTCTTTATTGTTACAAATTGTTTCCATATTCACCAGAATTACATTCGAGTCAAACAGTTGGCCATTTTCGTAATGTAATCAAAATTCAATTCATAAATCTTTGTTTAGTGCCTCATTACTAGCCATATCATTTACCTGTTGCGAATAATTGTATTTCAATAGTCAGAATGCGAAAGTAGGACAAGCAATAATGTTTGTCATACCTAGCATCAATTAATGTATTGAATTCGCATTGTAAATTGTGCTGAATTGAATGCACCCGATGATTGGATTGGCAAACTTGCAAAATAATATTAATAATCGGACGTCTCTAAGCGCTTTACAGATATACCATTAACCCCGGTCATTGGATTCAGTGCTTGCCCGCACACAATGTGTCCACAATCTCCACTCCCTGGGGATTGGAAAACTGTTTGACCAAGAATGACGGTTGCATCCTACCAGGTACCCATTTTAACACCTGGGTGGTCAGTAGCAAGTGTAGGTTAATGTCTTGTCTTGCCAAATGATATTAGTGCCGTGCAGGGAAAACCTATAACATTCAGGTCACGAAATCCTAAATGATGTCCTTTGATTGGATAATTTACGTTTTCATTTAGGTTTCAGGATTTGGGCAAAATTAAATTCAGATGGATGGAAATATATCACTGTGTTGAGCGATTCCTACTCCTCTGTGAAGACACATTGAATGAATAATATCTCTTTTGGTGCATGAACAGTAATTATTTCACCTCCCGACGATTACCCAAAAAATCTTCAGAAATCAAAAATATATCTCGTCGCCTGCACAATCACTATGCATAAGCATGCTAGTCTGTGGTCAACCATATTAAAATTAGAATTGATGTTCGAGTCCAATTTTGTCTTGATAGAAAAACAATCTCGTTAATTTTCTCTGCTTTGGTTCTTTTTCAAGCTTTCCTACATGTGTATTGCACTCTAAATTCCGGTTTGGGATTCGTGTACTTATCATGCAATGATTCTGTTCAGCAGTATGTTCACGTCATGGGATTGTAAGATTAGATAAATTCTCATTATGACGTCATCACTTCGTGATGGAAAAGAGCATCTTTCATCTAGGGAACAAGGCGCATTTTAGTGTCATGCATTGCCCTAAAATGTCCCACTAATGCATATCCGGATGTTTATCGTATCTCTGCGACATCACTCGTTGCATGATAATTTCTTGCTATCCTTTTGGGAGAACATGGCTGCATTTTATTGAAAAAATAATATGACACCGTACTGCCTAATGACACCTGACTAATGAAATAATGAGAACTAACCATTAGCAGCGAATGAAAGACTTTTTTTATTATTGCATATTGCGACTAAAGTTGTGTAGAATCGTCCAAATAAAATTGGCATCTATCCTTTATTAGTGTCGATATAAATCGCAGAATTGTGAAACCGTGTTTTATTGTTGTGTTGGGGATCTAACATCAGAATGATCGACGATCAGCTTTCCTCAATTAGCTTTTAAAATGAAACGGATCATTTTTATTGGAATACTGGTGAAAAGGGGTTCTAATAAAAACAACAATCAAAGCGTATTTAAATAAAGATATATCTATCAAATTGAAGCAAAACTCAAATTAGATTTTTACAACCCAATTTTAGCTCCGGGGCCGGTTACAACAGAAATTGTGTATAGAGCAAATCAAAGAATATCACATACACTTATTAGTATCAATATTCGCTTCGATTCGGTCGATCGTTCACAAAAAAAGACAAACAAAGACAAGAAAGAGAAAGAACCTATTGTTTCCTCTTTAGCCTTTAAACAAAAAGTAAATCACTTGTATACAAATGTTATCTAATTCTATCATGGATGATGAGAAGAGGGTGTTTTTTTTTTTACTTCTCCACAATGCTCTCAGCTTTTCCTCCATTATGACTCCTAATTCTTCATGATACGCAACTGTCAACTTGGAATTCATAAACTATCCCTTCCTGATATATCAAGTGTCTGTTATATTATTTGTATTCATTATTCACCATGAAACGAACCGTCATCGTAATGATCATCCCTCGGCCAAAATATTCCAGGAACAGGAACCAGGCGAAATCTTCGGCGTGTGAAACCTAACAAGAGAAAATATAAAATTTCTTCGAAGCGTGAAATATATCTACATTAATATTCATAGCGAACAATATTACAAATATTATGATGATCTTTTGGGGAAGAAGTCCATAAATCGTGAAATTGAAATCCCCGCTCGACGCAAAATAGTGTAACTCATCTTGAAACGGGATCCTTTCGAAAAGCAATATCTATCTTAACCGCTTGACTGGTGTGATTTCTAAAAGTCATCGCATCTAATTCGATAGTTCATGTCGTTTTTAAGGGGCTATAAAATGATGAAAGGAAATTGCTCTTCGATCATTATTTTTATTACAAAATATTTTTAATGCTGTTTTAGAAGCTTTCGACAAACTTGTTGAGCATGAGTTCCAAAAAAAAAAAAACCAAATTTGAAACACAACAACTATTGATTTTGTTGATTTCGTTTTGTTTTCTTTAAATTTGTATTTCCTTTAGAGATTCCATAATTATAGTCGACAAAGTGTCGCTAAACTTCTCGTACAAGTGCTACATTTCTTTAGTGGAGTGATGCTTTAGCACCTACATATTAAAATGAATCATATAGTTTCCTAAACAGTATTTTCTTTCATCAAGTATTCTCTATTATCACATAACAATATGACAATATATTTTCTTTGGTGATATGTCCTTTTTTCCCTGTTATGTTTCATTACAAATGCCAGTTAATGAAAACTGTAACAGTTCATGCTTTTATCATGATTTCATCACTCAGAGAGATTTATAACAAAACAAGTTAAGACAAATAGTCGAGAGTGGTGTTTAATGGTGGTATATATTATGTTATCACACACTAATGCAGGTAATTCAAATACGCGTAATTATGAACACGTATCAAAGTGTTCATAATAGTGCCTATAAAAGTATACTTAATGAATTAAACCGCAGAATACACTGATTAAAAGCCATACATTTCTTTAATGGGAAAGTGGAAACCATAAATATCTGTATAACATCAAGGTTCATTACTTATTGTGTTTAATGCTGTTTTGAAAAAAATACGTTGATGATAAAGTGATTCATTGTTGGATCGGATGTGATCCAATCTTTAACCATTATTCGTTAGAATCGGAATATAGTAACATTTCAAGGGCAATCTTTTGCTCGTGACATTGCTATCGTCATATTCATTCACATTGGATTTTTAAAACAACTAGAGAAGGCTCAGAAATTATGTTTGCTTTTATCACATCTCAATTTTCTCTTAAAAATGTATAAATGACAGATGAAACAATATTAAGCTTCTAGAATACCACGAAAACACACTCGCAACACATCTTTTTGGTTAACGGATTTTTTAAAAAAACATTGTAAATCGTCTGCGAAAAAACTGCAACTCGTTAATGTAAAATGTAATCCTTTAATAATTGATAGCTGACTAAACCACATGATCTTGGTAAAAAAAAGTATTGTGTCAAAAAGTGTATCAATTATTGAATTTAAAACAAATGGTTTTAATATGAACCAAAATGATAACAAAAATAAGTTTTGTCTGTAAAAATGTTACAGTTATATAAACCTTACCTGATTATTTACTAATTTCGTTAAATATGTATAACAACTCGATCGCAGAAGTTTTTGGAAAACCATCTGAGGCCATTTTGATAGCCTTGTCCTTCACCACGTTAACATTCGAATATCAAAATGTTGATGTATTTCATAATCTAAACATGATTTACACGTGATGTCCCAAAATGACCCTCGTGTTGAATTCTCCAATGCTTTGCGATCGTGTATAATAACGATCCTAATTTTATTATCTGGCAAACTTAACTTTGACATGATTTGGACGTTGCTCTGCATGGTTTCACAACGCTTATACAATGTAAATTGGGTAAGACTGCGACTCTGAAAGAAATAACGTGAATATCTTTGGGGTCATGTAAAAAAAAAAAGTCTGATTTTTAAAGAAGGGACAGACAGATGAATTCATTCTCGCGGTGCAGATGCCTGAAAATCATCAACCAAACAGATATTTTCAACCGGTGGTGCTACCAGAGCCTACCATATAAGAGCCTACAGTAAATTAGTTAAGCAAGGGGGTATAAGCCCTAAAAACTAATATATCTCTTTTATTACCGAGCAATAATTTTGGAATATGATGTGTTTATGTTTGATGCGATTCAGAGAACAATAATAATCCGTCAGGAGGGCAATGCACTCCTTAACCCCCTCTAAATACCCATGTGTAACCAGCTCTACAAGCAATAAGATTGCAAGATGATCGTCTGCTTTACCCCCCCCC
>BEXV01000154.1:292751-347733 GCA_003118195.1 Hemicentrotus pulcherrimus | reverse complement strand
GTGTGTGTGTGTGTGTGTGTGCGTGTGTGTTTGTGTGTGTGTATATGGATGCGTGAGGGTGAGGGTGGGCGCATGGGAATGTGCGAGTGTGCGTTTGTGGATGAGGGTTTGGTTGTCACAAAAGGTAAGGGTGTGTATCACCCCAAATGACGGAAATTATTGAAAGCAATGGTTGAGAAGTGTGTACTGGAGGAGGCAAACGATTTGCCCTGTATCTTTCAGGTGGACGGGGTGGGAGATGTATGTGTTGTCATTGGTTTTATCATTGGTTAAAGTATGGAATGTGGGTCATCCTTCCGTAGATACCTATGGGCACTCCAAGTCTTGTTAGAGAGTAGAGAAAATACGATGGAGGAAGAAAGAGGAACTGCTAATTGAGGAACTGCTAATACCCGTCAGTAGCGGAATTGAAAATAATAATATGTAGCCAAAAACTTCAAGTAACTGTTCTAGGAAATCTGCATTGAAAACCACCGAATATCTACCCTCTGACAATAACACCCGTTAAAACAAATACCTTTTAAGTATTTGCCCTAGGGGTAGTATATTTAGGGGTAATTGTCCTAGAGCTAATTGTCTTTCAGCAGGGGTAGTTATCCAGTGAAGTAAATGCACCAGAGGTACCTGACCGATAGTGGTTGTGATGCAGGATAAAAGATCAGGAGGTATAATCGCATGGACCCAAAATAAAGGTGTTTATTGTCTCATGGGGACGTGAATGCAAATATCTACAAGACGGGTGTCCTGATGACAGTTTGGATATCCGGCAATTGATTATGAACAGTAATTTGAAGAAGTTAACTGGCAATATTTAAAACAAAAATAAGAGGTACGTTGGAGAAAATAATTAAGGGAAAATGTTTATTATCATAATGGTCAGTGCTAATTGATGCATATTTTTCGTTAAATCCAAAGACAAATTGAACAGAAGGCTTTATTTTTGTTTAAGCGTCCGGACACATCTACAAGTGCATATCAATGTTCAAAGCAAATTCATTTTCCCCAAACATTATTTTGTATCGTGAGTTCGTGACGACAAGATTATGAATCGGTGTGAATGCAGCAGGCAATATGAAGAAGAAAAAAAAAACATGCAAGTGTAATGGACGGTGTATTTTCTCGTCGCCCTTCATTAGTATGGAAACTTGATCTCCTGCCCTCTTTAAGGAGCCCATCTCGACCTCTTTGCACTTACTGAGTCAGCCGTGTTAAGGAGTCCCTAATGAAACCGATTAAAAGCAAAATGCATCCACGCCAAATTATGGCGAGAAAGAAATCACGCGCACTCCGTAAAGTCGTCTACACTTATGAGTTCTATCTTTGAGTATCGTGTGACGAAAAGACGCGGCTCGTTGGAAATAGGTCCGCTATTAACGTATTTATCCCGGCTTTTGTTACACATTTTGATGACCATAGATGAAGCACGTGACATAATTAGTGCGGTTGTCATAAAGGGAGCTGTCCCAGAGGATCGTGCTAGGAGGTGGATGTTCATTATCTACTTACCTTAATCATCGACGTAGGTGGATCACTTTTTAAACAATTTGTTCTAGGTCTCTTAATTGATCACACTATCAAGCTAAACGTGATCGTCAATATCTTAATTTCATTCCAAGTCAACCAAACATCGGTATACCTCATAATGTTTTCGTACTAACCTAATCTCCAAAGAAGAGTAATTGCATGACAGAGAAGCAGACGGAATTCTTATTCAAATGACGCCGAGTATTTCATATAAATGTAAATGAAGATGACTCTGCCGAACTTGAATCAACAAAAGACATTTATATGCTGACAGCTGATTCATATCTCGTTAGTAAGACATACAGGCTAAAGAAATGCACGAACTCACTGTTTGCACAATAACTAATGTGGTTAAACATGCAATATGATTACTTATTTGAAACCAATTTTATCTTAGAGGAAAGTAGATTAACAAAATGAGCATTAGTGTAAAAATATAAAAAGTGATGAATGGCGGCATATCTTTTGTCGTCTGGTTTTTAAATTAACCAGACAGTATGTTTTCAAAAATATATTTCAAAATGGCATTCAGATCGATGAATCTGAAAATGTCGGTTTTGTGAGGTTTTCGATGATAATAACAACATAATTACCGATCGGCTTACTTGTTGAAAAGAAGACTTGGTTTTGGGAAGGCCGACTAAACCGTACTGTGTGATTCTTTTTCAAAGCCATGCTTCTATGTTCAAGGGTCCTACCAGTGTGAACTTTAGTAAGTTCAACTACAATCTGAATTCTACAAATAAGCAAAATTTGGTCATTTTAAGCAATACCATGCATTTTGTAAGGTCAACTGAACGCATTATACATAAATGGAAATTGAATGTACTTATTGGTAATTTATTCCGAGTGACGGCTAGTTAATTCGTATTGCTATACGCAATACAATACTAAATGTTGTCATATCAAATCAAACCAAATTACCAAGCATAAATGGTACCCTGCAAAGAAAGTCTCGATTCAAATAAGTTCCATTTTGTATTATCATTTGATGGCCATAGATGCCTTTTTATACCCATTGTTTTCTATGTCATTTAGAAACACGTCTTAAATTATCTAGGCAAGCCACAAGCATGTTTGAATATTTCATTAAATGTATTACTTATTTTAAAAACGGGTGGCGTTGGTTTTTCTGCATGAGAGTTTTCGGGGGATTTTCGTACAAGACATTATGCTTAAGCATCATCCTTTGCAGCTGGTTGTGATGGTCTGAATATAAGATTTGTGAGTCGCAGTGCGCAAAAATGACATCTTATAAAGAGGGAAAAAACGGATTTTGTTGAAGTTATAAGCACATGCTCATAACCACCCCCTGCGTACGCGCCTGCTCATTTCAGAAGACTGAAAAGACCTTTGATAAGTAACATAATTAAATCATCTATAAATATGACTGAATGTAGCGAGCAATTTTTAAAATAGGGGCAATTTAATGATGACATGAAAAGGGGACACTTATCGATAGGGGTAAGACACCTTTTAGAAAAGAAAAGGAGCACGTGTCAAAGTACAACGGGTAATTATCAGAGGCTAAAATGGGGAACTGAAAAGAGGCACTCACCAGCCTGAGGGATAAAAAAAGGCACTTATTAAAGTGTATATGGGCATTTATCGACGGAAATAGGGCACTCATCAGATTTTGATAGGGGCATTAATAAGAGGTGAAAAGGAGCATTTATGAAAAGAGGATAGGTATTTTATTAGGGGGAAAAGGGGCACGTTTTATTGCTAAAAGAGAAATTATCAGAGGTTAAAAGGGGGAACCTATTGCACCTGAAAAGGGCCACTGACCAGATATAAAAAGGGGTACTTATGAGAATGAAAAAGGGGCACCGATTATATTTGAGGGGGAATTTACGAGAAGGGGGAAGTGGCTCTAATTAAAAGGAAAAGGTGGCACTTTTTATAGGAGAAAAGGGGCATTTATGAGAAGGGCGAAGGGGCACATGTGAAAATATAAGGTGCGATTACCGGAGTTTGAAAGGGGAAGTTATTAAAAAGGGAGTGGACGTTTCCTACAAAAGAAAAGGGGCACTTGTTAAAGTAAAAGGGGCACTTGTCAAAGTAAAAGGGGAACCTCTCAAATTTGAATAGGGTAATTATCAGAGGTGAAGGAGGCAATTTTTAAATGTGAAAAGAGCACTCTACCAGATATTAAAATGGGCACTTATCTCTTCCTTTGTAAAAAGGGGCACTCCTTGAAAAGTTATAGGGACACTTTTTCTATGTCAAAAGGTTCACTTTTGGAGCACTAAAAAAAAGGTTGAGGCGGGCACTGTGCCCCCGCCCCCTCCCCCCACCCGTAGCGCCGTCTCTTGCTTTGAGACTCGCCTTTTATATGTTCACGTTACCATGGCACATGGGAGATGCTTGAGCTATTCAAATTCGTCCGTCTTTGCCGACACCACGGTCCCATCTCGATGTCATCGTACGATAATACGATGGCTACACGACGGCATTGCGAGGGTTTCACGTAGTCGTGTTGCCTTCCTCAGAAAATCGGGCAGCTTTTTGTTTCCTTTGTATTGTCTTCGTGATGCAAAAAAAAAAATGCCCGATGGCACCGATCATCACACGAAGTAAAGAGTAAAATGTCACGATTTGACAAGATGCCCTTCCGATGGCCTTACGAAGGGCAAAATGGACACACTAATACATTTTTACACGAAATAATTGTTCACACTTTCGCGAGGTCTTCCGGCATGTTGGTGGCATGCCAAAAACAAAAAGTCACATGATGGGTTAAGATGCCCTCACGAATGGCCCTATGTCTTTAAGAACAGAGCCGAATTTGAACATTTCCTTTATTGTGTGTCCATCTGGTGTCAATGTTGGGACAGTGTGACGCAGGCATAGCCCTAAACCGACGGGATAAGCATCTCCCGGAAAACATAAAGTTTTACTTTTGCTGGTCATTAGAAAATAAAGTAAATTGAAATTGATTATCTTTCCCGCCCACATTCTCTCTCTCTTTCTCACTCTCCATTAATTTTTACTGAGTTCTGTGCACCAAAATGACGTTTAAAGATTCATTTTTTAGAGACCGATTTTCATCGCCCACCTTGTCTTTCTTATCCGTAATGGACTCGCCCATTTGAAGCTAAATGAGTCTAGCTGCGCACGCATTAACCCCTCACTTAAACGACGAAGCGCAATGAGAAAACAACGGGGGATGTTATAGTGAGCACGCTATTAACAAGTAGTTCTGGTTAAAAGCAGAGCGTTAAAGTGTTATACCTACCTCTGTTTCTACCAATCTATTTAATTGTCTTCTGCTACTCCAACAATTATTTAATTAGTCCGCTCATGATTTCTTCCATTTTAGCCGTCGTCGGGTTTCCTTTCCGCTTTATTTTGTTGCGCCAAATCACTCCACTTCAAGAGGGATCAGTGGTACAAAACTTCGGAGCAGCGTTTTTAATATTAGCAGCAATTAACCGCCTGGTAAATTTATGAAACATATCCAATGAAGGTGGTTTTGGTGACAGGGGTAAGAAGTTTCGGAGAAACTCTGTAGGAACAAAGGAGTTCATAGGAGCACTACTTCAGTCTGATTTCCGATAAAAGACTTTCTCTCAAAGTGGTCTCCCTCTGACACATTGATTGTCTGCTCAAATAGGGAAGATTTGCTCGACAAGGTGAACGCCGGCAATCGACGTTTCAACCATACACACAGACTAAAATGGCGTGTGCAATCAGACATAAAAATTCTTTTTATTACTTTTTAGTTCCCGTCATACTTGCCTTGGTGCTTCTTTCATCCACAGTGGTTAGCGGTGAGTTTGTATTTGTTTATTATTGATTATATTGGTAGTAGTAGTAATAGAAGTAGTAGAAGTTATTGTAGTCGTGGAAGTAGCAGTATTAGAAGTAATATAACTACTACTACTACTACCACTCATATTATTACAAGTAGTAGTAGAGTGAGTAGAGTGAGTAGAGTGAGGAATAAGAGTAGTAGAGGATTTTGACTAAGAGGTAAAAGCAATAGAAATAATGTTAGAGGTAGAGGTAGAAAGTAGTATAAACAAAAAAAAAAGTAGTGGTGCGGCCTATGACAGTGGAAGTAATATTAGTACTATTATTAGTATTAGCATCAGTTCTATTGGCAGTAATATTCGTAGTAGACAAAGGAGTTGTAGTAGTAGGAGCAGTAGTAATGGTGTTAGTAGTAGTTTTAGTAGTAGTAGTAGTAGTAGTAGTAGTAGCAGTAATAGTAGTACCTTTAGTTGTTTATTAGGGATCTGGACAAATTTAAATCATTGGAGAATGCACTCCAAATTAGTGGTTGAAATACTCTTTTGAGAGGGGATTTTACCGTTTTTAGAGAGGATTTTTCCAAAATAAATAATAATACTACCCACAACTGGATTTTCACTTCTGTACATTGAGATTAGTAATAGAAGTAGTGCTTTAATAGAAGAGGAAGTCGAATTACCATTTAGGCTTAATATGTATGCATTTGATTATACATGCATCAACCTTTCCATATAAACCGTCAATAAAATGTAAAGGCATCGTTTAACAATGTTAAACCTGAGATGCACGGCCCTACGTATTATCGGTGCCTGTGATATGGTGTAATATTGAAGCCCTAAAAAAGAAATCGCGCTTCAAAATGATCAAGAAGTACCTAAAAATAGTTAAAATCTTTGAGTGAACGGTTTTACCATACTCGTTTCCCCTAATAGACTGTAGTGTTATGAAAACCGTTTGGCAAACGCAAAATTTGGTTTCGATTTCCAATCATAAATATCTTCATATTCAGACAAGCGATCGGCTTGTAAAAGTCATGGGGTTCCTGACTGACTTAAAGGTTTATAATTATCAATACAGCATGAGCTAAATCCAGGATTTTGTATCAGAATCTGAGACAAAGTTACAGGATTCCGAAATAAATATAAAATTGAAGAAATTTAATTATCTACTAACATACAAAAAAAGATCATGCTTTGATGGGCACATTAATTTAATCGTTAATCTGATTAAGAAAATTTCAAAAGAGAGCAAGTAGCTGTTCAAAATATATCAATGAACATGTGCATCTGCAAGACATTCTTGTTCAACAATTTAAACAAAGAGTGAGGAGGATTGAGCTCTGGGTTTTAACTGTAGTCTCACGACTGCATGGTTCCGACAAGCAACGTCAAGATGCTCGTCTATCCATCTTAACTCGTAGACGAGCCAACCTCCAATCCTAAGTAAGATTTGAATGAGCAGATATCTCAATTTTACTTTTTTTTTCCAGAAACCTATCTATAGTTGAATATTTGTGTTTATTCATACCTGAAATGGTATGTTTCATATTGTATATCATATTAATAAGGATTAGTTTACGTTTATTTTGATTGATAAAATAACGTTTATAATACATATTCGTTATAAAATCTAAACTACTATAAACAATGTACACTTTCTTTTTCATGAATGTATTGGTATATATATTTATATATATTGTTAGATTGATTGTACCTGCGATTTCTCGATCAATCGTAATGGTTGAAAGAGCTATTTGAATAGCAAAATGTTGACAAATTAAAACGATTTTTAAGGTTTTAGAGTTGACGGTGGACCCGCATGGCAAAATTAAAATAATTTTTCGATTCCTTCTAAAACTCTATCATATTCTGTGACGTTCTGTAATATATGGATTCATATTCAATAGGTAAGATCGTCATATCAAACTTTTGGATGAATATTTTCATGATTTATATTAAAATTTGATTTGATATGTTTAAATTCAAATTTCCGTCCTGTCTAATATTACCATACAACATTTTGTTCGGGCAAAGTAGGTGTATAAATACATGATTGTTCAATGAGTTGTTAACAGACAAATTTTCCATCATAGATTTTTATTTCAATCGTGAATAATCAAATGTAAAGAAAGACCACTGTATATTTATTTTGTTCTTTACTGTTATTTTTCCATAATACTTTACTACATAAATTAGTATTCAAATAGTCCTTAATATTACTGTTCGCTTTCCAAAATAAGTTTTAGTGAATAATGTTGAAGTTCACTATACACTCGAGCGAGCTGTATTTAGAGTACAATTACTGCCACGACTGATAATACTTTGTAATGTTACAATATAACTACAGGTTTGTACTCTAAATTGGTCGAGATTTGTTTGCATTGTCTAAAAACAATGAATAGTATGATAATCGAGACGTCATTTGGTGTGTCAATAGGAGATTTCAACTCTAATCAAGAATTGCAGCCTATTGGATTACCGAACGCTATAAAGAGCCAATTTGACTATTGTTCAGTGATATATGTCTCTTTGTCTGTTTATTCAATGATGATGACCTGCTTTGCCAATCATACAATTCATCGTATCGACCAACTATTGTCAAGAAACTATAACATTTATCTTGTCAAGGTTGTCAACGATACTACAGTTGTGTACAGAATATTGTTTAAATACAATCCTATAAGCAAATGCTAAAGCAAAATGAATATTTTGCGATTAATCGATCTAACCTTCTTTTCTTATTCACTGCCTTCGGGTATTCATGATCCGATGTAATGGATAAAAAAATGAAAAAATCCGATATTTCCAAGGAGATGAATGGAAATGTTTTTTGTATCTGAGAGCCTTTTTTAATATTCAGCAAAGTTCAATCGCTTTCCTCACGATGACTAAAACGGAGTTTAAAGCATAACATACTACTTTCATTCAGCCCCAAAATAACATATTCTAACAGCAGTAGTTCATATCAGTGTTACTGTTTGCACGCCAAAAAGCATTAGAGAGCCATTAGAGATTGTCATATACCCCTCACATTTAACCCCCTCAAAATACTTAGAGATTTTCCAAAAAGACGAAAGATGAAGACGGTGATCATAAAAACCCTAAATGGATTCTGATATCCGCCCTATGAACAGATGCCTCGTAAGTTCACTAAGGTTGTTTACCAACTTCTAGTCGGCCATAAACTAAGATGTATAGGTCTGATGTTTATTCCAAAGTGTCAGAATCCATTGTGTAAGTGAAGTGACATGTACAATATCAAATTTGACGTCACAACTAGAAAATGGTTACCAATGAAGAACTACGAAAAAAACAGAGAGAGGAAGAGAGAGATGATAGGGATAGAAACAGGTAGGAGAGGGAGAAGAAATTGGGGGAGGCTGAGTAATTGTGTATTTATAGATCTAATAACAGAGATAGTCTGATGTTATCAAAGATAAAACGTTTCATTAAACTTGTTTGTAAAGGGTATATAGGCTTCCAGAATGGATTGGTAATTGTTACCCTATCATGCCTATAGCTTTCGCTCCATCAGTGCATTTAAGGAAATGGGGTAAAACAGTGAATGAAAATACATTGTCTAATGACAGACCACGGGAGTATTTCACAAAGACTAAGATCGACTTTAAGTTTGACTTTACTATGGCAGTCCATTCATGCCACTGTTTGATCTTACTATTTACTGGCATTGGCCTCTCAGGGGACGTACAAATCATGGTCACAATTCTACAGAATTTACATTTTTGGATAATTCATTATTCAAGGATTTTTTTTTTTAATCTAAAGATCATAAAGGTGAGAGCAGACTGTGGCACGAATGGCCTGCCATTGTTAAGTACAAATTAAAGTCTATTTCAGTCTTTGTGAAACACTCTCCTTGTGTAGAATCAACATTGTGATTGAGTGTCTAGTGTATAAACCACTATACCACAATGCTCCTTAAAGTGATAAATGAAGTGGACATATTTAAGTAATAAGGATTAAATCATCGTAGGCTGAAAAAATAAAATAGAGGTACTTTTTAACTTTATTTATAAAAAAGCTCTTTCAAGAATTGGTTTAAATGGTGATTAGAAGGAAGGTTGTATGGGTGGTGACAATGATTCTGGATTTCTTTGAAATTGCTTTCTTGTTTTAATTAGTATCATTAGTATTGACTGTGAGGACTAATTCTTCTATTCCTCAACATATGTCGTTCAGAGTCACGGTTAAAAGGACCAAAAATTCTACTACCTACAAGATCTTACATTTAAGCTTCAATTAGTGATATCGACGCATATTGTCTATAGGCTGTAAGTATAGCATTGGGATCATTCTTCTCTTTTCGTGAAGCGACTGATACATTGAGAATTCGTGTTTGTTTTATATGATTTCATTGTAGCTAACATTTTCAACAAATTTAATTTGCATTACAATACTGATGTGAGTTCTTTGTTCTACGCACAATACAAGTTCAAGTTAGAACCAATACGTTCATCGTCAAGATATTTCTAATTTCCCTAATATTCGTTCCTTATCATTTCGTTTCATTAACCATACATTGGTTGTTGCTAGGTTAATATTTTTCAAGGCTTAATAGCTGTATACCGACAAGCCAATTCTAAAGAATGGTAAAACAAACAAAAAATGGTACGTGAAGCCTTAAACTAACACGTGCGCTGCATGGCGGACTAAAGTCGACAGACCTTTCAATGCGTTTTGTGCAGTACACCAGCACTCAACCTGATCCGTAAGAACGTTACCAGTTGCAAGTGGGGATATGTTAACTTTATTGAGAGAACACAGCTATTGGAATTAACAACAATTGTTGTCATAAATTATGTTCATTGACTACAAAAGCATGGACAATTTTTAACTGAAATGGCCAACAATCTTTAAACAAGGAAATAATCATGCCGTTGTCAACCAACGGTTTTACTCTCCCTCGCATTAAAATAGCTTTTCAAGGTTATTCTGTAATATGGTCACTAACCCGAAAGGCACGTCTAATACTATTGTTTTTTCTTTTGATTAGGACTTAAGCAATGACAAAGCTTTCCTAAACGGAAACAATTTCATATTGTCTTGGAAAAGGGAGATAAAGTACATCGACGAAAGAAAAATAATTAAGAAGTGTCAATTTAGTTTCACTTTTGGATAGGCATGTTCCCCCATTCTGGATAGAAAACTATACTGATTTTTGTAGAATCCACCCCTCGAACAGCCTCCACAGATCGATAGTGTTTTCTATCTCCCCCCCAAATAAAGTTATATTTAATTTTAAATCGGCTGGTATATCTTATATAGCCAGCAAATTATCCCCATTATGAAATCTACATTGAAACTTACAAAAAGAAGTACTCCCCCGGTACATATATATATATTATTTCAATAACCTGGCATGATTGACATATCTAAAATTCAAATTTCCATAGCTTTGACATGTTGACTCATCTCCGATTCTTTTCAATTTGAATAAAAAGATTCATCGCGTACACTGAAGCAGATTTATGACTCTTTCCAAAGAATAAATTCCCAGTCTAAATCGGCTATGAGTGCGTCAACTTATGCAATTTGGTTGTTACCCAGATGAGTTATTCCAGTATTATGCAAGATTGTTCAGAATACATTAAGACGATCATTCATCCTGCTTCTCATTAAAATGATTTTGTCATAACCATCTTTTAGATACTCTGATGACTTGTCATATTTTGTATAAACAAGATATTTTTCTATCGCTTTCCTGTCTTGTATGATAATGTTACCTATAGCCTAGGTGTCTTCCTCAAACGTCATACTAATTAGAGCTTGCAATTAGAGTAGGGAAGCAAAAGAAGTAAACGCCGGCTATTAATATTTTTTGTGTCTAAAGGACATGTTAACAATGGTACAGCGTTTAGAAATATTTGTATTCAGTGCTATATAAATGCTAATTACTAATAATATTTCCATCATTGCTTTTATAATCAATGTTGTTATCGCTATCATTATCATCCAATTGAAGGATGGATTCAGTTACAAGCAAACAAAATGGTGTATGCCATTGTGTGTATAAAGTAAATCTGTATTCATCAACTTTATAAGTATTGTACTGTATAATGACGTAAGAAAAGCTAAATTTCTAGAGAATATATTTCATTCAATAAAATATAACTTACCCAACCTGACACTTAGTACTATAGTTCTGAATAGAATATGACTTAAATCTAATACTGTGATAATATGCCTATGCATATAGGCACTAAATTAAAATGAACACATACTAAACCAGATACAGCTAAAGAGAGAACTGTAAAAACCCACGATAAGCTTCAAACACACGTATACAACACATCAATATGACAGTTTATTTGTGGACACGTAAAATGCCTTACGAGTTCAAAAATGAACGAAGCTTATAATTGTAGGTTATGGTATTTCTATCGTTGATTTTTGGTGACAAAACATGACATATTGGAATTGCGTCAAAATCCTTCGGGAGAATTAGAGCGTGAAGCAGCATCTATGGAAATCATACAGGACATAAAATAGAGAGTAGGAAAGCTGGAACAAAAGTAATATTGACCCCACGATCTATGACAGCCAGAAGCAGGGGAGTGAACCGATGATGCTGAGATGACCGCCTTATCACAGCACTTTTTGCCCTTTTTAATAATCTTTCTCTCTTTTTATATGTGTCTTATTTCTTGGTTGCCGTGGGTGACCAACGAATTATGAACATTTTACTCGATTTCTTAGTTTCCTGCTTCGGTCTGATTTTGTCCTATTGAGGGGATATCACATACCTATTGTAGCGGAATACTATAAGGTAACAAGCACTCCCCATGATGAACACTTTCTTTCATACTTCTTCATTTCCTTTACCTCGTATTTTGGAAGGTGTAGAGCAGAGAATATTATTATGGTTCGAAAACATAAAGGACCGAAAAATATTATTTTCATGGTCACAATGTCAGTCTCAGGAAACAATTTTTTCCATGCTGATCATTTTTCATGAGAATTTTATTTTTTATTTTGTGATTTAAACAAATTATTATTTAGATTAGCTTGATTCATGACATAAAACAGAGAGGGTCTAATTTTCACTCTCTTTTCCAATGAATAATACCTTATGAATATATTTTCATGATTTACCTGTCAATATTAGTGATTAATTTATCTCCAGACTGTATTAATTGTTTATTGGTGATGAACTGTAAACATCGGTAACATTTCCGTTAGGTTCTTAGTTGCTCAATTTTTCTTGAAAACACACGTTTACCAAACATATGGTTTTCGAGAGAACCTAATATAACAAAGTTAAGATATGCTTTGTCTGCAACTTGCATATTTCAAAATAGAAAATAAATAACGAAATAGAAAAAAAAAGAAAATTAATGCAGCTCAAATGGAATCCACTAAAGGAATGGGAATGATCCTGCTGGTTCTCGAAGCGTTTCTCTGACCCCCATAACTGTGATAATAGATTGCTGGAAGTATACCAGTGGATTAAATATTGGATTAAAAATTAAATATTAAAAACTGTGTCAGTAATAAATATTTCTATCCAATCAAGCTTCCTTTTTTATTTGAACAACGTCTATTTTTAATACATTATATATATTGGTAAAGTCTTCTATAACCCTGTTCATATTTGTTTTTCGTTCAACCGATACCTGTAATCAGGAGCGGAATATACAACCTCGCAAAGAAAATATTATGTGTTGAAATGCTTGTAACAAATTTTTTTGCCCTCTTTTCGTCGTATCGTTTAATTTATCTTTGCATCGTCACGCAGAGTATTAGGCTTGAGCTATCTAGATCGCGAAATTAGTTAAGTAGATTTGAAGATTTGCTTTAAAAATCTGTACTAAGCTTTCCCTGCTTTTTCATTACCGGTGAAAATGAAATAAAACTTGTGAAAAATAAGATTTTTTTTCTTTTAGAAAGTAAAAGGAAAATGGTACAGTGTTTTTCTTTACCTGTCGAAATGCTCTTAAGAGTTTTGATATTACACTGTAGAAGCCGGATGATAATTCATGAGAAACCACCATCTCCTACAAACTACTCCTTCTTTAAAGTTGTCTCTTTCGGTGTATACTTTGACAAAATCGCTATGGTAAGTGCAGTTGCGTATCCATAAAATGATAAAAGAGAGGGTTCCACTCCACTTGTATTGATGNGGGGCAAAGGGCTTATTTTCATAGAAATTATCTTTCGGTCTTTTAAAATTATTATTCTAAACTGTGTAATTTGAGCATTAGATTTTTGTTAGATTTTTTTACCTTAAATGAAAATAAAATCCATTAAAGGATTTCTATGGTAATTCGATATCATATCATTTCTATAACTGGAACAGCAGTTTCAAGATTTAGTAATCTTTCATTCACTTTGAATATGCAATAGTAAACAACCCTTTTTTAGAATAAAACTACAAATGATATTAACAATAATAATAAAAAAAGATACAATAATGTTAACGAAATAGGATGATGATGATGACGATTATGATAACGATAATATTTATGGGATATAATTTCGGTTTATCGTCAGGGCTTTTTTCTACCATTTAATTAAAAAGAAGATTGAAAATTGATTCTGCGGTAGCTTAAAAGAAACTTTTCTATCCCGTAGATCTCTAAAACGGTTAAGCTAAATGATGATGAAACGTTGAAAAAAAATGAAATAAATAAATATATGTATATATATATATATATATATACACTATGATTGTATAGTGTATTTAGTTACTGATGAGCCTTCTGGCGGAACAGTCTGTATAACTCGTACCAATAAAGTGTAAACTTCCAACTCCTATATCTATATATATACAATCAGAAACGACCCCAAATTGATAATTTTATATTGACTTTGTAAAAAGAACTCATTAAATTTTTTCATTCTTATGATTTTATTTATCGGGAGTAAAATCAATTTACCCTTCTGGCATAAGCTCATCATCCTCAATGTCTGTCCGACTAATCATATATATTTTGTTTACTCCCGTCATTCCAATAAAAAAGCAAACTTCTATCCAAGGTATTCCATTGTCGGGATGTGACGGTTAACAATAAATTATTCACAGCATGACAACTAACCTGCTTGAATTCACCTTTATTTTTTTTCTCACTCATCGTACAGAGTCGTATCCTATTAGCACTCATATAGTAACTTGATTCGTTGTGTCTTTTCGTCCACAGGGAGCTTCTGTCAGACACGCTGCACAGGAGGGAGCAGGAAGAGTGAGCTGTGTTTCTACTGTCGCAGAAATCGTAAGTAACCAAAAGCTCTTATAATGGCAGGCAACGAGGAGAGATAAGGTTTGATTGAGGGTGATGAGTGAGAGAATATATTTTCGTTCGAAGTGATAATAAAGCAAACTTGATATTTCACAACAAAAGTAGTTCTTACTGGTAGCATATTTTTCTCCTGATTCTAATATCCAAGACTGTCTATATTGACACTGACCACTTCAAATCACGTAATATATATCTGCATAGACGGTGGCGTAGCTTGCGTTTGGGATTAGAGGGTGATGAATTTTACTTTATAATCAACATACTTGTTAGAATATAGAATTGTTTGTGCAGGCACCTCGTAGCCGAATACATAAAAACAAAAATCATCAAGTGTGGTCAATTCCAGGGTGTCAATTCGATGCACGAATATGAGGATATTCGGGCATCAAATTGCCCAGAAATATCCTGGTCCTAAATATTGCGAGCGATTGAACGGAACGAGCGTGGACAACTTTTGTATTTTGTATTTATTAACATTTATTTCCTTCTCAACAGTACAATATGAAACACAATTTATATAAACATGATATAATGTAACAATCAATTCAACATAGAGTATACAGTAAATAATTCAGATACGGAAGGAGGCGAAAACCCGGAAAGCATAGCTTGATTTGGAACGCCCATAATAAATTAACACAGTTACCGATAGAACATTATAGATATTATTATGAAAATTACATTTTATATAACAGAATGTTGATAGGAAAGTAGGAAAAAATAGTAAATGGAAGAGTGAGAACCAAAAATTGAGGAGAGAATTATGTATAGAAAGGCATGTTCACTTATAAAGAGAAAGTTACCTCAATTGGGCTGTGCATGTGTTTGCGATTACATCATAAAAATAACGAAGTACTACAATTTTGAAATAGACAGCAGGTACATAATTAGAAACAAGCAGAATCATCAAACAGACAATAGCTTCATCAGACAGCATTGTCCTGTAAATATACAGATGGTACTAGCAACAGCTGAGGCGTGAACGTAAGTGATCAAAATAAATAAATAATCGGTCATACAAACATGTCATTGAATTCCACAAGAGTTCATTTCACACATAAATACAAAAGAGGGTATCAATATCGAGCAATTAAAAACATGTTTGCCTTACGGGAAAAAGTCTGCGAGGAGAGCGACTTTTGTAGAATAGATGGTAAAGTGTGTTCCAAAATGTTGGTATAAGAGATATAAACATATTCGGGCACCTCGTTCCTAAAATGTGGAGGTACTCAGGCGCTTCGCTACCAGAAATCATCATGTTTCTAAAGATTTTGAGCGAGCGAAGCGAGCGAGGAAGATAGACACTATTAAATCTTTGAAATTCTAGTTCCTCATTTAATTATATAATTTAGCGGTCCAAGGTTTCCAAGGAATCAACTTATTCTTTAATAATGATATTTTTAGTTTTTCTGTATTACTACGATTCTCTCGCGGCTTCCCTAGAGATGTCTTGCAGCACCTCGGTTGAAAAAAAAACTGATCTAGACAAAAGTTTTCGTTTAGACATTACACACAGAGATCCGTGATAAGCAGAATAGGTACTTCAGTCAACTGGATGTATGCTGAGTAAATGAAAAATCATTTAGATAAAAACTCGAGGGAATTTGAGTGCTTCAATTGTAAATCACGATGGATTTGTATGTACTCGGAAAACTCTATTCGCAAATCCCAAATAAAACAGTAATCTGAAACGTAAATAAAATAAAGGGATGTATTCCATGAGTCATAATTTTAGAACAGTTTTTGTTCTTAAAATGATTTCTCCTAATGTATAAATCATATGATCTAAAATGATTCATATCATTGTAGTTTGATGAAAGCAGATACCGAAGTCTTTATGTACAGGTTTCACTGTGTATGCAAAGATATGAAGACATTTTTAACAGCCTGGTTTTCATCCAAATGAAGAAAAAAAACTTGTGCTTACCTGTTTTTCCCCAAGACACACACAGCAAATCACTATCTTTAATTTCTTTCCAGATCTGTTATTAATACATTGATTAAAAGAATGGTGGATTTTTAAATATCCGAAGCTTTGAAGTACCTTGGCAAATATTATAATGTTAATTACAATGTGACAGGTATTGTAAATTGTAATAATTTCTATTTATTCAAAGTATCTATCATATCCCTCACCGCTACAACGAGGAATGCCTTTTATTATTCTTAATTCATGCCCCCCCCCCATGTGAAATAGGTGGTTCAACAGTAATCAAGTAGATAGACATCCGTAATAAATTTTGTGAATGAAGCCTCGAAATTACGGAAACCTTAATGATTACGTGCACTGTTATGTGATCATATAGAAATTGATAATGTTTTGAAAGAAATAATAATAATAATAATAATTTAACTTATATAGCGCTTAATACAAACGTCTCTTAGCGCTTTACAAATAAAAGTTGACACACAACAGAGGTTTTTTTTTTTTTTATTGATGACGATAATGATCACCTCATCATCGGCTTTTATATTTTTCAGCAATTATTTCAACTAATTCAGTCTCATAAATATCGTTTTTTTATCATTTGAGTCAACCGGTTTCTGTCTACACACAGAACAAGTGATAAAACTGTATCAAATTAACATCAATGGTCGATTTTCAAGTATCTGGAACAAAGTGCACACTTTATATTTCAAAATGACACTGCCTAAATCAGAGTAAAACCATTCAATGTTCTTCATACTTTCACTTGCCCTTATTTCCTGTGACTACACTCTCAAAGCAAACATTGTACACATATTCATGACAACCTGTTACTGAGTCATTTATCAACTGATCGTAATATATGAATTTTTAGTTTGTTTTCTAAATCAAATGTCTGTTGTCTTTCATTTAGATTGTAATCGGTAAAAATAACTACAAACCTACATGATATTCTCATTTCCGGTTGAGACATTAAGCTTACTTTCCTTAAAATAAAAATGCAAATCTTTCATCAAATCCATTTTCGAAATCTCTTTAAATTCAGAATTGATTTTGAGCATTTTAGTTCATTGCAAATCATTACCCGCGGGAAATTAAAGCGATGCTAGGATCCTATGCCGGGTCTCTAATAATGAAGTACAATTCTTCTTGTAGGAAATCGTGTGCCATGTTACATAGCAGAGTGCCTATCCACAAATCTGAGAGGAAAACGAATGTCAATATAAACTCCTTCCCTAGGACAATCAAATATTCGTGTCCTAGGGAATAAAACATTAATGGAAATCAATTGGCATGCTCTTGGCTTTCTATAGTCTGAGTGTATGCTCTTCCATGCTCTTATCATTACATCATCATATTGACCTGAAAAAGGGGATGGAGTCAAGATTTAATATGACGTATTGGAGGAATATTCACTAATTGAAACAATGAACTGAATCTGTTTCCTCTTAAGAGTGCTCATGACCAGGCGATGACTAATGATGGTTTGAAAGTACTGGTTGGGAAAAAGAAATGCTTAATAACTGGTATGAGAAATTGATTTTGAAAATAAAAGTATAGAAGTGTTTTTTTTTGTCAATTCTTTTCATAAAACTTGTCACAATGTAAGCTTATATTATGAAACAGGGAGGACGTTTTCTCATTGCACTCATGAGTAAACATGAATAATATCTTGAATTACGTGGTCAGACTTGAATAAGTAAGACGGAGTCATCTTTTTTTTAAGCGTCGTTCACACACGAATAGTTTAAACCGTCTTAAAAAGGCAAAGGTTAACGCCACGACTAAATAGAAAAGAAAAATTGTACTGCACGCTTTTCCGTTATTAAAAAAAAGAAAATTCTTTGATCGCTAACCTTTCTAAAAATCATCTCAAAGGCAGTTTCAATAGCCTATTGTGTATACCATACACTGCCATAGAAATCATGTTCTGATCACCGAGATGATAACAACCAACTAAATTTATCTGAATAAAAGAATGGTTAAATTCATTTCAAAGCCTTGAAAGTCCAGGCCTAAATATTATCTTTTTAAAATGAAATGCCGATAATACCAAACAAGCAACAACATTGATACGAAATACAATGACATTGGCTCGCTGAACCCTGGCTAAAACCGTTTAGCATTGAATACATAGAATAGAAAATTCAGAGTTTTTTTTACTACTTTCCACAGCGTCTTTGAAAAAGGGAAAGAAAGATATCATTTGTGACGTGTCGTTGGTTCATGTAGCAATCCTACCCTGAATCCCGTCATGTTTTCCAGGTATATTACCTCTCCCAGCCACCACGCGAATGAACAATTCCATATTTAGTGAAAGAGTCACAGACAAGCAATAACCGTATTTCAATTAACTTAGATTAGGTTCAGCCTTGAGAATACATATATTTAATTCCTTCAAAATCGGTGATGTAGCCTAACGTTGATGTTACCATGTAAATTCGTATAGTATACCGTGTGAGTAAAACAAAAAAGTTTACACCTAGAAAATTTCGAATTATTTTAATAATTTTCTGTGAACAGTAGATTATTATACATCTTATGAAAGAGCGTTTATCCTAAATCATTTGGTATCATTTTTGTCTGGTATGTGTTCATTTTAGATAAACAGGTGGCATTGTTTGCGAGAGTGAAATATTCGACTGCGCCAAAGTGGTACCTACAGTATGTGATCTATTAGAGTTAAAATGAGAGAATGAATAAAAAATGTATCAAATGAGATGCATTGCATATGTTTTTGTCAGAAGCAAAATCACACACACACGCGCGCGCACAAAAGTTCGTTGATATTTGATATTCGATATTTGATATGTGAAGCATGATGGATTTTGTAAGGGTTTTTTTTTTCTTCTATTTTTCAAAAATATTTATTGAAAACAAATCTCGTTCATAATAATAACAGTACGTGATAAAGTAATAATAGCATGTTCGTATAGACATAGAATATGTATAATAAAAATATAGTGTAATGGTTAACTTATCAGCAATACAAAAAAGTCAACAAAATATCTGCCATTTCTTATTATGAAGATCAAGACGACTTTTCTTGAAAGGAATTATACGTTCCAAATTTTCTAAATGTTTGAGAGCTCGTTGAAAAGAAGAAAATGGTGGAATAACGTTTTGCATTTTACAAGTGAATATAAAATATTTTGCAAAAATAATAAGTGTATTGTCGAAATAAAAATTATTGATTACAAGAGTTCCCAAAAAATATTCTTCATCTGTGAACAAAACACTTCGTATGTTCTTTCCTTTAAACCATGCAGATATAACATTCCAGAAAGATCGTTCTTTTTTACAATTTACAAATAAATGAGACAACGTCTGTTCATGATTTTCACAGAAAGTACACATTGACAAAGTACTTTATACCTATCTTATAAATAAAACTTTGTGTTGCAATTTTTCTATGAATAAGTTTAAATTGGAAATTTCTAAATTTATTATCTGTAAGGGATCTTATTTAGATCTGCAATGACAGAAATAATACCCAAATCCCAATTGTGTTATGAAAACATCACATAAGCAACTTTGGCGCAAACAATGCCCCCTGTTCATCCAAGCGTGAACACATACCACACAAACATGATACTAAATGATTCGGGATAAAACACTCTATCATAAGATGCATAGTAATTTACTGTTCATAGATAATTTATCAAATAATTAGCAATTTTCTAGATGTAAACTTTTTTTGGACTCCCCGTGTATAACAAGCAATACATTTAAACATTGATATATATATATATATATATAAACTCCCTGGTGAAGAAACTAGTTGCCTTTTGGACATTCGGACAATCAAGTTTTATTTATTAATGGCAGAAATGAATTACCTAATCGTCCGTCTTCTCTTATTTTTCTTAATACACCCCAATATGTGGACATTAACTGACATATGTACATGTATATTTCTTCCTGGAAAAACTGATGGACATTGATGATATTTCAAGGAATGCCTTTGGTCTAATTGGCCACTTACACGAGTTCCAATATCCTTTATAAGAGGGAAAATCACAGTGAATGTCTATTAGAAGATATCTGGGATTGATAGTAGTTCTGAAATGTTATTACGTCCAGTTTTGAAGTACAAGATGAACAAATATACATGTGATAAATCTTCAGAATAAAAACTAATTATACTGTAACATCACTCTTAAAAATTGTCAGGAGTCAGGAATGTTAAGTTCCACTTGATGATATCTGAAAGCAGTTGTCCCCTGGCTCGCTCCCTCTCTCCCTCTTTCTCACTCTCTCTCTCTTATATGTGTTGGCCTTCCGCTTTCCACTATGCATTGATTGCATTTATTGTATGAACATTTGATTTATGATGAGGAAGTTAAAGCATGAACGACACTAATTTTTGGAACAATTCAGGCATTAGCTCAAACAAAGGGAAAGATTCAGAAAAAATAACAGTAACAAATTCAGAAAGCTTTAGATAGAAATGATTTTCTCTTCAAACCAACAGCCCTATTGTTTTGCTGTTTCGGTGTATGTATGTGTGTGTGTGTGTGTGTGTGTGTGTATGGGTGTATGTGCGTGCGTGTGAGTGTAATTAATTTACTGCCACCTCACGGTAACGCCATTTGGGAATAGAGGGAGGGAGATCAACACCAACAATCCTCCACAAACACACACACGCACACCCGCGCGCACCCCACACACACCCATATCAGTGGGCATGAGAGTGAAATCTGGACAGCGGGCGAAGGGAAATTCTCATTAAACTATTGTTGGGGGGGTGGAAGAAAGCGATATGATAATGATGATGGAGTGAGAAAGGTATAGGGAAACAGAAAATAAAGAAACACTTATTCATACAATTTTGAAAACAAAATACTATGTGTTTGTGTAATAATCAAATTCATATTTACACATTTGATCGTAATCATACGCTTTATAAGTTCGTAGAAGAATACCCTGAATTATAAATGTCAAATTCGCGGATGAAAAAAGAGAAATAAAAATTAGAAATGTGTGTATCCCTTTAATCATGCCAATTATGTTTAAGATCGTTTCTATTTTGTCCTCATATTCAGTCATGATAAATGGCTTCAGGGCTTGTGTGGTTTCATTTTCCATTTCATTGTGAAAGATCCAGCTTTTAGATAAAATCTTGATTTTATTTCATCTAATTTACTGACTGCTTCTTTTTCATTTACATCCCATATTAATCAGGAAACAGCTATTTTGTCCACTCTGATTTGATATCAACTTCAAAAATTTAAAGGAAAACAAGACGGAAAGACTAGAGCATTGCAAGATGAAAGTCTCTTTAAGTTTCTCAAGTATCTGTTAATAATTTACATTCTTAGACCTCGCACATTACCACATCCGTTTCACCCGATTTTTTCCCTTTATGTTTATACAACACATCTTATACATTATGCATTCTGTCATACTTCTATTCAGTAAGTGCTGTTTGATATTTCTATTACATTATTCTCCCATGCTCGATCTCAATTGAAGTCTTCTGACCACCCCTCCTCCTCTCCCTGCCTCTCTCCGATATGTTTCTTCTGTATATTATGTATATCAATGGCAACAGGTATGTCACTCTTTTTATAATGATATCGCAATGTTGGTAAATTCAGACAACAGAGAAATGTTAAGGTAGCACAAAATGGCCAGTGCATCTTTTTTTAACACAGGCATCCTATTAACCCTAAGACAAGTATTCAACATTCTTCGATTTAGCACGGTAACGTTTGGACCGCATTTCATTTGATGCCAGTATTTCTAAGGAACAAAAACATCTTCAAAATATTACATAGTTAACACACTAAGAATTCCAAAATCATCACTTATCGAGAAAAAAAATGACTTTTTTAAAACTGTTTAGCATAGCGCAAAACAAAACCTATTATCTGCGGAGACATGGCATTTTGATAAAAGGGTTCAAACCTTAAACCGATCCTGGTCACTAGATCAGCGTTATTCTGATGCACCAGCGTAGATATCAAATAGGGAATTTCCCAAGTTCCATAACCGTATTTAGTAATATTAGATCTCCTTATGTACACACTACCCCCTCATTTAATTCATTAAGTAACCTTCATTTGACACATTCAATACTTCTTTTACCCCCTTTTGAAAAGAAAGATATCGTATTTTCATTTAGGGGAACCTTACACTAATCAAGGACAATATACCATTCATTTTTGTTCTCCATCCCTCGACACGTAACTAAATATACCAACGTTTGTTCTACCACCAATTCAATGCCGACAATAGCAATTGAGACGGTTCGTACACGAACAATATTGGCTCTCAAGCATGGAAATTCATTCCGAGGTCGCCGTTTTCATATGAATCTTGCAGTCATCATGAACAAAATATAGAACGCTGCCGAGCGCGGTTCATTACAATATATTTAATGCAATTTATAAAGTACGATATTCAAATATGAACATGAATTTTTTTTTATATGAATTATTTCTGTACATCTTTAAATTTTTCTAGCGGCTGGTAAAAGATCAGGAAGCGAGGCCAGTACAAGACAAGAAGATGGAACTTTACATGAGGTAAGTCAACAATAAGTCACAGAGTTTAAATCCCTGAGGTGTCCCCCAACTTCTCTAACTCTGTATTTTGGCACAAACTGTGAAATGTTACTTCACATTTTGTTATATTTATTGACACTGACTTTTATATTTGTTGCTTCACAGTGGAAAAAATAATTTGATTTGATAGTAATATAAGAAAAATTGTAATTATTTATTTATTTATTCATTTACAACATTTTGGGGGGTCTGTTAGTTGTACCTTTCAGTTAGATTTTATAGGATAAATACTGTGAGATCAAAGGGTTATAGTAAGAGATACGATTAGGTTCATGAATAGGGTAAATTTTAGGGTTATTGTTATCTAACAATGATAATAATAGTCATTTCTATACCGCTGTCTATCTAGAAATCCTATTCCAAGGCGCATTTATTATTAACTCCGGTTTTAGCCTAGCTGCCATTACAGCGCTCCAACATTTCAAGGAGTTAATTCTTGACAGGTACCCATTTACCTCACCTGGGTTGAGTATGGCACGTGAAGATTAATGCCTCGTCAAATGACATTAATGCCATGTCAGGGATCGAACCACGACCTTTGAATTTAAAGTCAAGTGCTTAAACAACTCGACTGCGACACTTCATCATCTGTTTATATTAAACGTAAATGAGACACAAGAATCCGGGCGACTCATGATCAAACGGTGTAACGTCCCACTGGTACAACCCTCGATTGATAGTACATACATTTGGTCTCACGTCCCACTGGCTTACACCCTATTGGTTGTATGTCCCAATGTCTTTCACCCTATTGGTCCTCTGTCCCACTGCATTACACCTTATTAGTCCTATATCCCACTGTCTTTAACCCTATAAGTCCTATGTCCAAGGTTTTACGCCCTATTGGTCCTATGTCCCACTGTATTACGCCCTATTGGTTCTATGTCCCAATGTCTTTATCCCTATTGGTCCTATGTCCCACTGTCCTACGCCCTATTGGTTCTATGTCCCAATGTCTTAAGCCCTATTGGTCCTATGTCCCAATGTCTTACACCCTACTGGTCCTATGTCCCACTTTCTTACACCATATGTCCCATATTACACGATGTTAGTCATATGTCCCACTGTATTACACCCTATCATTACTTTGTCCCACTGTCTTACACCATATTGGTCTTATGTCCCACTGTCTTAGACCCAGTTCGTCCTATGTCCCACTGTATTACACCCTGTTGGTCCTATGTCACACTGAATTACATGATATTGGTCCTACGTCCCACGGCGCCTAATTCTATCGTTTTTCCTGTGTGTTGTTTCTACCCACTACTATGTCTTATTACACAACCATGTCTCTAAATCCTACATTACCTTAGGATTGACGTTGGCTCAGAACACGTAGACATGTAACCGAATAGCGAAGCCTAGTACTTGAACATTTAATCAGGTATAGTTTCAAGGGACTACGTAGTATTTCATTTCACTACATGGAATTTTAAATGAGTGCTGCAGAATATAGGTTGTTCATTAGACATCATGAAATGTTTACATTAATTCTCGATCCTATCGTGTTTAATTCAATACTTCTTAATCCTTCCTGTTTCGTTTATTTGACATACCTCCTTCTCGCCAATATATTCCACTATGAAGTCTCATCTTTTACTCACAATTCCTTATGTAAAACAGAAAAGGAAAGAATGAAAACTCTCTTCTCTCTTCGAATTTGTCATATAAACACGAATACTGTTTACAATTGGAGAATGATGACAAATGCTGGGCACGAAGGAAATTAAGGGAATTGTCTTTTTGTTTTGCCAAAAAGGCGAAGGAAATACAACTGTGACTTTCAATTTAAAGAAATCAAAGACATCATGTTCTCTTTAAAGATTCATTGGAAGTAAAAGTATAGGGTACCAGACCAAGAGGGTCATTGAGAACTACTTGGGAGGGACACGTTATGAAAGGCATTGAGTGAAATGACACTGCAAAATGTACTGCGATGGCAGAAAACAGAGATATGACCAAATGTTGCAATCAACTTCCGAGCTAGGAGAAGATACCTTGATAGATTAATTTTAATTAAACTTGCTAATGCTAAATAGTACCTTAACCATAATCTATTCAATCTGATTTCTACTTTACAGAGAGACAGTTTAGATTTTGGATCGGCTTTTGACAACTCAGCATGTGTTTTGGATTCACTCGCCGCACAATTACCCGCTGTTTGGCAAGATAGACTAGTTGACGTAAGTATTTCCATGCTTCTACCGTTTTGGTGAACCTTGGCCTTATATCGTGATTAAGGTGTCGCAGTATGGTGGTTCATTCACTTGAATCACAATCCGAGGACTCAGGGATCGAATCCTGGCCTGGCATGATATATGAATCTCTCAATCATTTGATTGGGTAATGCTAATGGCAAGGCACACAGGAAGAACAGCTCGTGATCATACTCTGATGTGGTCACCATGGGTTTAAAAGAGATAATCGATGCACTCCTTCACAAAGCATGTTAACCATTATCATTTACTGTACAGAGTTGGTTAGTCAAAGCGATTTCTAACGAAATCGGACATATATATATATATATATATATATTGGGCCTATATTAATCCGATGACTGTGTAATATCTTCTCTTTTTTTGTTATGGTCAATCGAAGTAGCACTAGTATGTAGCAAAAAACTTTTTTTTGTTTTGTTTTTTGTTTTGTTGATTTTTGTAGATTTATTTTTTATTATTATTTTTTTTGGGGGGGGGATGGAGCCTTCGACCCCCTTAGAACCTCCACTGAGTATATGTATGTAGCAGTATATAGTTACTAATTTAGATCCCATCGATTTAATGATTATATATGTCTCTTTTATCCCTAGGTTATTCGAAGCGCCTTGCAAGAGGACGATTCGTGGTATTAACTACCTGCTCATTTAGTGCGGATAAAATAGAGTCTACTGCAGAAGGACACAAACAAAAGAACATGAACTATGCCGGGAATTATTATTTCAACCAGATGAATGCAGAGGAACAAACACCGGATGTTGATGCCTAGTAACGGATTCTTTGTGCCTCCAGAATTTTGAAAAACGAAAATCAAAGCAAACAGTATAGACTGATTTATTAGAGATATTACCATCTGGCACCACCACGATTTTAGTTTTAGATCTGACAGGAGCTATTCGCTGAGTCCGTGGGGCGGGAGCTCAGGGTTTAGGTCATCAGCTAAGGTCATCAGTTTGACGATTTGGCGTCATTGTTTCTCATAAGTTACGCTCAAATCTAAAGTGATAAAATACTTTAAAAAAATAACATCTGTTTCATAAAACAAAAAAAATGGAATTAACATTTTAACTATTTATATGCATCGTTATTTTTCTCTCACTTTCCTTTCCTGTTCCATACTCTTGCTCTTTCCAGTATCTGATCTTCTTTAAAAAATGTTCCAACATTCTTTTTTTCAAATCATATAATGTGTGTGTTTTTACACAGCACTGTTGAAAACACAAAGGAATTAAAACAACTCTTAAGTACCTCTTCGGTACGAATTCAACCTTGTGAAAGTAGAAGATGGGTGTTATTTTTTTAATGAAAGTACTCATATTGCGTCATTTGTGGATTTCAAAATACATTGCAATTGTTGCATTTTCTCTTGTTATTATATAAAACCTTTTAATGAAAGTTCGATTTCTCGCACAGAAATATGGAAGTTAGTTGTAATGAAAAGTTATTTATTTTCAAAAAGTGAAACGATTCGAAAATCTTGACGAGACAACATATTCATTGTCGCTAAAACATGATTAAAATCTAGCAACAAATACCTTATGAAAAGTATGGGGGACGGGAGCCATAAATCCCTCAATTAGGGCTTATTCAATGTTTGATTTTCTGAATTAAAGAATTACAGTCTGAAATACATAACTTTATCGTGTCTGCATTTATCGTGACTTTTTTTTATAGTATAGAATTAAACTGAGAAGTACTGACTATTCTAATTCAAAATGTTTTATATGCTCCACGACAATTTCCTATACAGCTGTTCTATGTTTATTCATTTATTTGTGTATCAAAATTGAATACCTTGTTATAATTTCTTTGTTTCGTTTGAAAATCGAAAAAATGAAAATAAAGAGATATCATCGCTGAAATAAAATGCAATGTTCGTAAATGTTTTCTCAAACTAAAAAGACAAAGCAATGTTAAACTATATAAAACATATATTACATCCACTTCTGAATAATAGCATTCGAAACGTATTTTGTTCTCTTAAAATACATATTCTTATTATCTCTTTACCCATCGTATGCAAATCATGATACTTGTTTTCTTCATTTACCTTGAATGGCCTTTGCTTAAAACGATTTGATTATTCATTTTATTGATTAATTATTACAGGTCAGCATAATCTCCTCAACAAGTTGCTAATACGGTGACAGCATAAGGGAATACCAAGATTAAAAATGATCTTGCGAGTGTCATGTACTTTGTCTACTCGTATGGTTTTATATGTTATTAGTGTCGAGTTTTCCTGAAATGCTCAGGTAAATTTCCCCATATGATCGTATTATCCCTATGCCGCTTTAAAAAAAAATCCTTTATAATCCGTGAGCTGTTTTATCACTGGGATTTGTTCCATAAAACAATAACTGTTTTAAGACGCTGAAATAGTGACATTTGATTAAGTTAGACCAGCTTTGTTATAGATACCTAGCATTGTTATTGATAGCAAGTTTTATGTAGTCTCTGAGCTTGTTAAATACATTGTATTACAAAGTAAGTATTTAAAAACAGACAGCTACTGACATAGATGCTGTCGTAGGATGTCGCTTAATGGCATAAGTTGTCGCTTGTGCTGACTTTAGGTAGTTCATAGGCCTAATGTCCGTGGCACGAAAATTGAATGATTTATTACCTATGATAATAGAGTCTATACATGCAATCAATTCGCGTGCCAGTAATTCAACAAATTGTGTGTATTGTTCATTTTAACTTTAGGTTTTTGTAAAATGTCACTTGGCGCATCGAGAATCGCACCAGCTGATGCATTATGTGCAATGCACATATTGCTATTCCTTGGCCAGTGATCATGGTTTGCCTGCGCATGTCCCGGTAGGACTTGTTGACTTCGGATGTCAAAGTTGTCGGAAGGCATCATTGGAAGTTGCCGTAGATGTGTCTTTATTTGGACGCCAGACCTCCCGACGACTGCATGCGTCGCTTCTTAAACTGTACCTTGGGGTTGACTTGATGGTAGGTTGTTTTAGCATGCATCTCGTAAACCATGTCGTATATAGGTGCAGTCCATACAGTCACAGGCAGTCGTATGGAAGATTTCCTAGGTAATACAAATTTACTTCTGGTAACGTCACAATTTGACTTCAGTGAAGATCCTCGCTTTTACTCAACCGTCCATTTTTGTCCATATTTGCAAATGTTGCTCTTTTCGCCCTAAAGCGGACGGGGAAAAGAGTTTATAGGCAAAAGGTTATGCTGTTCTATCTTAGATGGTAATTGAAACGGTAGATAAATCGTATTCAAATTGATGAATACTTTATATATAGATACATGGCCATTAGCATGTCCTTTTATCTTGTTTTAGAGAAATATCAAAATGTTAAATTGCATTAAGGACTCACTTTAGATTTTACACGCTTCTGCTACGGTAACATAAAAAGAATTGTTGACATACATCTTTCAGACATGAGATTAGTCTACAATTTAGAAATGATATTTTTATGCATGGCCTATATTTGTTAATATCTTCTAAATGTCACAGAATACTCGAAAAGATTTGAAGTTATTAACTTTACAAATTACCTTGTACTTGTTACGGTTACCACGACAACAGAGTGATATAAGGACTATTGGAGATCTTCAATGCCATTTATGTCTACTTAGATTTCACCTTATGCGGAAGGATACAGGAGGTGGAGTTAGCGGAGATAATTGTTTTCCCTATCTTCTACCTTCAATGACTAGCTGGCATCTTAGTGAACACCAAAATTTGATGCCAGGGAAATTCCGAGGTATTTTGTCCCATATTTAATAATGACATCATAGACTTTCATATAACTGATGATAGCCCTACTATAGCCTGGACCAGACCAAATATCTGGGAAAATACTCCGAACTTTTGACTACATATGTCCACTCAATGTAACTTCTTTATTGAAGTTAATGGGGAAAGTTTGTTTTTAATCATGGTTGCCCAAATATTTATAGATTCGACGCCCCACCCCTCATAATTCTCACTTCGCCTCGTAGGCGTATGCCTCCTTTTATCATTAGTAGATCCGTATGTATTTATATGCCAAGGGTGTTCTGAAATAAATATTCTGAAACATTATTAGAATTCGATTTTTTTTTTTTGCGTCATTGGTAATTAATTCAAATATATCCAACTAATCTCTCATGATTATAATCGACGATTCACCTGCTCGAGATTTTCAGGATATCATGGAAATTGCTCAACTGAATTGATATGCTCATTTAAATTTAATGAACACCGGAAAAGGGAAGGCAGGATTGATTTCTGTATTGATCTGATGAACCACAAAGCCAGATTACTGTTCGATTGATTAAGTACAAACGATTACTTTACATTCATTGGAAACTGAACATGATCAAAGTAAGTCGCTTGTTTTTCAGAACTCAAATTTAATTGGAAATGTAACCACACCAATGAATATAATAAACAATATTGTAGATGTTTTCAACTTATTCTAACATTGTTTGTCCGGGTACGTTCATTCTGAATGCTCATTCGTAACTGAACTTAATTTACTATCAGCGATAATATTTCTTTAAAGAAAAAGTATCGGATATCGGTGTTCGCATGCCGGTGTTGCCAATGAGCATTTAGCATCTGTTTTTTTTTTTTATCCAATACCTTTTTACACCAACAATGATTGTTTTAGTGATTTGAGACCGGTCCTTAAATCTATTTGCAACCATTTATTTTAAAAATTAAAATGTTAAATCACGATTGTAAAAGGCCGAGGTGTAAACACGTTTTTCACAATTTCCGATTAACACTTTAAGCATGCTAGATTCAAGTGTATAGTATTGAATCTAGCTTGTTCAAAGTGTTCATCTACCAATCTCCGACATGAATTCACTTTGTCATAACAGTTTATCATCTTTCTTTCATCACAATCATTATTATCATTATAATCATCATCATCAACAACATTATCATCATTATCCTTTTATTTTACATATGCTTCCAATTGTTTGTCCATTTGGCTTAAGGTATTACAAAATTTTGGTATGGGGTCATGAATTTGTTTCAAATTAACATATTGGAAACATGTGCGTTCCTACAATATTCATTGATCGTTGTCCCGGTTGAAATCGAGTCTAAAGTTATGAAATTATAAATAATAAACTCTTTATGTTGTATAGCTCCCTCTCAAGGTCAATATATCAATTTAGCTATGAAACAATGTTTTTTCACTAAAATCGACCGATTAGCTATTCCCGTTTGGAAATTATATATCACAACTACATTTTCCGAGATTTTCATGGTCGCAGCTACCATTGCACGGCCGTAGGCACTATTTGAAATATGTCACAATTTATCGGGAGCACCGATAAATTCAATTTTTCTCGAAAACAGAATTGTTTTAGGGTTAATTTTTTTAGTGCTCATAATACATCCACAGGGGCATCCAAATATATCAAAATTGTAAAGATTCACTATCAACCCAATTTTCAAAGTTTCCCAAAACTTTGTATTACCTTTAATAAATTTGTTCATCTTTTTCATAAGATTTTGTTTGGGCTGTCATATTCCTCGCAATTTGCTTTCAATTACAAACCTTCCGCAAAGGATTTTTAAAGTTCGATGAAATATGATAATTTGATAATTTATCCATTTTTGAAGATTGATTCATTTTCAGAAAGTAATTTTTAAGCTTTAATGTTTCTAAAGTTATCGAAAATTGTTTATATGCATATGGAATGCAGAAGAAAATAAATCAAAACAAATCTTTAAAAAGTGGTCACTCCTCAGGCGTTACAATTGGTGATTTAACATCAGTTTTTAGAGAGTTCGTTTTTTTGAGAACATGAACTAACATGTGTAATGTTTTCATATTTTCTGAACATTTTGGTACCACTTTCATTACATCCGCTAACNCCCCCCCCCCTCTCTCTCTCTCTCTCCATTTCAGTGCATATCACTTGTCTCTGCTAACCCTGTTCTCCTTTCCACCCCCATCTTTAGAAACTGGCTTCTCTGAAATTAAAGAGGACTCATTTATCCGTTAATGGTCCCGATACATCACCCATCTTTCCTCACCCCTAAGTAGGTCTGATAGATCCGCCCCACCGACGGAAGGTCGGTAATAACGTTAGTCTCTCCCTCCGTGACGTTTTACCTGCCGGAACCATAGACTGCGTCTTATACGACCTTGCTGCTTGCTGCTATTCATTCATCCCATTGTAGTTCATATACCAGTCTAATTCGGATTCATTTAGAGTTCATTCCCCTTTTGGGAATGCTGAAAATAATCGTGTCTAAACGCTTTCCTTCGTCGGCTTCAATTTTTCTGTCGAATTCGCGTCATCAGAGTAAATCTTCTCTCAAGTGGACACGTCCTACTTGTAATGTAAAATATGGTGGTATCGATTGGGATAAGGCAATATAGCTAGAATTGTTTAGACATGATGTTAGAGTTTGTTTTTAAAGACAACGTACTGACTGTTAACTGTGATCAAACACTAGGCTTGATCTGATTAAAATACCTTAAGAATTATTCTTGTATTTCGGTTCATCATCCTACTTCGTAGTACATATAGTTTAATATGAATATATGTAGTTGAAGATTTTGCCTTCGGAGAAAAGGTCATCGTGGATCATAAACGTGATATTCTCATAAGTTAATTGTTTCAATCAATATCTAATTTCTTTGATCTATATATTGTAACATGATATGAAATATGTATCCGGTACGTCAAATTTAAATAAGATTTATGATGGCCAAAATTGGATTGTTTTTTTAAAAGAACGATTAGGACATTCTTTAATTAAAATTCATTTAATAAGAGTTGAACCGTCGCCCTATTTGATGTCTGTGCTCCTTATAGTCCAATTACATTTCTGCATGACACTTCATTATTAATATTATACATGTACCATAATTGTGGTATTTGTTAAATCAAATCCTGAATACATTGAAACGAAGGCTGTGCAAAGAGAAAAATGTTGAAATTAAAGAAACTTTAAACCAAATGTTTATAAATCTGATGTGTTGCTAACTGTTTTGATTGAATGTGGTCCTCTCAGTGGCTGTGGTTTGTGGCTAGCCGTTCCTTTTTTTGTGGATGTAAAGTTGATTTGTTTTTATCATAAACTCTTTACCCCCTTTTTTAATTAAGACTATAGTATTATGACTAGACCTATTCTTGAAATGTACAGAAGTGGAAGTATAGTTTTGGGGGCGTCATTTCAGGGATCCTGCTATTTAAAAAAAAAAAGTTTAAAAAATGAGACTTATATTTTCTTGATTCCATAGGAAGCGGAAAACCACATTTCATTCAGATCTTAAAGAGGAGAAGGAGATACACACATATCACCTTTTCACTCTCCAAATTCCAAATGTGGTACGTAATTTAAGCCTTATGACGTTAAAAGTGTATAATATAATATAACCACTTGGCTTCGAATTGTTTTGCTCTGTTTGGTCACGTGTAGCATCCTTGACCAATCATTGAATGAGGAACTTCACCTTAAGAGTATAGTGAATTTTATGGCCCAAACTTTGACGACAATGTGATCAAATGAAAGTTACAGCTAATAAGTTGCATCAGTTAAGATTAATTTCTGATTAATTTAAAGATTTATTGGAAAAAGCAATGAAAATTCATAAGGCCAGGGTTTTTCGAATATAAATTGATATCATATTTATCCTTCCATTCCATTTGATCAAATATTAATACTGGTTTGATTTACACAAATTAAAACAGGTAATTATTAACTAATAGCGGTTTTTAATGCATCTTAATCAATCAGTATACATATTTTTGTTTAATGAAACAAATTATTATATTCACAAGAGGTTAAAAACGTTGTAAAATACGTTGGCTTGGCCGAAATGCTGAGTAATCTCTCTGATGCGAAAAAAAAGGAATTAATACGGGCATACATTTGTGTGAATCATACAAACGTGCTGGATTTAATTAATCATGACTGCGTGTTGGTTGGTTGGTTTTGTTTATTTTACCTGACTTCTACGGAAGCTTGTGTGTGCTTGTAAATAAACAGCCAGGGGACCGACGGCTTAAGTCTTCTCTGGGGACTGAGGGACTTGGTAATGAGGATATTATGCCTTACCAATGGGCACTAGCTAGCTCATCGAGAACTTCCCTCACCACTGCTCTACCACTGTGTATCCTTGTGACACACATTGATCGAGAAAATTCATTTTACAATTAATACTTGGCTATTTATTAATTTTCTTGATCTGATCGAGTATCTACTTGTTTAGAGTATCGCTAAATATTGTAAAAAAAGTCACATAATTATAGACTAATTAATAGATCAAGCGATACATTAGTTGTTGTTTTCTCTGCAACGGCGGTGGAGAACAGAAAATTGCATGATTTGATTTAGTATTTTCTGAAGTTCTTAAGATAAAACAGACATTGTCCTGAATCTAGTTTTAAATCACAACGTACTTATAGCTTCTTTTATAGCAGAATATGAATCGCCTGAATATAGAGCACGTGATTTTGCATCTGAGGTAAACATATTTTGAAGACACGTAATCTTTTCGGGGGCGAATTGAATTTGGAATAAGTCGATCTGTAATGTATCTTTATGATGGGCATGTTCGATTTGTATAATTGCAAAGATTACAATGCTAGGCAGAAGAGTAAGCGATGTTTAGCCTTTGCAATTTACTTCCTGTAATACGATGCTCATCTACTAAATTCGCCTGCTAAGACATGCACATAAGCAATAACATAGCTTTATATATCACTCCGTTCTCCTTTACGTTTCTGAACTTGACTAGTACCAGTACCTGAATTCAGATGTTAATAAAATATCGGAATTCGCACATATTCAATTTGAAAAATAAAATGTTCATACAAAGAGTTTTCACGTTTATATAAAGTATGCAGATGCATTTGTTTTCTTCTTTAAAGGCATTGTTTAACAATGTTAAATCTAAGATGCATGGCCCTACTTGTTATCAATGCCTGTGATATGGTGTAATATTGAAGCCCTAACAAAAGTGCGCTACAAAATGATCATCAATTGCTTCAAAGAAGTAAAGATCTTTGAGTGACCGGTTTTACCATACACATTTCCCCCCAATAGACTGTAGTGTTATACAAACCGTTAGGAAAACTTTTTTTTTTTTAAATTTCGATTTCCAATCATGAATATCTTGATAGTCAGACATGTGATCGGCTTGTAAAAGTCATGGGATTCCTGACTGACATTAGGGTTTATAATTATCATTGCAGCCTGAGCTAGATCCAGGATTTTGTTTCAGAATCTGAGACAAAGATACCCAATGCATTAAAAGAGTGTGATATAATACAGGCTTAATGTCAGTAGCTCCTGAAATAAATTCACAAGGACGTGATACAAGAATTGCATATACAAGCAATAGCTTTGAATGGTATTAAGATTATTGAAACGAGTAGAAAACCAGATTTCTTGTATTTTGAATTGGATCAGCGTTCAATAGCATAATTTTGTTTTCTTTTTCAATTAGCATCTCAGCTTTGACTTTCATTTACTCACTATCATTCAAGATTGTCAGAATACATGGTGCACTTGCGACGATTAGCAGAAACTCTTCATGATATGAAAAGGACGTGGTGTTCCTCCGAACTTCCTTTACTTTTCTTTATTCTTAATGAATTTTGATGGACAATAATGGAAAGCCTATAGCAATGGATATAAATGTCAATGGCCCCGTCATCATTAGACGTCCAATGCAAAAGGACATAACACCAAGCAGACAACAACACCAAAAAAAAAGTACAAGCACATCGATCAAAATCACATTATGAAAGCTCTGGATGCCTGGTATTGTCCATGATTTGAATTTCAAATATTGAACGACACGCCAGGTTTCAGCTTAAACATAGAACCATTCAAGATAGGAACCGGTTTTTCACCATAAACGTATACGATAATTTCACGTCTAGTTTTGGTTCTATGACAGCGTTCAGTAAAATCTCTTACATTGCAACAAACGAATGTCCTCATTCTGATATTAAATTGTTATATATTCATAAATAAAGTACAGCCAATTCTTCTTTGCCCGGTCATAACGCAATGAATAGCTGTGGTTATTGAGCATTTGCAAACAAATGCCACAAAAAAAAACATCGATTTCTTTTTCTAAATCAATAAAGCTCCGTATAAACAAGAATACAAAGAAATTCGAATTGTTCATATCTATCTTCTGTTTTATAGATTGCTGTTTTACCGAAATCAGAAAAAACACTTAAAGTGCACTGTCAAAAGAATATTGCATTTTTAACGACATTAAACCAGAATGGGTATGAATATACAATGCGTTAACATAGGAAATAGCAGCGATAAACGTCTGCTTTGCTATAAAACTTAGACAATTAGACGGATCTATCACCCCTGCTATTGTGAACAATTTATCAAGGAAAAGTGGAATTTTCCATCTTCATACTCGGAGGGGACTTTGTCGTCAATAGGCAGAATTTGTTAAAAGTGGAGATACAACAGGTGCATTAGAAATTTTCAGTGAATGTTTATGGGAAGCAATGTCCAAAGCAAGAAAACCTGTATATTATTGTGTTCATCATGATCTTTAACATAAGTTTACAAGTTATCATTAACAAATGCTTACACAAACGCTCACACAAACCCATACACACACACACGCAAACACACACCCACAAACATACATACACACATACACACATACACACACACGCACACACACACACACAACTTCCTTCACGCCCATGCACACAATATGGAAAGAGTGAAAGGTCTGAAAAAATAAATATACGATATGGTATTTAACAAGGCATATAACAATCCGTCTTTTGTTTCGTCAGAATTAATTCTCTTTGAGAAATGTCTATGTCGGACTACAGTCAAAATGATTTGAGATTACTAACAAAAATACCCCAGAAATAAAGAACGAATGCACTTTATAGCCATCAAAACACGAGGCACTTGCTATCATTTAGTAAGTAATATGTCACATCCAGCTCCCTAAAAAAAGTATTTTTACCACTGGAAGCGCAGACTCTAAATACCTAGTAATCTCTATTGGTTGACATTAATGGGTTACACTTTGCATTTATATGACTTTATTATCCTTTCCAAGGGCAAGAAATGTCACTTGTGTCATTCATTGATGGTGTATAGCTTGAAGTATTTATAAAACCCGGTTTTGATCAAGGCTTATAACATCGACCCATGATTTTACTCCGCCTCTACATGAATGATGGTGACATTGTTGGCGAATTTAACTAAGATGTTCGTTTAAACACTGCCACTGTATTCATTTTCTTTACCTTTTATAAACATTATTATCGTTACAAAGCAGCAAAAGTTTGATTGTCACAAGGATTGTGGAAAAATATGTTGGGATTGTTTATAAGGTTATCAAAGATAAGGCTGATAGCCGGTCATGCCGATACCATTAAACTAAAAAGCCATTTTTCAAAGGTGTATTGAAAAGGTTGATTATGTAAATGCAGAGGATTTAGTGTATGCTATGAGGTTTCGGAGCAATACACAAATGTCAAGAAATCGACTGCATCTTGCCTACAATTGCATGCACTGCACATGGACAATGGGACTACTTAGACATGTGGCATGAACATGAAGTTTGGTCTAAACTGTTCTTGTGATATTTCATACGTAAAGATATCTAAAGAGCAGCTATTCGAGGGATTTTCTACTTTGATATGTTTCCCAACAAGTGGGTTAGCGTAGTCGGGCAGTTGAAGGGTCATATCTTTGCCCAAATTTTGGTCAAAATACGAAACAATATTATGAACGTGTAAAGTAGGATACTTACGTTTACCAATACCACTGGGCAAAATATTGCCCAATAGATGGTTAAGTTGACTATTTTCACAACGTTGGTCAAAGTGTTGCAAAAATATTGCCCAACCTTTTCACAGTGAAAGGACACAAAAGTTTTTTTTTTAAAGCTCACTAATAAAATATAATTTTCACCAGAACACAAAATGTTCTTTAAGCAGATGCGCGCTACACGGTATAGTGATAATTGTGATTATATTGACAACAACACAAGAAATAAAGATGTTTATATTAAGCTTCAGAATTTTCGAAGATAAAATTATAGATAAATAATAACAGTGGCAGCAATGAATGTAAAATCACTCTTCATAACTCGTAGCAACTCGCCACCTTATGAAGTGTACAGCACGAGCGTGTCACGAGTAATGCGATTATATTACGGGTGTAAGTGAGTTCCCCTCGAGTTACAACGAATTAGGGAACTGCTCGCGACTTCAAGGAGAGTCGTGGAATGTTGTAAAGAGTTACGCCGAGCCATACCGAGTTGTTGCGAGTTATCCCGAGTTACAAGAAGAGCTGTTCCCGAGTTATTGCGAGTGCCTCTTTGAGGAAACTCACCACAACTCGCCTTACCTCTCTAATAAAACTCGGCTAAGTAGAGACTGCAAACTTGCGATTGATTGGAGGACTTGCGATTGATTTGGATCAATTGTAACTCTTTATGAGACGGTCCCAGAGCACAACGACCTGAAGTAGCAACTTGCGTAGTAATCATGGCGATCAAACCTCGCTATATACCCCCTTCCAAGATCAATGCTCTATCCACTAAGCTGTCTCTTCTCCTAATCCCACATTTACCGAACTCTAAATATAGGTGATACAAATCTACTTGATATTTTCTTCTTCAAGAAGATCAGTTAAATCACATGACATTATCTTGCTAGAAATAACATCGCCTTGACGTCTCTGCCGTTTTATTTTCATGCACGTAAACATCGGTATTTCAAGGAAGATTTGGCAAAATTCTACCAAGAATCTAAAACGATAAACTTTTACGTTTTTGTTTCTTATTAATTTGCAGTAGGTAATTCAATTTCTAATTTAAGTGTCAATTAAATAACATGCTAGTGACTGCATTACATGTAACATATTATGTATGTATATACATTGTATGAACGTATCAGGACAATTANGAGCCAGAGTCATGCAAAATAAATGATCTGTAAAGACAATGGAATTTGGGAGAAACTTTTCATTTCAAGAGGGTACCGTGACAAACAAAAAGCTAAAATAACGCTGCTCCAGAGAAATGTATTTCAAAGCATTTTGAAAAGCGTTGGATAATTACCTATATCTTACATCCTTCTTGGGAATTAGCAACCGCACTGGCGTTGCATAAATTATAATAAAAGGGAAATGATTGTGTAGTAATGAGGAAAACAACGTGATATAGTATTTGAAAGAATATGGGTTCATGCAGAGGATCTTAATGTGTCAGATCGTCTTTTGGTATTTAATCCTGATTTTCCACGGGGGGTAATTGTCATCGGAGGAATTTAGGGAGCTGGATGTGACATGTTTGAAATATAAGATAACTAAATCAATGCGAATTTAAAATGGGCAATTCGGTCAGTTGACTGTGACATGTCATGAATAACTGTCCCTATCATCATGTACACAAATATAATGATTTTGTTCTCCCTCTGCTGTGTTCTTCATTTGGGGCATTACTAAAAATGTATTATGGATAGCATATTATTATAGGTCCTCAGAAAAGACAAGATCCTCATCAGTCATGAAATTTTGCATTTTTAGTCATTTTGTGTGTTGAAACAAATGGAAAAATTGTTGGGCACTACTTCACAAAGATATTACCGATTAAGCCCATTTTAGTGCCCTTGCGTATAAGTGATTACAACTTTCACTACGTTATTACTTTTTGTCAGATTTCGTTCACACATTCACTAGTCTGCTTTTTTTATTTTTCTCTTTTCTTTTAGAGTAGTTTGTCTTTTAAGGTCGGATTTTCATTTCAAAGGAGAGCAACGGAGAAAAAATGGCCTGAAAAAGTTTAATAAAATAATATGATTAATAATGATTACAATACTACTGATACTACTAATACTATTAATGATACTACTTCTCATAATGATTATTACCCCGGTCATTGGATTTAGGCATCCTACTGGTTACACATTAATAACCTAGGGGCATGGAAAGTGGAAAATGTGGATTATTGTCTTGCTAAAAAAACCCACCAACCTTGTATTGAGAGTCAAGTGAATTAACCTACAAAACGACATCTCCTTTTATTGTATAACAACTTTACCGCGGGACGCCCTAAAAACAGGGTCACAGTGCGTAATATTTGACATCTGTTATGAATCGTTAGTATCTTAAAGGGAGTGTATCATGGGAAATACTAGTTAACGCCATCTACGTTTTCTTTTGGACAACTGTGCGTTTAACGAATGGACTTGATTAACTGGGTCAGCGCGCTAGCGTTCGCGAAACAGACCGAAGTTCCCCTTTCGCTTCGGTTTCGCGTATGTTGTATGCACGTGAATCACGGCTGCTGTCGTGTCGTCAGTAATCGTGCCACAGGAAAGACACATAGTCTCGTCATGACATATTCCCTTTAATACCTTAAAGGTAAAGACCAATTTTGGAAACGCCCCAATTTAAAAAACAAATGAAATGGAAGCTCTCATTACCAATAATGTGAAAGAATATGTTTTGACTGATACATGATGATAACAAATTTGCCTGGAAACCGCCTACTAATTCATATATTTGGCAAATTTGTCTCTCATGGTCTGTGAGAGATATAGGGTAGTCCCATATACATCTTTCGGTGTATAGTGCTTGTAAATTTATGAAGAATGCCCCAAATTTCTTATGATTTAGATAATTCCAGAACCTTGCAGATGCTAGATGCTAGATGATCAACCTTTTCTGATCGATTCCACAACGTTTCTTCACAATGCAATCGCATGACCATAACTGGTCTTTACCTTTAAACGAAAAATGGCTTCACCGGACAAATTAATCATTTTCATCCAATCCAGTTTCATTGTTGACAAGTAAGAAAATTAAAAACAGTTCGGTTATAGACCCACATAAACCATAGGCAAAGACGATTAAACATGGGTGTGTCAACGTGGGGTTCTCATAATTACGTGATTTTTAACGTGAGATTCTCTTAATTACGACACAATCAAAGCACTTACCAATCTCTGGATTTAGACTGGTCGTCTTGAGAAATGTTGCGGATCAAACTTATTGTAGGATCACACTAAACCCATTGTGCAACGATTGAAAAATGACATCGTAACAAATTTCTGCTGTGCATGCTTAGATGATATGATCGTTTTTTGTTGTTATTATATCAAATTGATATAAAAATTCCTTTATATGTAATCCCCCCTCTCTCTCTCTCTCTCTCTCTGTCACTCTCTCCCTCTCTCTCTCACTCTCCTTGCTCTCTCCATCTATGTCTCAAAGTTTTATTGTTTTTTTTGTACCAGTCGTTAACCCATCTCTTTTTCCCTAAAAAAAAACTTAAATCAATATATTTTAAACCATGACAACCTTATTGCCAGTTTCTAGCCAGGGTAAAACTATATTAAATTTGCATATGATACAATCGAGCTCCCTTTCTTCCTTACTCCCCCATTCTCTCTCTTTCCCTCCCTCTCCTTCTCTCAGCTTTCTTCTTCATTTTTTAAAACCAATCCTTGTTTCATTAAACCAATACATTTACTCCTTGACAAACGTATAGCAAATGCATATTGCAATTTTCGCGTACACGCACTTTCTTTCTCTCTCTCTCTCTCTCTTTCATTCTCTCTCCATCAATCGCCCTCTCTCTCTCTCTCTCTCCGCCCCTCCCTCCCTGGCAATCGAACCGTAAGTGGGCTTTTAATATACCACTTAAACAGACAGACAGTAGAGCTCCAAATTGAAAATGAGACAAGACTACTAATCATATCGATATTTCAAAGCCTTTGACGGGGTTGAACTAATGGATATTAGGAACAGACTGACATACATACATCTCCTGATAATCTAAAGGGAGTAGGATAAACTTTTGGTATTACGGAGAAGCTGATTGTGTGTGTGTGAAATTACACTACATGGTCTTAACTTTTTTTGGCCGGAAATTGGATGGGCTACAAAAACGTGCGGAGCTGCGATTTAGGGAAGGTATTGGCAAATAGGAAGGGGTAATATTACCAGGCAACTGTTAGTTTTGTATATCAATCAAACTGGCGTGGTATTGGAAAATATGAAATGAAGAGTACAGAACATTTATTCGTTTGCATGTACTTTGTTTGCCTTAGAGGAGCCAATATTTCCTCTGTCGACAATTTTAAATCATTTTTCTTTATTCGTATTTCAAGATTGATCTCGAGATAATATTTTCTTAATCAGCTGCGTATAGGTCAGTGATTAAATCATACCTCATATATTATTTACGGAAGACCATTGTAAGAAAAGAAGCGAATATAGTATTTCAGATTATTAATTCATGCTTTATTAGATTCTTATTCACAAAATAAAATTTCTGTACACACAAAAGAAAGCGTAATTTTGACACAATTCTTTCAATGATATACATATAACACTTTCATTAATATTCACTTAAAATTCATTCAAAGATATATTACATTTTAATCAATTCAGCAAGGAATATGACAATATTTCGAATAATTTCGATTGCAGCTATCTACATTGCAAGTCAAAAACACATCAAACATATATTTCAATATTTCGAATTCTATATGATAAATCAGATATGCAGCTCATTCTTGTTCGCTACATTTTCGTCATCCTCGGACAACATGGTTAAGGAAACGTTAACCCATAGAGTCGATGACATATTGCAAAAGACCACAAACATTAAATAGGATAAACAGATAAAAGAGAATTACATTAACCCTTAAATTAATTGATACTTCACAATGTTATATCCTATAACATATATTTCGCCGGATAACATCTCTTTTTTTTTCCAAGAAAAAAAAATTCTTGAAAACAATGCAATTTGTACAATGCAGATAATTGGTGATATTACAAGCGAGTATCTATAATCAAATACAATCACAGTTTTACTGTCAAACCTTGTTGTCTTTGAGACTTTGTATCAATAGTGTTTGAGACGAAACGATTAAAACAACATTCAATGAAATAATTTTCTAAATAATTGAATTTGAATGATTGTTTGCCATTATTCCTCAAAAACTTTTAGCCGAAACGCATTTAGAAAACGAACCAAAATACAATTGAGGTAAATTTCTTTTTCAACACAGCAAGCTAGTATCTTGTATTGAAAGCCTCCCATTTTTAAAGCATCGGATAGATTATTCACAATTCAAACAATATAATATTATCTAGTCAATGACATAACTAGTACCTGATGATTATTTGTGTAAAAGTCAATCAACAAAATATCAGATAATAAATAGACAGATTTATATTCGTTTGGATAGAGAGAATTAATCGAACAGCAAAAAACACAGTGCAAAATAAAATTAATGCTTTGTTGAAAGACGGAAAAATCAATGAAAGACTAGTGGGTATAAACAAAAGCGAAATTAATGGGTTTCAATACCTGTCAGTGCTGATTCAAAAGGTTTTTATTAAATATATAACAAGTGAAAACATGTCTGTTTCCTTGGATTCATGAAAACTTAAGTATATTTTGATACTTCTTGGGATTCTGCATTTAGGAATTCAAAACATACCACACGACGTGTACATGATACTGATAAGAAACTTTCATGAGGTCCAATCTCATTAATCGTGTGAATTGGTATTCTTAAATTATAAATCTACCCACCTTCTTTTTTAAAGAGATTAATCGGTGATATTTAGAGAAAAAAATCAACACTTCGGGTTATTTTGTTTACGGCAAAAGTTTCTATTATCAACTCTGTGAGAGCCATATGTATTTACTTTATTTATTTCCGATGTTGTTGTTTTTATTGCATGAATGTTCAATAATAATTATTGCTTTCAACTAAACCAACTTGACTATGGGGTGGGGGGGGGGTCAATTGGGGCAACATCCTCCCTCACCCTTGAAGCTATTAATCTCCATGCAAATATCACCTCACATCTGTACAAATCAAATATCTAGCCTAATAATGCACCACCAGTTGCGGGTATCCAACTATGCTTTTCTCGCTCATTGATTTTTCGACTTGTTTCTCTCCCCCGGGAAAATAATGATGAAGGCCCTAGCTCACAATACTTCTCATTAAGTTTTCAAAGTTTTATTTCTATTCCGGTAGTAAGGAATATGCTATAAGTGGGTAAATACAATTATATCACACACATGTTCCGAAGAATACATTCAGAAAATACTTCTTTTCAGCCAGCAATCCCTGTATTCCATATCGCATGGAAACTGAATAAAACAATAAAGCTTGGAGAAAATTGATAAGAAATATGATATAACTGCAGCTTTTCAATCGATATTTCCTCAAACATGATCTTCTGTACTTCATCTCTTCCATAAAAAGAAGGATTTCGTCTTTAAGGGATAGGGTAGATGGAGTCACGACCCCTCGTCAACGGTGGAATATCTTCAGATGCAGAAGCTCTTCCTCGTAGTACGAGAGTACAAACATGATGCCCCAGCCGGACAATAAACCAATGTTCTGACATATGAAAATCAAGAACTTGGATCTCTTCTCCGATTTCTCGTTAAGCGCCATCTGTGGATGACATTTCACACACATCAGACAAGATCAAGCCATGAGTAAAAGTTATGAATCAACCATTAAACGATTCTAATTCTACATTGATATGAATTAATAATTATAGACTGATTAAGGATGCAGATGAACATATATCAATGAAATGTTATGATGTGAAACATAAACTTCCGAAATTGTTTTTTGTAATATATAATGTAGATCAAAAAGTTAGAGTTTGCACTGACTCACATATTTATTAAAGAATTATATGACATAATTGAGTTGATTCGATAATATTCTTTATAACTTTGTCTACGACTATTTTTCGATAAGTTTGAGATCAAGTTATAAATGTAAAATTTGTAATTGATTTAGATCTGCTTTAAGATCGTTCGTTTTCTGTCACAGACATTTTTTATTTGTTTCTTGATGTATGCATATGCCTTGCTATTTTCCTCTTCTGATGTAAAATGATATTTTTATAGCTATTTATTTGATTCCTTATTAAACTATGATTTTATTAAAGGATAACATCCTTTGCGTCTCACCACACGCTTACATAAATCAGATAGATTTTGCCCCATCCATCAGATTGAATTGGTAATATCGACCAAATATTTTAAGTAAAATTCAGTCGATATTGGGTAAAATTTTACCGAACTTTTGTTAAGAGTGCATTCTTACCTCCTGTAGCCAGCTATGTCTATTACTCATCGCAGGCGATCTCTTCAACGAATGCGATGATGAACCATGAGAGTGACCATGACTGCTATCATCTTTACGTAACATTCCACCAAACTACGAAATAAATCAGACAAACAAAATTAATGTAAATACAACCCATTGATAGTTTAAAGGTAACGAAGGGAGTGAGTGGGAATGTATTGTAGAGTGATCTTTTGAAGCAAACATAACCTCATATCGGCTGCCTTAGCTGTAGTGGCTACAATTGTATAAAAACCATTCACACCCCCAGACAATTATTATCCCGGACGTCTACTTATGAAAACTACCCCGAACTAACATCGCCGAGCATGACAGTCATAAAAGTACCCTAAACAACAACTACCCAAATTACCCAAATAACCCTCATATATCTACCTGCGGGGTAGTACAATAAGGGAGTAGTTGTCCTAGGAATAAATTGCCCGGGGCTAGTTGTCCAGAGATAGTTGTCCTAGAATGGGTTTCAATAACTCTTGCTGCGATGCATATCAATTTCTTTTCATTGCTCGATGTACTCATCTCGTTCACGCATTATAGATTTGCAAAATTCGTGTTATTATAGCAAGCCTTGAAAAAGATAGATTTTTTTCTTCTTCAAAATGATAAAAAATAAACTCGGCCAAAAGGTCAGCCTTTCTCTGGCAGCTTAAGAAGTATGAGAATGACTACATTTGGCATATATAAATTTACCAATAATGCCCGGTTGACTATCCACAGTTCGTGATACTATTTTTACCCTCGACTGCAAAAATAGCGAACAGGAAAAGCCTTTCAACCCGTCAGTAGCCGTTTTCATTGATAAGGATGTTGTTTTTTGTTTTGTGTTTGTATAGGGAACTAATGGAAAGGTATGTTGTTTCGTATTCAAGCATTTATTTCTATTTTTATTCATTTGTTGTTTGCGTATCGCAAAATATTTCACAATATGACATTTCATACTACAGCAATTGGCTTTAACAGGTTGTTTTTCTGGTATGGAATACACTGCAAACCTTCCATTGATACTTTCCTGACGGATCACAGTAATACAAATCTAACAAAAAAACAACCAGAGTTATGGAACCACTGCAATACAGAATAATATCATCTCACATTTATTATTCTAAGCAATGGAGTAATCGTTGTAATTTGTTAATCATTTGCCTCTTTTGAGCGCAGGATCTGAGCCGTAGTGTTAAATATCGTCATATTTATTATCGCAGCTATATATATGTATATTTTTACACTAATTAGATGTACATGTTTATCTCATTTACAAAAGGAAGCAGCAGATAGTAGTAACGATACGTTATATTCGATATGCTGAAAATGAGTGGATTGAGAAAGGTTGAATACATTGTAATAGACGTAATGTGTAATGCCTAAACGAAAACTGCATAGTAAAAAATATAGGGAGAAGAAGCTACAGTAAGGGATAAACAGAGAATGTCGAGTTCTTATCAAAAATTCAAATCCAAGTCACAAGAAAGCTTAAACAAAGATAGTAAATACAAAAAAATAGCTTAATTTCATGGAGGAAATTGTCAATTTAAGGAGAAATAGACGGTAGTGAAATTTTACTTTTAAATAATTACTGCAGTAAAAATAAGATCTCACCAAATCAACCATTGAAATATAGAGGAAAAATCCAGCAGTGATTGCGAAAAGCCACTGTTGCGCTCCCTCTCGCGTTCCAATAATTATACCAAGATATAGACCTATAAAGGCAGAACAACCACTCGCGACGTTCCAGAATACAGCTCGTCCATAACTCATTCCATTCTCGATGAGAACAGCAAAATCACCTTTAAATGAATAGGAAGTAAAGAAGATGGAAAAACAAAAATATGGATGGTCAACTTCCTTGTACTTGTGCTATGGTATAGAATTCGTAATATATTGCTTCTCCAGTTATGATGTCGATAACTCTTTAAAAAAATATATCAACGTAATTTCCCTTACTTCACATGAGTGCTTATATTCAAATCTGTCAATTAATTAACCAATAAATAAACAACTATCAATCTAAATTCAAATAAAAAATAAAGAATATTATTAAACCAAAAAAAAAGCCAAGTCGTAAAATGCTTTATTAAAGAAAAGGATGAGGTACACCAGGATGTAAACTGCATTTTAAACAACTTTTTGTATATCTTATACATGTCCACTTGTCAAACTTCGACAATCAATTAATTAATATCGATGACCACATCATACCTACCAAGCTCATGAGGTATTTCATGGCATAATACAGCGATACTCGTTGATACTCCTACAAATATATTGGACGTAAAAGCAGCTCCTATTACCAATCCATCAAGTGCATTGTGTAAGGCATCCCCTATCAGCACCATGATCGAAACAGGCGCCATTCCTGACGGAGAAAAAAAAATCAACCGCTGTTACCCTGTGTATCTTTGTCTAAGGGACGGTCCATGAAGATCACAAATTGAGGACAAGAAAAATACCTATTTAAGAGGGAAACATTTTTCAAGGGTCACAAAAATATGTTCTCCATAGACACGTTGTCTATTTGTACACGTGTTCGCTAAAGCAGGTTTTAAAAAAAAATAGCAAGTACAAGTTTATCATACATTTTGTCTACACTACATGTTTTATACATATATATTAGGGTTTTTCAAATGCCATGTTAAAGATACGATGTTATTGATTGCATCGAAGTGGTCTTCGCTAATGAAGAGTCTGATTCAAAGTACCAAATAATCAAATCGTGATAACGTGATGACCAAAGGAATCCTTACAAGTTATTTTCTGTAGAACAATAACAACGGCTTCGCTAATAAATATAACATGCAATGCTATTATTAAAAACAGAAGCCTTGATTCCAAGGGCAGTTTTTAACAAAAAGAAAATTATTATTTGTTTTCTCAATTCTGGTCTACGAATTTGCAAGATAATTATCTGCAAATAACAATCATTTAAAAACAGAACATTTCATCATCACAAAAACTCATTGAAAGTACGTTTTTTGTTATATTTCTGCCTTTCTTTCTTTAACAAAAATCAATATCACATTTTATGTGATGGCATTTTGTCATGAAAATATGAAACGATTATTTAAATATTTCTTAATAATTATTAATCAAGATATACCTTTGATTAATCAAGCAGATCTTTATTATGATTATAATAACAAAAAAATTACCTCTCATGAGAAATGATCTTTTTTCATCATCCTTTTGCTCCTGAACTAGACTCTCAAAACATCGATCTTCCACGTCGTTATTGCCATTCATGTTTACCGACAGAGGCTATGGAATTAAACACGATGCATCATTAATATCATTTGTCTAATATAATGGTCACGTGCCATGTGAGACATGGTGTTCACGTGCAATCATATACAATGCGTGGTCGTTTGAGAAATTGGCCCAATGGGGGTCACACGCAGTCGAATGCAATGATATGTTTTGTACTTTAAAAAAAACTTTGGTTCAGAGATATTGATGACGTACAATCGTGTACAAGGTTTAATTTGTTGAGGCATTGTTGCCCACGTGGAATTTTATACAAGACAAAATTGGTTAAAACCTTTTCTCGTGTAATTCGCCTTTTAAAATTGGGAAAAGGCCTATATTAAGCAAACACGTTTCTTGTTTCATTAATATCCATAGGCTATACTCCGGTAGATCCACGATGGTATTGTAAAAAGTGATGGTGGTATGCAGAATACAGGATCATATCATTTTCAAACTTATTTTTGTAGTTGAATTATTTGATTTGAAATTGAATTTTTCGACGGGTCTTCCGATATGAATTAGCTATGGGGTTACAAGTTTCATACTTGAGACCTTCTAACAATCATACCAATTCTTACCAATAACTGTTACTACGTATCAACGATTAGATTAATGTTGTGGTCAGAGTGATTTTCGTACAAGTTCATAAACGTGGACTCTGGCCTAAACAAAAATCAGCATAGACAATTATTTTTTGTCAAAACAAACAAAATAAAACAATTTAAAAGAGATACAGAACGTATGAATAAAATAATTCATACGATTTTAAGTCGACTTTATCCCTAAAGATTCCAAATTTCATAATGTGGGCAATAATTTTGCAAAAGGAACATGGTACGTCCTCCTAAGGCTGTCAGACAAGTTAGATCCAATGTTGATAAATGTATACATGAAATGGAATGTCAGTAAGACGATTGCTAATGAATTTGAAATAATTGTTCAAAGCTAGTTGTTGATTTGAGTTGATAATGTTGCAATGTGGGTCAAATCCATGGTATTTGGTAATTTCATTTCCCCCACGTTAGCGAGTATACTAGTATGGTGAAGTTCTGCACATAAATTGGCATCAAATGGATCATTTCACAGTTTTCACTCCATATTTTGGTCTCATATCAGCTCTTAGAAGTGCTATGAACTTACTATACAGATATCAGGGACATTTAACTTAATATTGACTAAAAAGCAATCGTAAAAAGCTATTGTATCTCAAGTCTTCTTCCAATTAATCGTATCTTTCGCAGCATTGCATTTATCTGTATTAAACATAGAATTATTCGTATCAAGGTTACAATTTATTGCAAATTTACGATTGATTGCAGGAGATACGATAAATTTGGGGGAGATACAATCAAACGTAACTGTTTATGTTGCAGGGCCCTGATGTACTAAAATCTAAGATGACGTCGGTATTACGTATGGTGAAAACTAGCTTGGACCTGCCTTCCTTTAAATATTTCTTTCACAAATTGAATTTTAAGAGTTTACCGTTAAAGTACTTGGTTCTGGAAGGTTGGGTAGGCCATTGTCTACATCAGTCAGCCAAACCTGTTCCGCTTGATGATTGAATACTGATGTCTTCTCATCACAATCCTATAGAAACATTTAAGAGAAAAAACAATTATGAATTGAGATACGATTGTTTAAAGGTTATGAAAATTCTTTAAGAATCAATAGTGCATGCATAATGATTTACACCCCCACCCCACACACTTCCTCCCTTGGCAAGACATAGTTCTATTAAGTATTTTTGTCTGCATATGAAATAGATTTGTAAATATTTATTTTTCTTATGTTCTTTCGTACTCCTGTTCTTTTGTTCATTATTCAGAAGTCTTTTTGTTTGTTTGTTTTTGCGTAAGTGTGCGTTTGATTTCAAGTGGATTTGGTGCTTTATAAATCTCATATATTATTACTATTATAGACTAAATAAATTGCTTATTATGGACATACATCATTTTCAACATAAACCACATCAACCTATCGAATACAATGATATATCTGGCCTAATGACAAGAATATTTTTGGATTAAATGAAAACTATTCCTGTCATTCACCCATTGTAGTGCTTTGCTCCATTACAGTTTATCCCAAAGACAGACCGAGGGCGTCCTATACAACTATACACGAAATGATGTAAAGTTTAAACCAATCAGAACGCAGGAAACTTTACGACTATACGGCTAGGCATCCATCAAGGCAGAATCAACTATTGTGTACCTTTGTTTGTATCACAATGCTAGTTCACTAGCTTCTTAATGAGAGTACTTTTTTTCTACTCGTGGTTACACACATGCTATACAATACGAAATACATTACAATACTAACTTCTACCAATCGCGAGCATCTTCTTGTTTCCGCGTCTTCGCTGGTCTTTCTGCTAAACAAGGCATTCATCATCGTCTCGAAGAGGAAGAAGAAATAAATAGCTCCTAGAACCGTCAACATTTTGAACATAACATCCATACTGTCTATCTCGACAAAGGTCAAGCTGTGAGAGTCGCTGCCATGTGGTTGATGATGTCCATGGCCGTCATCGCTATCGCCACCGTGTTTGTGAAGACCAAGGGCCTGGTGAACATTGACACGAGATACAACATTAAGCCACTCAAGAAGAATTTCATTATAATAGATTACGGGGGGGGGTACGTTGTTTTTCTCTGATAATAGGGACTTTTAGATTTGCACGTGCGACGTCGTCGACATAGTGGGCTGCTACGTGTGACGTCCATTAAAGGCACTAGGACGTCACACGTTGCGGTCCACTATGTTGAAGTGCAAATCTAAAGGCCAATAATATGGTCAATGTAGAACGCAAGTCTGGATTTGGGAAACTATGTTTGCAAACGATTTAAATTGATATTCTGAAAAGTATTTTACAGTCATGTTAGATGGTCAATAAAAAGATGGGAGGTCATTGATTATTATTGAATTGTTAATTAGAGTCTGTCAACAAATCATATTCGAAAATCTAGTTTGGGTTTTACATTTCCTGACACCAATCATTACAATATAGTTACGATGCTATCAACGTTGACAAAGTTACTTCAAGTTCGATTTCATTTGAATTTCTCATCCATCATCATACATAGTTGATATAATGCCATTCAAGTTGTAAGTGTATCATCCAAGGGAATTTCATGCACCACAGAAATTTCACAAACAATGTATATACAATAACTCAAATGACAGTTAACCACTAAATTATTCATACCCAATGTAAATATGTGTTTTTGTGTTTTTCGTAACTCATAAGTGAAAGGTGGACTGGTTAAATTAGGGCCATTTGTTAAATACTCTTCGATGTAAGCTTTAATATATCACATTCTTAAGAAATATAAATATCGAGACAAATCAATTGTTCACATACTTAGAAAATGACAAAACTCGGTAAGGGTATGATTACTTTAGCTTTTAACTGTATGTCTCATCAGGTCATTTAGAAGTAGGTGATCGGCCGGGCTGGCTGATAGAGAGGAAACGCAAAAGCGGAATGATGAACATCCACCCAACATTCACGGATGTGGACTAATAAACTTTGAGTGAACGTAAGAAGGAAGTATAATTACAAAAAGAGAGAAATAGCAAAGAAATGGAGAAAGAACACGCGAAAAGAGGAAAGAAGAGGGGGAAATGAATCTTCACTTTACGAGCTCACTAACTGGATGCAGAGACTCAATCATAACTTCTCTAAAAGATGTACTGTTTCTAAAGTAAACGCCACTGCACAGTTCACGGCCGGACTATGACTGAATTTTTGAAAGAAAATTGAAAGAGCATTCGATCGAAAATTTCAAATATGTGAATTCTTAGTGAGGAAGATGAAGTGTTGGATGAATGACATCCAAATTTCAGGATATTAAAACTCTTCCAGCTGTAGGAAATCCCGGTCGGCTGCGAATTTTGGTGACGTCATACCAGTTAAATTGACAGGCCATGATCGGTAGTCGACTTTACCTTTGCTCCTACTGGAGGTCCGGGCTTGAAATATAAATTTCGATAGTGATATTTCTCATGAGCTCAGTCAGACGCAGCTAAGGGATAAAAACCCTTTTGAAATTCCATATATAATACTACTTTAATTCTTTTACAAATCCGTAGTCATAGTTAGTCGCGAGTTGTGAGGTGAAAGTTTTCTGATTTTTCAAGTTTACCTCTGGAATAAGATGCATGACTGCATCTCCTGATAAAGTACTGATGGAGAGAGCCACAAAGGCATGGATGACGTATTGTTGCATCTTGTTACTGAGACAAGGTAGAATAATAACAGCTAGTATTGATGTACCCGTGATGATGAACACAGATAGCGTTCCATAACCATAAACTGCAACAATAAAACAAGAAGAGAATATAGACGGTGAATGCGCGGGGACAGATTTCGTTTAATAACAATAAACTACACAGTAGAAAGGAAAAAAACGAGGGGGTCAGCGAGTGCAACCACTATCAGATTTCCTACAATTCTTAAAAGCATGGGAATATTCGACGAATTGCCACAACTATTTCCATCTCTTTTAAAACATATAGTCCAAAAGTATATTTTCGTCGATTGCCTCACCGTGACATTATTCTGCTGAAAATTGTAATCATAATTATATTTTTATTTCTTGTTTCTTGTTTCTATACAATTTATGCTCATTGTCGTTCTGCTTTTGTACATAATTGCACATTTTGGTTTTTTTTATCATCTGTAAAACATTATGAAAATAAAGCTATCCGGTTGCAAAGATATGTTTTTGGTTAAATCTTGAATGTCGAATTTTGAATTCTGTTATACCAGCTGTCAGTATACATTATTTTAAGAGGGTCGTGAAGAAAAAAGTTATCCCAAAGACTAAACAAATCATCGTATGGCAATTTCGATAGTCAAGTGCGTCACCTCCTGAAATGTGCAAACATTAAAGTTACATATTACGTAATCTGAACTTGATTTATTTAGCCAATACAATAGGATATTGAAATTGCCCCTAAGATGATTTCTTAACAAAATCTTTATGATCGTGTTAAAAGCAACTTTTGCAATATAATATTATGTGCATTCTTTGTTATCATTGCTTCGCATTTTCCAGTTTAAAAATGAAAGCTTCACAAATTTGTAGGCCTACATTGTGAATATAATACAGGCAGTAAGTGAAAAAAAACATTCGACTCCTGACCATTCACCGATTTTGGTATTAGGGTTGGGTTCAGACACGTGGTAGTATGAGAAAGTGCCACATCTAACTCTACCCTTTAATATTTGAACTATATCAGGGGATGGGCTATGACGCTGAAAGTGACTTCAGTGAACCTTTTCTTTTCACTATGAGGTAACAATTTTGCTTAAAAATGACGACACCGCCTCTTTCCTTGGGTTGGGTACGAACGTCTCTCTGGGAATTCAACGTTTGCTTGCTCATCTACACCCTCTTGCGTAAACAAAGTTTGCGTAATTGCCATACCTTGTCACAGTTAATAATCAATTGAAATAGGGGCGTATCCCGTGTCTAGCCAGTGAGGAGGTGATGGGGTCACGGGAAGCACAGGAACATCTTATATGGATGTTATGCGATAGAACAATGCAACAGAGCGACGGGAGTGTGTGGGAGGCCGGGGTGGTATTTCCTTTTTACACGATGCCTAATTTCCCCACTCCAAATCTCGGTAAATATCTCTCGCTCTCTCTCTCTCCCTCTCTCTATCTCTCTCGCTCTCTCTATCTCTTCGTCAATCCTTTGGGGGGCGTGTGACTATCGTGCATCTCCGCATACACCAAAACATATTTATATTTACTAATTTAAATGTGTTCGAATAGCAATAGTTAAAGCACTACAATTGATGTAGTCTATCTGTATGAAATATAGAAAGGGATTTCATGGAATGATTTACAGCCTCCCAAATNNNNCCTCCCCCGTCTGCAGACACAATGCCAGCAGCCTTCGAATTCAGAACCCGTGGTATCCATTACGAAGGAAGGCATTTTCACGTACAAACTACACTCCTACACCCCACCCCTTCTAATCCTCCCCTCCAAGAGTTGAACTTCACCTTCCGCAGTAGACAAGGGCCTGTTGGGACGTACATCATCAGCATGTCTGTCAGGGTTACACGCATCTGTGATGATCTGATGTAAGATGGCTGGACAGAGTTCGTTGAACTGTCTCTCTGAGATTCCCAGAGCCTCGTTGATTCCGAATATATCCAAGAGTTGGTCACCAGAATAGCACTGAATAGGAGATATGAATGATAATTATGTAATATTAGTACATCGCTTCTATGAGAGGAGAGAGATTATGTCTGAAGTATTGCTAGCATATGGGGCAGGTAGGGGTGGGGATAGAACATTTTGTGGCGTTACTTATATACTGTCTACCGGCGACATGAGGGGAGTTTACTTTTTATATAAGTTAGCTCGTGTAGAAACATAAGTTTCGGAGAAGCACATTGCTCATGATAACGTTTTCCCCTGTGGCAGCGGAGTCATTGCGTCTCATATCGATAGCATATCATGTGTGATATGTAGAATATGTCTTAAAAGAGCCCCTTTTAAATTTTGATAATAAATCGGCATCGTTATATAAAAAAGCACGTCAGTTCCACCATAACTCAAGAAATGACAATGAGAGATGATTCAAACTTCTACGTTTCTCATAATTTGCCTGACATTTCTTTTAAAACGATAAATTCCTTCTCCCATTTGCCTACTTCCATGCCATTCAAGTTTCTATGAATTTCTACATTTTTTTTCATTTTGATGAAAAGAATTTATATTTGTAGATCAAAATATAAAATTAATAAACAGAATATTGTAGAAAATTGATTGATTCAAAGTGTTTCCTTGGCTGTCTTTCCCTAAGACCTCTTTCCCCATTCATCACTGTCTTTCACCCTTGTCATAATGCTTCATCGATTGTTTGTTTAAAACTGCATTGATAATTGTCTCTTACCCTCGACATCTTAAGCATACTAATGCTGCATTAATTGTTTATTCAACTGAATTACAAATAAAATTGAGGCCTAAAGATTATGATAGATAATATCTGGGATTAATGTATCCTTCGAGATTGGCTCTGAGACGATACAGAAGTCGCTACAAAAATGACAGCCGGTTTGATTTGTTGATTTAACTCAATCCACGGCAATTCATGGATACGACAATTCGGGATCGTTTAGGGGTCATGGATAACACATCTTATTCAAAATTGTACTTAATGATGTGATCCTTGAGCAGTTTATTCACAAATACTGATAATGTTTCATATCATGTAGATTAATGAAAGGAGGAGAAGGAGATGTAAAAGAGGGAGATGAAGGATGAGAAGAAGAAGAAGAAGAAGAAGAAGAAGAAGAAGAAGAAGAAGAAGAAGAAGAA
>BEXV01000154.1:252750-266049 GCA_003118195.1 Hemicentrotus pulcherrimus | reverse complement strand
AGTTAAATCTCTTTGCTTCCACCATCCCAGAAGTCTTTTGATTTTACTCAATATCTCTTTGTAATTTAATTCTTCTCTAATTTTGACATCCAAAGAAAAATACACTCCTAAAATCTTTATTTCGGTAACTAGGTTTCCCATGGGTAGAATGTCTGAATTTCGTTTTTTCTTCCCTATCCCCATTACATGTGTTTTCTCAATATTAACCACACACACACCACCCGACCACACTTCACCACACACCCTTTTCACGCACGCACCCACACGCACGCTCTCACGCGACACACACACACACGCAGCGCACACTAGACCTGTAGGCTCAAGAAGCTGTGCTGTAAAAAGAAAATTATAGATCACACCGCCCTCACGCACACACACACTGATCCGCACAACCACATATGTTTCAAGACCTTGGCGGTGTTTTATAAAGAGTTGCGACTGATTCAAATCCACCCAACTATTTATGAGACTGTGCCCCGTCTTCTCACCTGGATCAGAATATAAACGTACCCGTAACTCCTAAAAATTATATACAGTCAAACCTGCTTTAGTGACCATCTGTCTACAAAGACCGCCTGTCTACAAAGGCCACATTTGTTGTTTCCCTTGAAAATGGTTTCTCATTGAATCATGTACTAAAGGAACCTGTCTACAAAGGTTTCCCTTGGGTGGTCGCTATAGACAGGGTTGACTGTATAAGCGTATGAATAAAGAAAATTTATCCACCCTTAAACCTGTCGCTGGACGCTCGGTCTATGGTCCCGTAACACAAAATTTAGCGAGTGATTGTAAGTTCTATTTTTGCGATTGATAGCATTGATAACAACTCGCAAAGATCAATCCTACGATCGACTGCAACGCTTTGCAGTACGGGGCCCAGAGTAGCAACCACTAAGACTGAGGTCGAGGTTATCGACTTAAACCCCGCTCTAACCCATCGTCGGGCTAGTACACATGTGCCTGTGTGTTTGTTTGATGTTATTGGCCTTCCATAAACTTTGAATTTTGTTCATACCTGTATTTCGGTCGATCCAAAAATTACTTTAAAAAAAAATTAGAGTTGTATGTATAGTTGTAGACGTTTAGGCCACGGATTAAGGTTACCAATATAATAGACAATAGACAAATGACAACGTTAATCAATAACACACAAATGTAAAACGATGCTTTGTTGAGGGAAAGGATATGTACTTTAATTCATTTAGGCGCTCGTCCGTTTACAGGCACACTCGTTTCAGTTGAAATTGGTTCATGAAAACCAACACATGACTGATATAGGATTAAACATGTGAAATACATTTGAATCATGGCTAATTGATTGTTATACTTACAACGGGACCTACGTGGGGGGATTAAAAATGTTCAGGATTCCAACTTACTCAGAAATATTAATCTCCAAGGGATGTGGGTTATTCCACATAAAAAAGGACAATACAGAGGTTTAAACTTAATTTGTGTTCAAGTTCAATGAAAAGGGAGATTTAGATATAATCTTTTGTCGGGTGTTTACCTAATTTGATGCCATTCAACTTAAAATTGTAGCACACGCTACAAATTTTTGCATAATGACTCTGTACTACCATTGCATTTTTATAAGGGAAGTTGCAGCCAACATAACGCAGAGCTCCCCCCCCCCTACCCCCGGTAGTTTGTTTGGACTGCTCATTACAGCAAATATGACGTTTCGTATTCCTCATTAAGGGGGGGGGGGTGTAGAGCCGCTTTTTACATCCTGCTACATTTTGACCCCTGTTACTCAGTTTTTGGATACACCATTCCAATACTAGGGCATAGTGGAATCTTAATCAATTTCGATTAAAGTACAAGCACACGACTAGCATTTTAATTTTAAGAAATGCAGTTATCATAAGAGAGGCCTTTCGATATTTGAAAACGAGTTCAAACCAAAAAGTAAGAACACCGAGTATGATAATTGTTATATACAAGAATAATACAAATTTACATTTCATATTGGAGGTACGATTAAACTCAGATTTGGTCAAAAGCCAGGAATAATCATCTGCGGCATGTATATATGAAGTAGCTATTATTATAAGACCAATCTTCTCAGTTATTCTACATGGACGATAAGATATAAAACAATTTTCACCTTTTCAGATTGCAAGTACAATAGACATTCATACTCTTACAATTCTTCCTTTATTGTTCTCATTTCGCAATTCTAATGAATTTGTTATATTTACATTACTTATTATTTTTTCTTTATTTAAGTGTATTTTATCATAAAATGCTTTCCAGAAATGTTTTAATGGCAAGCAGAGGAGCTCAGCAACATGATAACAGATTCTTTATAACTTATTTAATTAAAATAAAAAGCGATTGGATTGTATGTACAGTAGGTCAAAATCAACTTGAAGGATTGCATTTAGTTTGTCAACAGAAAACTGCACCTCTATTGAACTTCTTTGTGTGCTGAGTGGGTAATCGCTCAACTGAAACAAAGAATGTAGATTTTTTTATTTTTTAGCCCGAGTTTTTTTCTTCAAATGCGGTATTCTTGATGTCCATAGGATTAATACGTCATTGACCAACAACAACAGAAGATGTAAATAATACCTTGAAAGGAAAAACTAAGAAATAGTACTAATTATAAGTCTGATGTACGGGTAGATGACTTGACTGCCTCTGGTGAACGTCTGATCCGAATAAAAGATATTTACTTCCTGCTACCTGAAAAGGGGAAAAAGAACGAGTTTTTAATTGAGAGAGCTAGTAATGAAAGGCTAAAGATCAAAGAATCAAGTTCGTCTACATCCCATTTTAAAATAGGTATGAATTTATCAACCAAATCATAAAATCCTGAAAACATACAAAAAGAGCTATAACTCTGGTCAATTAACACTTTAACAATATCTTACTCCTAAAATCTTTTTTTCTATTAGGCTATTTTCTTTAATATCAAATTCAACATTACCCTGAAGGCAGGTCCTAATGGCTAACAAAGTGTGGTTTCATACATATTCAGTATTATTTCTCCCTGATAATCCCTGTTCCAACTGCTACTTTCAGTTAATTTGATTAAGTTAACCCTTGACGCAGATTCATGAGAAATGTAATCCTATCGTTGCAATGAAAGGCCTACCGAATGCCCAAACGATAACCATCAAATGTATTGATGTTTATTCCAGAACACGAATAAACACTTCACTGTGATGTAAGATTCGAATGCCCGTTAGCCCTGGATAGGGAATTCACATAACATAATTATGGATCTTTGGATTAAACTAATCTAATTTTAAATTTAAAGACATTAAGACTGGATAAAAACGCATCCACATAAAACGGTGTTCGATGAGAAACAAAACAGTAATGCAATACAAACTATTGATTGCGAATGAATTGGCGTGGTCAGTTAATACACAGGGATTTTTCTTTTTTCCGAAGGTTTATAATTCCAAAACACAAATTTCACATACCAGGGCGTTCATAAACATTTCATGCATTATTCCAAGAGCTCGTTACTCCGAAGATTTGTGATTCCGAAAATCATATAGCTTTTGTAATTCCGAAATTGAAAAGGGTATTTAAATCCGAAAAAGAAAAAGGAGTCCATAATTTACTATTTCATTTTCGGAGCTAAGAATACTTTGTAATGATAACAAATTATGAACGAAGCTTCGAAGAAAAAAACAATTTCAAAAACGACATGTCCGATTTCACCCCTGAACAACTTCCCCGTGTGCCTCACACAAAACCTAAGTCGGACCACTGCAAAAAATATGGGGTAAATTTGTTGTTGGTCAAATATCTTTACAACATAATTGGGCATAAGTTGACCAATAATTTGATGATATATTGTATTTGTTTACGTTTCCAACTGTTGGGGTTTTGAATACCGTGGTGTGGTAATTTTTCCTATTTAATTGGGCAAAGCACAAGTGCTTATTATCCAACTATTTAGCAAATCGTGTCTACAAGATATCGCCCCGGCCATGCCATTTTAATTGCACGAGCATAATACATGCATGCTCGCATGCTCCGTACCGGCCCCGTATGCGCGTACCGTGCATGCATGCGAGAATAGACTACCATCTGCATCTAGATCAAGAGTAAATGAGGAACAAGAAAATTCATCTATGGACCAGCTTCTTATCAGTTGGGGCCTTCAAAGTATTCCTAAGAAAGACATGTGTGATGTTTTATATTATTCCATGCATTCACTTGCAATGCTGAAGCGTGTTGGGATAATGTTGGGCAAGTTTTCCCCATTTGATAGGCAAAGCATAATGCTCAACAATTAATCCATTTTCAACCCACCCAACGAATGAGCAAATAATTATACCCAACATTTGATACATTAACTTGCCCAACTGTTGAGCAAGAAGCAACTTTTGTTGGGCAATAGTGTTGCCCAATTTCAATGAAACCTTTATTACCCAACAGTTGGTTGGGTTGACTATTAGACCAATGCTTGGGCAAATTTTTGCCCAATATTTTTAGCAGTGACTGTGGTTCCGTACGAGCTTTATGTTATGCAAAAGCATACGGGTGCGTTGAGTGGTCTGCTCACAAGTCGCCTTTATATTACTTGAGAGTGTATTTAAACTTGCAAAATTTCTTTACAGGCGTACTGTTCGAATCTCATATTTTGAATGTACTACTACGACTTGGATCTAGTTATAACATACAGAACAAAATTGTTTGGAGATTTGTAAATTACAAAGTTACTTACTGCATTGTTGCAACTGGCAAGAGACTCTCCTTCCACTCTGCGGATAGATCATCTCGTATCTGTCGCTAGTTCCTTTGCCGTACTCTATGCACAGATAGTTATACGGATGACATCCGACCTCTGTACAAAAGGGTACAAAAGGGTAAGAGGCAGATAAACGGCGATTGAGTGTCCAGTAGATTATTTACTTAGGTTTCCCCAGTCAAAAAAAAAATACTGAAGTAATTAATGTTAGCGATAATTACAAAATAATACTAGGCCCATGTATGGATTAAATACCCATACATGCATGTGTTTGTTTCCATATACGAAAAATCTAATCATGTAAAACTGGTTGTATCCTTTTGAAAAAAGTAAAACATTACAATATAGCTCCTGAGTGCGAAATGCAAAGGCTGCAAAAATTGCATATTCAACTTTTGATTAGGTGCGTGCTCACTTGTGCTGAATATATGAATGTAAGGGTGGAGTGTGCGCGTGTGTGGGACCCTAAAAATCATATTATTCCAAATTTGAGTTTGATCAATCCCAACAACCCTTTGTATCCTTCATGGGGATACAGACAAAAACAAAAATATACATTGCATAGATAGATAAACCTAAAAACAAATTTTGAAAATGAATATTTGACAATTTGCAAAAGAATTGTCTTACCGCCCATATTGAAATTAAAGCGGATGCCATTGATACTCATGGTACCCCCAGGAACAAGGGATGTCTTGGCCTGCTTCGGTGTTAGGACATTGCCAGTGTATCCGAGTTTGTTCCAATCAGAACCGTCACTCCTCGAGTTACCGTAGACAGCAAAGTGCCACAGGTTAGGGCCAGTAGGCACGCCGGACTCAGGGCTGGAGGTTAGGCCCATGTTCGCAGTAACCGGGACATCGCCATCTGACACAGGGTACGGGTCAAAGTTCACGTTCATGTCGAGTAGTGTCACTTGAGGAGGACCAGATGATTGTCGACCTGCACAACACCAATTTTAAAAAAGACAGTTCTCGTTCAGTGTTATCCTGTGCTTTACACGCATTGAAAGCCCCTAAGGAGTTGAGAATATTTATGCCAAAACGGCCGTTCATGGAGACATTTTAATACTTACAGTAAACAGTTTTTGGAGTAACTGCACTGGTTTTCATTATCTTAACAACAACAACAGAACGTGTGTAGTGCGCTCTGCAACGGAAATGAACTTTCCCGTTAACCTGCTAGTAAATTTAGAATTTTCTGCTAAAATCATCAAAGATTACACTTAAGGTCTACTCAGACATGGCGTGGTAACGGCCGCAAAAAAATAGCCGCCGCGGTTTTATGTACGTGTAAATGAATGGTAACCGCGTGCAATAAAGGACTTGGACGCATTCAATGAGCTCTGTGTTATGTCATACAGACATGTGAAACTTTTATACACTGTCGCTCATATAGTTGGAATATTTTGTTTTACCCCAATTTATGGAATTATTTAAAAAATAATTTGAAAATAATAGATCTAGATAATAGTATACATTCTCAGATTGTATTGAATAATAATTTGCCAGTGTGTGTTTTGCGTGACTGCTTAATCCTTGAGCCATAATGCATGGGCACACAGAGGATTTTTTTAATGTATACTATTATCTAGATCTATTATTTTTTTATTATTTTTAAAATAATTCCATAAATTGGGGTAAAGCAAAAATATTCCAACTGTATGAGCGACAGTGTACTTTACATCATAAAACAAGACAAATACGACTGCGTCTCCAAAATGCCTCGCCCTAAATTCAGTTAAGGAAATGGATAGAATTACTATTATATAATGATGGAAAAAAGCCTATAATTACATGTCAACTAACGACAATAATATTTGACCTTTGACCTTAACTAACTCTAAAACCTATTATCAGACTGTCGTCTTATTGTAATACACATTGTCACCAAGTTTTAGAGTTCATACCTCAAGTAGTTCTTGAGATATCGTGATGTCAAAGCTAATACCTGTAATTTCAGATATTGAACCCAATGACCTTTGAACTTAGACCTCCATATCCCATACTCTTATCCTAGCGTCCTCCTATCATGGTATACACTGTCACCAGGTATGAAGTTAATACCTGAGATACACAAGACGTACAGACGATCGACCCGAAAACATAATGCCTCCTGCACCACCTTCATCGGGCGGTTTGCCGCGTCATTCTGAACAAGCCAGAAATACGAAGGGGTATTGACCGTTACTTACCACCACCGCCAGAGTTACCACCACCACCCATAGCACCACCACCACCCATAGCACCACCACCATGACCACCACCACCATCTGTTGAGGCGGCTTCACCTTCAGAGGGAAGGCACGCCAAGGGACTACACTTGGTGAGGACTTTGCTGTTTGGTTTGCCCTTCAGGGCGAATCCAGGTCCAGTTTTGGTGATCCTAATGCATAAGAACTTGGTACTTCCGCATGCCTGGCCAGTCAGATCAAAATTGTAAGGAATACTGTTGAACCTGAGCACACCTCCTTGTTCAAAGTTTTGTCGAGCTGCGCCTCTTAGATTGAGATTAGCAGGGGAAACTTTGGCCTTCTTGCCATTCTTCTTGGGACTGCCCCATGCTTCGAGAGCCCATCCTGGATTGCCGGTGATATCGGTAGTGGTAGCCCTGTCGTGGACCACGTTGATGTCCAGTGTCATTTCATTACTCTGACCTGCTCGAACAGCTGAGAAAGGGACGCGAACAACTCCAATGGTCGACACTGTGAACTGTGGCTTGGCCTGGGCTGTTGGATTGGAAGGGTTTGGGGTAGGAGTAGGGTGCACAGGAGGAATAGGATGGACAATACCACGAGAGGGAGTTGAGGTAGAGAGCAAATCAGCAGTCATGTTAACACCTATTCAATACAAGCATAAATTAATCATGATGAAGTAAAGACCATTTGAAACGATATCATAAATCATGCACGTTTCATACAGATTCATCAAATGGAAAATTGCAAATTATAATGGATAAGCCCAAGGTATGCTGTGTCCCAAATGTTGTCAAGAGTCATGGGATATTGAATATAATAATCAACATTGACATTATCATTATGCTTCATACTTCATCTGATCTAAGCCATAGTAGGGCTTCCAGATTACAAATTTTAGTCATACTAAAACCTGTCATCTGGTGGGTAACGCATTTGGGACAAAATACCTTCGACTTTCCCTCATAATATTATTTCTTAAAATATCATGACAAAATATTTCACAACACCATTTCATAGTAATATATGGTAATATAAGTGTTGAACACATGAGACTATAAGGAAAATAATGCCCTTTGTGTAACTCATGCAAACTTAACAGATCCCTTCGCATGACTCATGTCTGTCCTTTAGAGTAAGGCCACATCTATTACATTCAGGTTGCCTTCGCGTCAGATACGCGCAGCTAAGACAATGGAAACAATGAGTACACACAAAGAAACGAGATGCGCAGTCTAATTTACTATGATCATATGCGTTTACAAAAAAAAGGGTCGTTACATCACACGCTCATGCACGTATACCAAATTGTTGAGTGCAACGTGACCCATTTTAAGCCAATTGAATACTCATTTAGAAACTCCGTATTACATAATTGATATATTAAAGAGTGAAAATATATCAAACACTAAAATCTTACCGATGCATCGGACTTTGACACAACCCATGAGGTTATCAATATTATTATCTCTTGCCATCAGTTTGAAGTCGGGTTGTGGACGGTCCTTCTGGAGTCGTGCGCACAGGAACTTCATTTTCTTACATTTCACGTCAGGCCTCATTTCGATTGTATGTGAAAGTCTCTGAAAGTATAAGCATTCATAATGATGGTTTTGTTTTTTGTTTTTTAATCATCAAAAAACAATAATAGTACAGAAATGAAAAAAAATATTGATAACAATAATAACAACAATGTAATAAATAATTAACAACAATGATTAAAAAAGAAATATTATTAATACAGTAATGATAATAATTGTGGGCCCTATGATAATAGCAACGATAATAGTAATTGTAATCAAGTAATCCGTGGTAAAATGTAAAGGAAGATATTCAATATTTCGAAAATGGATATTTACAAGGCTATGATGACTACGATATGAACATTTGATTCAAATAATCTGAATTAACGTTCTCTAATAACATCCAACTAAGTACAAATTTAATGTCAAAGATTTGTTCAATTTCTTTTTTAATTCATAATTTTTAATAGAGTGTAGAATGTGCAGAGATCCAAACACATGCTATGATCCCCATATCATCCCTGACACACCCACATCAGCACACTCCCTCACCCACACACACACACGCACATGCACACACACACACACACGCACACACACAACCACGTGCATAGCAGTACCTGGAACTTAAACTCGCTTCTCTCAGATGCCACGTTTACGGCAGTATCCCTTTCGAAGTCGCCCAAAACCTGATCGGTTGGAGAGATTTTGTCCTCGGTGTCTCCATCAGTCGCTGAGCCCCATGCCTGGACCTTCCATAGACTCCGACCCTGTAGGCAGGAACGTCATTAAAAAGGCAACATCAAAGTATCAAGAGTGGCGAAAAGGGATGTAGATTTTATAGATATTAAATGCTCCGTAGTTCATGTTAATCAAATATACCATGTACGAGCTTTCTGAGGTGAATGGCATACACACATTTTATTACAACTCAACAATAATGTTATACAATATATTGTTTATATTACTGACTGTCGCATTACAGCTAAACAGCCAGTAAGATGCTCTCTAAAAGTCTTTATTTCAAATAAGAGAGTGTCTCATGGTGAAAGCGGTTTGAACGGTCTGGATGTCGATGGTCAAACGGTTAAAGAGTTTGAAGTCCATTTAAATTTACGTGGAAAGTGCGTCGAGTTTATGCTATTCACTGAATAAAAATTTCAATACAAAACATTCGTAAAGATACGAATTACCAATTTAAGAATTCATAATCCACTGAAGTATATGTAGGATTTACAGAGCAACTGTAGATCTGCGAAAAGATGACAAGCGTTACCATAGCTTATTTCAAGTATTGCAATGAATACTAGCTATGCATAGAAACTGTGAATAATTATGTAAAACATTTCATTGTTTGTTCCGAATGACTGATATGGATAAGAATGATATTTACTAGCTTATATTCATGAGTGGGATATGGTAAAGTGAAGCAATAATTGGCTAAAGATAGAAAAGCGTAGAGAGGCAATAATTATTGTCTGACAAGACAATGGAGTCAATGAGCCCGTGTTTGGACATATCACACTGGAAGATTTTGATTCCAAAAAGAAGTTCATGCATATCATCTTACTCGTGGTGTTTCATATAAGGATTCTTACACGATAAACTAAATAATTATTCCCTATTTTCACGAAGTAACGGTAGTGAATGAAAATCGCATACAGTTTGCGTGCGGATTTTCCCCACAACCGTCACTTCGTGAACTCGCCAACATTTTATATGACGTTAGAAAAGACTTTTAAGTTGCAAATACCTCACATTGCACCTGCGGCGCACGCAAATTCAATATAGGATCCTTTGATATTTTAAAATGTAAAAAAAAAAAAAATCACTTCATATGTTTCTCTCTTAAATCTTTTTTCCTTTAAGCGGGACTGCACTACTTGTAGTGTCCCTTTACTTGCGCCCTCTATATAGCCAATCATGCCTAAGCGGTACCCGCTGATCCCCAATGGTCCCCTTTTTTCTCATGTTAATTGAGAGCTGATTTGATGAGATAATCACATGTCAGTGACCATGCAGGGAGGTCTAATCCCTCATGGTCAAACTAGTGCAGATAGGCTTCAAATCATCTGTAAATAAGCAATGAGTGTGCGTCACAAAATGGGCTTACCCGAATGCTCATGCTAGCACCACGGTTGTATTTGACGAGGACGTCGAAATCAACTTCGTTTTGCTCTCCCTCACGTATTTCGATGCCATCGCTGCTTGTGGGCCTTACGCTGTTCACTAAAATCTTTGGTGCTGTCAAATCAAATAAAGTAATACATGAACTTGCATTTACCTTTTACCTTGATTTTTATTGAGTTCACTAGAAAGAACAGTATTATATTTACTGATAGAATGCTCAGTTTATATAAAAACGACTTAAAGCCCATTTGTCAAAATACCAATATACATAATCCAGACGCTTTTTTTTTATTTCGCCCTTCTTAGAGGCTTCAGATGTACTACCACGAAGGTATATGGACATCATGATGAAATAAATCATCTACAGATAACATTGAAGTTAGGGAAAACGTTCACTACTGGTGAAGGTGAGAACTTATTGTCAAATTGTTCATCCGGCCAATTATGTTAATTGTGAAAGAATATCGTAAAAGAAAATTCTCTGAAAAACATCGCTCTTAAAAGGCCGTCATATTCGGAATATTAGAGGAAATGACTGAAGTGTTTGGAGCATACTTTCATGCTGCACGTGTGTGTATATAGTGCATCTGACCTTCAGTATAACGGAGTAATTTCTCATCATTTTGATGATTCCAAATTTTCAAGATATACGCAAAATCTTATGTTCCACATAATTATAATCAACCTTTTCCTATTGCTTTCATACATTATAATTAAAAACGCGATTGCATGACCAGAACTCAACTTACAGGGTGATTAAAAAAAAAACATCCTAAACAGTTATTTTGCATATTACGACATTACGAGTAGCATAAACACGTGTACTGCAATGCCTTACTGTTATTTGTATTTAACGTATGTAGAGTAGTACTAACTTTTATTCGTGAAAAAAAAATATTCGTAATGAAACAAGGACTTACTTATTTTACATTGCTGAACCTTGCAGGAGACCCTAGTGTCTCCAGATGATTTTGAATCTCGTATGGTATAGGGCGGGTTGGGACGACTGCTCTTGCCGAACTCTAGACACAAGTAGCGCTTTCCTTCACAACCAGCATCAGAGATATTCACTCTACAGAAGCAAGAGCATGTGTACACTCAAAATATTTGATAAATTAAGTTGGGTAATCACTTTTTAGTTAAAACTCTACCTATTTCTAATGAATCCTGATAAATTAAGGTTGAGAAAGACTTACCCAGGTTTGCACTACTTTAAAGAAGTTGGGTAGAGTTTGATGACAACGTAATAGTTTGTCAAAAAGATTTGTCAGACGGTGAAGGGGCAATAGCTTTAGCTTCTGGCAGTTTGTTAACACATCATCCCCTCCAGTTCCTTTTTGTTTTCTTTTTGTATCACCCCCCCCCCTGTATCTTATCTCTTATACATGGCCTTGGTAATCGTTCCTTAGATCAAATTATAGCCTATTTTGGAAGAAAAGTTTAGAAACATCACTAAGTGGAAGCTTAAAAAAAAGATTTAAATTTTCTTTAATGAAAATTTACGTTTTTCGCCGACATTTAAGCTAGCGGTCGCCAAATTAGTTTGAGCTATAATTTGATGATCGGACAATTTTTGCAAAACATTCGGCAACTGAAAGACACATTCTCATAAGCCTTTTGAAACTCAATATAACCCACCAATGACTTTAAATCAGAGTAAATATAAAACTATGTTTCGTACCCGGCATTTCTTATTTGGAAAGTATTGGGCCTTCCTGATACGATGGGCCTTGATCTGTCTCTCATATCTAAGATCTGGGGGGCTTCGTCATTACGACCGGTCCCTTGGGCGTTATCACTCGCGAAAACTCCCATCCTCCACAAATTTGTACCGTCGAAAGTAGATCCAGGAGACACGTCAAGGTTAACAGTAGCCTCAACCGAGTCAAAGAATCCTCCACGGGACAACGTGGGCGCCCAAGCTAGGCCAGTGATGTCAACAGTTTTGTCCCTGTTGTCTTCTACATTTGACCCACTACCACTGTTAGTACCACGGCTAGGACCACTGCCAGTACCACGGTCAGTGTTTCCTCCGCTGGTACCAGATCCCCCTGTTCCGTGTCCGCCCGTCGATCCTGTATTTACATCAACAAACAGTACATAAAGGTAATCTGTGCATATGACACCCCCTCTACTTTTCCGCAAAGACTTAACTGTCAGTGTAAAATATCATATATAATTACACAATACCTTTTTATATGAAAAACACTTTTTTTTGTTTAAAAAGTCATAGTTTTAGAGGAAAATTTCGTACTTTCGTACATTTTTTTATCAAAATATCATTGGTTATCATGACTTGAGTATATATTTTACTCTTGTTCTTATAAATAAATATCTGCGTAACGACATGTAAGTCATTAGCATCAGCCAAAATCACTCCATGTCTACATTACATACATAATTATGTTCTTCAAGAAAAGCAAACAATCACCTATATTGGTAATACAAAGTCCAGATATGGAGTATCTTGTCTCGTGAACTCGTTCAAGCTACGATGATGCATGTGCATGTCATGTAACACCCATAAAGCGATACCGAACTGATTAACTTTCTCCCCTAGCGTAACTCAATGCCCAATTTCCTCTTTGCAGACAGAGCACTCGTGCGAGAACCAACATCGCAACAAGGTTTTGGACCATACTGCTAGAGCTTACCTGAGATGGCGCTACAGTGGATGCTTCTGGTACAATGTGGCCATGATCTCTACAGTATTGAGCTACCCCCCCCCCCCCCCC
>BEXV01000154.1:223733-246116 GCA_003118195.1 Hemicentrotus pulcherrimus | reverse complement strand
CCCCCCCCCCCCCCGATGACTAAGCCATGCTACGCCACTGGTCATGGGGTACTAATTCTAATACAAAATATGAAATTCTATGAAATTACGTCGCGTGCATTAATGTACCTTTGAACTTAACCGATCGAAAAGCGACAAACCTAAGATAGTCATGTACATGTACTATAGGACTGTTTTGAATAAGTCAATAATTTGAAAGTATGTATTGCAGTCGGGCTTAAAATCACACTAATACAAGTTATTTAGAAATATGACAAATGTAGATTGCTTTTCATTAAAAAAAAAATGTATAGCCCTTGACGCTGCAACTGGAATAGCTGTACGTAGCCTACACTCACCTCGACATCGATACAGGTGACACTCGACGAAGTGGTTATTGACAATTGGCAGATTAAAGTTGGGTCGCGGTCTATCCCCTTTTGCAAATTCAAGACAAACGTAGCGTTTGTCCCCACATCCAACTCCTTCCATGTTAAAGTTTGTGATTAAGTCAAATACCAAGGGTGACGACACGGTTAGTTCTCTGCTCGTTTCATAGTCATCGAGGATCTGACGAACATATTGGTGCCTAACTCCGCCGCCATCCCGCTCGCCGCTCAAATACAACCCAACCCGCCACAGACCTGACCCATGTATGTAGTCGGTTGCAGCCTCAGGCATAACGATGAGCTTAACACGGACTGTTAGGGCTGCTCCTGGAGCTCCTAAAGTCGACATTGGAGTCAGCAGCCACTGCATACTAGAGAAGCGGGCCGACGACAGACCCGCAATATTGCCGCTTGTGTCTGGGTTGGAACGAGGAAAAGGGAAGCAAATGTGGGCTGGTCCAACAAATTATGCCGACCAAAGTCGACAGAGTAGGCATCGACCAGGTCAAAATATTCAGTTTTGTGCAAGTCACCAACAATCATGCTTCAGGCAGGTGGCAGGCTGCATCCATCTTGTCCATTCTACTTCGTTGATGTTATGGTGCTCCATTTCAAACGGTGCAACAACGCATTCAGTGCATGCGGCGTGTGCAATTACCAAGCAATATTTCCTTACTTTGATCAAAATCTTTGTATTCGGTGTAAAGTTGGCGGATGCAATAAAACAACATTCTGAGGCTTAACATTGACATAACATGAAAATCAACATTAAAAACATCAACCATTAGTTTCAGAGTAAGACACCTATATTTACATGTTAGTACTTTTTGTTTGCTTATTTCAGTTTAATGCACGCGCGCGTTTATTTTACACGCATTTTACACGCATTGACACGGAAATTGTTGAAAACATTTACATTTTGATTACCTCGCTACGCCCTTTATGCATCACTCCATTTATAAAAAAATTAGATTAACTCTGTGCCAAAATCTTAAATACAATTCTACTTCATTTGGCTTTGATGCTATATAATTTCCGATGTTTGGACATTGTAATCGAAATATCATTTCAATTTAAAATATTATGATTTGTGTTAGGCATAGGCATTACAAGTAAACTTATGTCGCCGACCGAATACTGACGGCTTTCCCAATATGGGGAGTCAAATTTATCGGGAAAGGGAAGGTGAAAGCTACCGCCAAAAGCTGCTGCTCACTATGATTGGACTAAATGGTAGTGTTTTTATCACTGGTCGGGTATATACAAGGGAAATAATATCTCAGTCCCTAAGCAACAGTCATCCCATCCACTGCACCTCTCCTAAATAAGTTTTTGTTTAAAAAGGAGCATCGATGAGACCGATTTAATGACCTTATCGTTTCAGGTATCTCGGTCTACCATGGAAGCTTCCCGCTCCCACCATTTTTATGTTGTTACTATACACACACTTCCGAGGAGCTGCACTTCAGCTAGAAAGCATAATAAATTTTACCGGTCATACATTCACACTGGACTCATGCACTGTATTTGAAAATCTATCACCAGACTTTAAAGCTTGACTCGTTCCTGAATAAAGACACAAGAAGACTTGGATGTGGTAAATATGTTATCTACATGTAATTCTATCTATAATTAACATGCTACAATCAACACTCATAGTTTATGGTGAAAGTTAGAAAGTACAGGATTGGGTTTGAAATCACTCATGTCTGTTGTACACGACTGCATTATTAAAGGGATAGTTGAGTTCTCTTGCAGAGCTAGGCAATACACAAAATAATTTTTTGTAGGATAATGAAAAACTGAGTGTCAAATTTTAAAGAACATACAATTTGAATGACAAAATCATCTTTGTTTGATCAAAATCGGTTCAGAGACGGCAGAAATATCCATTAACATAACGATTTCTAATACTTGTGTACCACCACAAATATTAGATAATTTGAAAAAGCCGATGAAATAACGAATTAGCGCCTTTTACGTCGTATTTCAGCCAATACCGATGTTGGATTTTTTGTTTGCATTTTCTTGTCGGTTATATTACGCACAACCAGCCGGCCCATGTATTGTCATTTTTAATTAAATAATTAATCTACGGTCACCGTAATTTTTTGTTTAAGTGGAGCTGAATTGGTATGATCATTTTGGCTAAATTTCATACATGTTGGGGTCTAAAATTACCTTTATAGCAATTTTAGGTTCTAAAAGGGAACTAGAAATAGACAAGAATATGAGCAATAACCATGCACTCAAGGAAATTGCGTTCTGTAAACAGACCCAACTATCCCTTTAATTTCGCTTATCAAGTCTGTCCGTGCAATACTATGCCAATAGATCATGCACCAGTAAAACAAATGTTTGATTGCACTTTTCATTTTGCATTCACCCAATTTTTTTTGTAAACATCAATCTCAGAAGGCGCGTCAATAGCCGAGCCAATCGCTGATATAGCCCTGCGTCAGACAAATGATGGCTCGCGTGCAACGCAACGGTTATTAGAAAAATAATAAATGTGTCAAACAAGATTGCGATCGAGCTAGAACATGCCTTCACACACTAATCCACATTTCAACATGCATTTAAATACTATATGTAAACTATTGAAACATGGATATTCACTTTTGAGGTCAAGGTTTCCTCAAACCCCTCCACAAATTGCACTCTCTTCTCTGTGTATAAAGATTTCATCTCAAACTTCCATGTGAATACCTCGAACAGGAGGAGCTCAGAGAATAATTCACATCATCCAAAATAATCTTGACTAATTTCACAATGTCCAATACATATCGATTGAAACTGAACGGCATAACTATTACATTTTACTCCAATAGATGCCAATTCTAAAAATATTCGTTGAAAATAATTAGATATGTTAAATCGATATTATTTCGCACCGATTTTCTGATTATTGTACAATAACTACAACAATCGTAAGACATGAACATAACTGAATGATAAATGGTTTAAAGGAACACATTCCTAATTGAGTTCGCGTAAATTTGTAATCAAATTTTATTTAGCTCACGTAAAAATATTTCTCTGGTGGGATCATAATCATTTAAATAAATCAATTTCGGTCAAAACCGGGTTTAGCTTTAGCACCTTTTGGAATAATCTCTTCATATTTTCCCAGGATAAAACATAGAGAGATATCACTACTAGACAATGAAATCAAGTTGGAAATAATAAATGACGTAAGGTGTTCTTCTTTGATTAATTGATACTGCATGTATATTATTTGACTTCAAATTGTATTATGTAATGGAATACATTGGGATGGTCTCAGTGTACATGATTTCATAGGTTCCAATAGAATGGTAAGATCCTATCGGATGATGACTGTACAAACATTGTTACCTTCGCAATTGAAGCGGTTGCATACTTTTAAGATGCCTCCCCTGATCGGAATGGTAAAATCCACGGAGGAAGCTTCATTCTTGCGCATTTCAACGCAGAAGTATGGATGTGGGTTGTACTCATTGCACATAAGGTCAGTGTCGAAATCAACTTCACCGGACAGAACGAGATTGGTTCCATACTGACTGTAATGGCAAAATTTAAGGAAGGTAAGTTTAATCATTCGTAATTGTTGTATTGCCCTCTTTGTTCTCAGTACAGACAAGAAGAGTTTTCTTTAATGCCCGTTGTACATGAGACATCTTTTTGACGAAGTAATGAATAAGAAACTTCGCAGTACTTCATGCTTCGAGCGTGTGTGACACATTCATCCATAAACAGTGAAAGGAAAATAAACTTCTGGCACATATGCACTCTTATCTTCTATTGGCTTCATTAGTGTAGGTTATAAAACGGCAAAATGTTAGGTAATAACATGATGAATGGAAGAATGTATAAAAAAAAAAAAGAGTAATGTAAATATCGTACTAAAACTCAATGTAAGTTAATTCAGAGATATTTCATCAATCACTAGAAATATCAAAGTGAATAGAGAGAAGCATATATTTCAAAATTTGGGCCAAAGGTGTACCATTCCGACATCAACTATTATGCCTTTCCCGTAAACCGAATTTCTAGCAAGCGAGCGTAAAAATATAAATGTTTCATAATGTATCAACTCGACCAAGACACCGAATAAGATAACAATTGCGAAAATATTGGGAGATTACAAAAACCTGTTCGACTAGCAACGCCCATGAATTCATCAATATGGAATGAGTACATGTATAGTGATTTATGATGACATATCGACATATCTAAAAAAAAGTGCAAATTTTCTTACTAGCTGGGTGTCTGCATAGCTTGCTGAGTGAGTATGTTTTGCCTGTATCCATACTTGGTAGGGTTCTCAGCTCGTTGGGAATCCGTTGCATAGACACCCATCTTCCATAGATTGTTTCCCCTGATGGTATCACTACCGGTGTCTGGTGTTAATGTCATCGATACCTCGATATTAGCACTAGGGGAATCTATGTATTGCCAGTTCGCTTGCACCCGCTGGAACAGGGCATTCTTTTGAGATTGCGCCGCTGGGGTTTCAATTAAATTACGGGGGTGGTGGAATAAAGGGTTGTAGAAGAAAATAGAACATGTAAATTATTAAAGTATCAAACGGCTATTCAAAAAATATATCTTCTTTTCCTGTGAGGAAGAAAATAAGTCAGTTAAGAGTGAAAATATCAACTTCACAATCACACTCTCTCAAACTCCGCCATTCACTTCTGTCCGATTCATACCAAATTTGACATCGCACACACATTACCCACTCATGCACCTCGATCTACACCATCACAACATACAAAAACAAACTACATTTAAACAATAACAAGAGGGTAGGGTTGACAAGGAAAGGTTTTATTTTTTTTTCTTCAAACTATATAAGCATAGGTTGGCTAAAAGGATATGCGTAATGACAGTAACATAAAACACACGAGTTGAACAGAATTACATACACAATACAGCAAGCATGAAGTAAGGTGTCAGGAGTGGGATAGTTTTGTGGGTTTTCATGTACACTTACCCAACTAGAAGCAATCGTAGATTCACGAAACTATAAGAAATCGTTTCTCGTTAATATGATATACACTAAAATCAGAAGAAAAATACATAAGTAAAAAAATGAAAAACAAATATTACGACACGAAAATATGGTGAATTAAACGAGAGTCATTATTCGAAATATTCATTCCTAAATTTGATATCCCGCAGCTAGCGCTTAATTTTAGCCATGTGGCAAATATCTATTTCGATATTATTGTAGCTATTTACTCTCGAATTATGGGTAATGCTGTTATCCAACTTGTCCATGTAAGATATCTCTTTATCTTGAGAAAAGAATGGCAGCGTTGGATTGAAACAGCCGACTCACCTTGGCAAGTTATTCTCTTGCATGAAACAGCTTCGTCATTACGCAACGGTAGATCGAAGTCCGGATCTGGAAAGTCTCCCTTGGCGAACGAAATGCAGATATAGTTGAACTCTGACCCTGTGCATCCCATACCAGTTACGTTGACGGAAGATAGCACGTTTACAAAGTCCAGTGGCATCTGTGAAATGGGAAAAAATAAGAAATTTCTACAGTGATTTTCCGAATGACCCAGTGTCCGAAAGATATCAAGTTTGAATAACATATGTTATTTAACATTAAAGATCGTAGTGCGATTTTGAATAAGTCTATGTGTTCAGGTAATTTCCTACTATACTGTTCATTTAAAAAGGAAAAGTCATGTTCCATCTGCATACTTACCCCGGGAGTAATAGGATTCGACGAAGCTGCCTCGGTTAAGATCTGCTCCCGGTGCTGGCCTCTGATAGCACCTCTGTCTGGACCATTTGGGCTGGTGAAAAATCCCAATTTCCAGAGGTTGGTACCGTTGAGCGGGGACGATCGTTCTGAAGTAGCAATGGTGACGCTGATGCTTACATTATTTGGGCGGCCGATGTTGTGCTCAAGCAGTTGTAAATCCCAGTCGAGAGAAAGCAGGCGAATGACTGGTTTTGAAGGACCTTTGTATCACAAAAGAGTTGCAGACAAAATCAAATACTTTTCAGTCACAGAAAGTTGACAGGAGTGGATGCAGGCAACCAAAGATCGGGCAAATGATAAGAGAGTTGTGATTCCTTTTTAAAGTCAAGATCCTTATAGATATGGGGAGTCTCTCGCTGCAGAGGAAAGACCCCTATAAAATTGTTGTCAAATTGGGGGAGGTATGTTTGGAGAATCATTAGCAGTAACTTCCGTGCTGCTACCTTCCCGAAAAGTCGGGCACTTAATTATTATTTGGAGAACTACAATTGCTTTTGCACAAACAAATAACCCCATTTTTATCTCATGATATAGAGTAGCCATTTTAACGTACTATAGAGTGTGATAAGATATGTTACTCGTCATATATTGTAACAATTTTCATGTCAATGCCATCACAAAAAAGGGTCATCAGCGTTCCCCTAACATTGGTGCAAGCACTTCGTCAGGATATCTCTACTGATCATTAGGCGTTTAAAAAAAGATGTTGTATCGTTCTTTACGACCGACCCCTAAAATCTTGCAATCTACGGTCGGCTTTTTAAAAAAGTTTTTTTTTTTAACCGATTCATAGAAAAAAAAAATAATGAATAAACAAAAAATGTGTATTGAAACATTTCAAACTGAGAAATATCAGTCCAAAGAGGGAAATTGTTTTGTTTTTTGTTTGTTTATGCATTAAAAACTGAGAAATATCAGCCCAAAGAGGGAGAAAAAAGGGGGAAAAGAAAGAAGAAAAATAATTCCGACCGACCGACCCATGTTTTGGCACCTAATGGGCAATAAATCATCTTTTTTGTTTAGGCCTTATGGAGGGAACGTATTAAACATGTTTAATTGTTAAGTTCCGTTACAGACATATCTATGTGAAAATTACAATGGTATGCATGCTGTTGTCTGTGTAACAATCGACTATCCCCAATTCATATTAGCCACTTTATACCTCAGTCACAACGTTAATAAACGATTAATTCTTGGCCATACGAGGTAATGTAATTGCACGATTGACTTGTTCTTAAATTGGTGTCAGTCTTTATGATGTGAAAGCGGTTTACATTTCTCGTTCATGCTATGTAGGATTAACCAAATTGTTTACCTGGACATGACACGGATTTGCAGAAGATAAGGGGTTTCTGTGCGTCGTTGTGAAAGACGAAATCTGGTCGAGGTTCGTCACCCTTCGCGATCTCGAGGCATATATACTTAAACTTGGAGCAGCCGAGCTTCATAATGTCAAACTGAGTTGGAAGAGCCGGAAAGTTGAGTTTTCCTCCGGGTATGACAGGTACGGATGCCTGGGCAGGATCGAGGAGCTGCCGTACGTAATTAAACCTCTCATCGGAGCTCCCATTGGCCATAGGGCTGCCGAACAATCCTACTCGCCAAAGACCTTGTCCGCGAATGACGTCACTGTCAGGACTGAGTTGGGCATTCAAGTCAAGTACGATGTCACTGGGAGCGCTTCTACGAGCGGCCATCACTGTAAGCCCCCAAGTGACTTGTCCAACGGCCATACGGAGCAAACTGGCTGGCAGAAAAAAAGTTTCGAAACAAAAGTCTTGAGTTCATCATGGTACAGATGGTAAAGAATTAAAACGTAATGACTTAGGTTATGCCATAAAAGCTACGTTTGCTGTAGGTATTGGCTTGGATGAAAGCAGCTAAATCTGATAAACAAATGAGGAGTAATTGTTGCCGGATCTACAACTTGTTTTCGCATTAAACCAACTGAACTAGCCTACAATTTGGAAACTATCATTGAAAAGGATTAATGCATGTTCACTACTCACCCAGTGGGTCACACGGCGCCGCCCGGCAACTTGTGAAGACGTCCTTCCCACTGTTGGTTTGGAATGGAAAGAAAGGTTCCGCATTATTGCCACGAGCGAACTCCATACACATAAAGTTGAATTCATTACAGCCAATCGTCCCAACGTCGAAAGGAAACCGGGCCCGAATTGGCAGGGGAAGGCCAGATACCAGTATCTGACTCGCACTTTTTCCTTCCAGAATCTGCCGTAAATGAATCAAAACGTTAATCAGCAACTGATAAAAAATAAAGACTGGGATTTGTCTCTTTCATTTAACCAATTGTCTAGAAAATAGTCTTAAGAACGTGTGCATCTAAATTTCAACGCTGCCCATCTTCAAATATTTGTGAAAAAGTAAAAGTACAATACTTAGACATAGTGCCTACTCCATAGGCTTGCAATACACTCTCTGTTTAAGGTAAAAGGCACAGACAGCCTCTTCAAATAGATAGTGGCTACTCCTGCAACTGATTGGTCAAGGAAACATCCGTAAGTCACCATTATTCATCATGCCTTATACAGACTATTATGGGAACATTTCCCACCTGTGGGATGTATCCAAACTTTGGTCCTGTTCCATTGAGGTTCATGCTGCCAAATACCCCCATGCGCCAGAGATTCGTTCCGGCCACGCTCTCACTGGACTCGTTCGCAAAGAGGAAAGCTTCCATTTCCAGCTCGGTCATTTCTCCAGGCTCATTGCTCACCACTCCGGCTGACCAGAACATACTCTCCATAATCACTCCTGATGAGCGAGAAATTTATATTGGAAGTTAGGTTAGGTTTTGTGGTAAAAAGAACCCATTGATAATGCGCATTGCACACGAGACGTCATTTGCTAACGTATCACTGCGTCATTTACTGAAGACGCGTCAACACCAGATGCGGTCTTTGACGAACCATAATGAGAGCCGTAATAATAATTGTTTTTATTCATCAGCGTAGGTAATAACGCAACAGGAATAACGATCCAAGTGTAATGACCTATATGTCTTGTATGACTGGAATATCAACTATTCCACAATGAATTTGGATTTTTAATATTCAAAGAAGACTAAAGCTTACCTTTGTTGTTTTATTTAAAATCATGAATGTGTTTTTTACATTTAATATCAGCAAATTTCAATGAACACTCTTGTAGCACTTTAATGTTAATCAGACTTAAAATAATGTAAAGGCATCAAGAAAAAGGGCATCATAAAGAAAGTGTGGATAGCATTGTTCTTAAAGTGCTGGCACATATACATATGATTTACACATTATGATTTAATCCAAATAAATATCACACCAGAACGTGACTATTCTAATGTAGGCCTACGATGGATAAAGGTGCACAATAGCCAACACAATCCCAATATCCTTGCTGACCTGTGTGACTTATGACCTGACAATTTCATTTATAACTAACCTATTCGGCATTCGCCATAGTAGGCGATCCCCACGTTTTGTGACAGACATCTTTCTATGTTGTCGATTTCGCAGGAACTCGAATAGGTGATTCCGTTATTGCCACAGACCGGTTCACTATCGTCAGGACAAGGGAGGCGACACGTTCTATCCACTCCTAGAAAGTAAAGCAATAACGATCATAGCATATTGAGAATGATATAGTTATGACATCCGCATAGTCGTATCCGGACACCTATCCCCTGGACATCCATTCCCCGGATAACCAACCCAATTATCTACCCCATAGGCCAACTACCCCTGAGGCAACCAACCTATAAGACGACTACCCCTCGGGACAACTACCCCAAACAACTAAAAAAAATACCCGCTAGGATAGTTGTCCGGTGGTAGTTGTCCTAGAGGATGGTTGTCGTAGGGAGTAGTTATCTAGGAAGTAATTGTCCGGGGTTAGTTGTCCTAGGGGGTAGTTGTCCGGGGTTAGTCGTCGGAGGGGGCGGTAGTTGTCCTAGGAAGAAGTTGTCCTAGGGATAGTTGTCCGGGGGTAGTTGTCCCTGGGGTAGTCTTCCTATTTTAAACCACGTAGCTCTTAAAAGCTCCTTCCCACGTTCGATCTCAATGGGAAGGAAGTACTATTTGGAGCTTCACTAAGTGGCATGACCAATCAAAAGCAATTTCCCATGTTGCAATTATCTATCTCAACCAGCTATGGGTTTGATAACCTCTACATGGATACACTAATCAAATGTATTCACAGTACATGTACATTTTTGAAAACACACAATGCTCTCGAGACGTTTGCAAAAGGTCCTTAGGATGTTAACACCTTAACAGAACGTTTATTTACATCACGTGTATTTATATATCTTTAAAAACACATAACATTCTTAAGATGTCGACAAATGTCCTAGGAAATTGAAAACATTAACAAAAAACTATTTAACTTTTGATATACGTCCCAAGAAAACGCTTTATTTTTCCGTGGTATTTATTCAATTAAGTACGAATGACCACTCAAAGGGGGAGATTGAATTCCTTTAACTCCTTAAATTCTTTTATTTTCCCTTCGTTTTGCTTTAAAAAACAAAAATATTCTCCACATTATGATTTCATTTCTAAAATCAAACAAGTAAAAAAAAAATCCCTGTCATAATTGTACTGATAAATGTTTTCATACTGTATTTATTTTGTATTAGTTTTATTGTATTCTTCTCTTTTTTTTTATAGAAAACAAAATATGTAGAAAATTCATGAGCTAAAAAATAAAAAGAACTTGAAAAACATCTTATATGGAATACTCATATTCACAATGACTTCGCGTGAATTGTGCACCATTGCCTCAGCTATATGGCGATATGTCGCCACCGTAAATGCGTCAAATGTTGACCAGTAATTCAGGGGGATGCGGAAAATGTGGTTTTAATTTGCTTTTGTTCAATACTGCAGAGGACAATATTCGTTATTCCGATATATTTGTATTCTACGTTTATTCAGCTTTCCTTTGGTGTAAGGTTGTCTTTTCATCGGATAGGGTCTTCAAAATGAATAGAATAGTATACAAAGCTCGAAAAATTATCATACTACAGCATATGACCTTTACCCCACTACTATATCGCTACTTTCTGTCTCCCTCCATCGACCAATCCTATTCATAAATCAGGATCGGCGTTCATGATTAAAGCGTGGCATGAACTTTGGAGAAAGCTGAGATCAGCGATTGTCTACCATTGCTTCAAAAAAAGACGAATTGTCTACACTTTCCATGTGTTCAACCCCATGGTTCGATGAGTGTATTATCCTCATGACGCGCTTTGATGGTTCGATAAATCGGCGGGTGTAACTTTCTTCACCTTCATACAATCCCAACCCAATCGCGATGTTCCCCGTCTTTTTCCCATCCCTTTTCCCTTGGCTCATGACTATTTATCTTCATCAGCAAGCTCTGTTTTTTCTTTGATATTATAGTGATGGAACAGACCTACAATGCAGGATATGTGGAAAATATGGGGCAGCCATACACCACATTGTACTGGCAAAAAATCCACCGACACAAGCCATCAGTATACCTGCACTGGAAGATTCGCCAGCATTAAAAAATAAAAACTTTAGAAATGGTATAATTGCTATCCTCGAAGAGTAACGTAAACTGTAACTTCACCCGGGTGGAGAGAGTGGCAAGGATAGAGTAATGTTTTGCCAAATGACATTAGAGCCGCGGCGGGACTCGAACCGCGAACCACGTGACCTAAAGTCCGGTAATGTATCCAATAGACATCGACACCTCTACCACTTTGTTTGCATACCTAATTTCTACCTGATTGTTTTGTTTGATACTAAACTGAACGGGCTGTAAATTGAAGAACCATAATGAAAAGAAGAAGATATCTTACCATCGCCGGTTCTGCCATAGCAAGGTATCTCGGTACATAAGACAGCGCTGCCGGTTAATGATGTGATAGTGAGTTTGTATGGTGGACGAGGGTTATCTCCCTGAGAAAACTCTACGCACAGGTACAGAAAGTCACTACATCCCACCTGTATGGTGGAACAGACAATGGTTATGTTATTGAAGGCCCGTTATTGTTTTTGTTTTTTATCGTTTTCTATATCTGTATATCTCAATAAAAAATTCATATAGAATGATGAGAAAGAACTTATATCGCACGGCGTACATTCGTGAAATCGCACTAGAAAGGTATTGAACGTGATTGAAGTGCTATAATATCGTAATGGTTCACAGAGAAAAAAAAATGTATTGACAACTTAGATAATCTATCAGCATAAACATTGGCTTTTTCCTAGGTCCAAACATTAAGGGGGCACTGGTCTTACTTGGTAGTTGAAATACGAATTTGGAAAGCTATTAACTAGTGGGAGGGTGTGAAATGAGTCAACTTCTTTTGGCGCACCCCACTTTTCTATTCTTTCTCTCTCTTTCACTCTCTCTCTCTCTCTCTCTCTCTTTCTATCTGCCATTTGTTAGGGGGTACGAGCTCCACACTTCCTCCCGCAAACACTGCCCCTGAGTCTAGAACGAACATGAAGCAGACACTTACCTCATTCAAATCATACACTGTTTGGAGGTTGGTGAAATAGTGAGGTCTTCCAGTACGTACTTTCAAGGAAGCTTCCTCGTCGCTCAGTAACTGCTGTACATACGGTCCAGCTCGATCACCAAACCCGTCTTCAAACTGACTCCGATACAGACCAGCCTTCCATAAACCTAGCAGACATGTACAAACGTAAATACATGAGCAAAACGGCAAACAAATTCTCTCACCATTATCCACAAACTATATAGGGTAAACTAACAAATAAAAACAAAATCCCCCCTCTTTCTCTCTCTCTCTATATCTTTAAATGAAGCAGAACTTATTTGGGGTGGGGGGAATCGGTGGTTAACCAAATTAGTTTTTTTGGGGTGTTGTTTTGTCGTTGTTGCTGTTTATTTATTTATTTATTTATTAATTTATTAATTGCCTTAAAATTATCTTCCGCAGATCCAGGCAATAAAATTAAACCTGCATGTAATAATTATATTTCGGCCAGAGAAGGAACGAGCCTGCACCTACTGGGTCCACAAGCTAGCATTTGCAGGCTACCATGTTATGAACAGGTACAATATACATGGTGAAAATGCCTTTGCATAAAATTGTAAAAACTTGCTTCTTTTTCTTCTTTTTTATGTTTCGAATCAAACTGTTATCATAATACAACTAATGATTTAATAGTGATAATAAATATACTTATTGTTGCCGGTTATGGCATTCATTTTTCTATTTTCGGATAATGCAACGTTCATTTTGTGTAAAGATAAGCAATAAACTAAATTGCAAGTACGTGCACTTTCAAAAAATCAACTTAAAGAAATTTAAAGAGCTTTGCGCGTCACCTTGTGAAATGTGCGAACATGACACGAACATATTACAAAATCAAAAAAAAATCGAAAGAAATATTGCGATCATATTAATGGGCGTTCATACAATACCTCGTCCTTGGATGGTATCGCCCAACCTTGATGTCTGTAGGGTGATATTGATGGATATGTTGGGATGGTAGTAGCCGAGATGTTGTCTGGCCGCGATGTTCCAGGAAATCGCCTCCAAGATCACATGTTTTTGAGCCCGCCGAGATCGGTGATGGGCACCTGTCGTTCGATGTCATATGATGTGATATGCGGGTCGATGAGGATGAGTATGAAGATGATGAAAGTGGTGGTGATGGATGAGGTGGGGTGACATTGGAGGAAGAAATGACAAGGAGAAGGAAGGGGACAACGAAGAGGGTACAAAAAAACGTATTGCAGTAGAATTATGCACACCATGGTGAGGGGAATTTAAAAAAATTATATAATTAGAATGAAATCGATGATTACCGTAAGGATAGATGGTGGCAAAAGGTTGAAAGGAAAATATAACGATGATTCAATGTCGAAGATTGATCACAATTTCATTGACATGGTTTCATTAATGAAATGGCGTCAGTATCCATTAAGAATTGATTTGAAAGATTGCAGTAAGGAAAACGGTGTATTTAATATCGAATCGTTAAATAGAAGGCACACAAGATAATGATGATGGTTGTGGTGGTGATGATGATGATAATGATGATGATGATGATGATGGTGATGGTGTTGGTGGTGGTGGTGGTGGTGGTGTTGGTGGTGATGATGATAATGATGATAATTTTGGTGGTGGTGATGACGATGATGATGATGATGATGATGGTGGTGGAGGTGGTGGATGTGGTGGTGGTTGTGGTGGTGGTGGTGATGATGATGATGAAAATGAAGATAGGGAGAAAAAAGAATGTTCGATAATAATATATTGTATCAAATATTTACAGATTCTTTCTGACTTATGTGCTCAGATATTATGTGGTGCTGACCCGGTTAGTCCATGGTGGTACATGTATATAATAGTAATTGTATTAACAATTCCATTTGAGCTTCATGTCTTCTAGGAAAAGTCTGTAATTCGAAGTCATAACAGTATTATATATACACGTATAGTTATATTCGTTTTAAATAAATCACGTGTATTACAAAGAGATGGTATCCACGTTACTTTGAAATAAATGAATTGTGTAATAAATATCTTACGAAAATGAAATAATGAAGGGAGAGTGTACTTTTTTTTTCTTCTCCAAAATTAAAATGAAAACTATATTGTTGAATAAAAATTCTGGTTAGTGCAAACAATAATTAATGGAGGTATTGTGCAAAAGGTCAATTGAAATGAATGGCTGGAGTATGAAGCAAACTAAAAATGATATTTCTCTATCAGTTTAATACAAACTTAGAATGAAATTTATTATCTTTTAGGCAAATTAATGACAAATATCTTCTTAAAAATCCAATGGAATGATGATTTCAAAGTAAAGTATATGAAATTAAATGAATAAGTACTTTCAAAACTTCACCTCTCTTTCTATTTTCGAGGGAGAAAAAATCACTACGATATTCGATACATACTTTATTTTAGAGATTGTTCTTACGAGTAAAGGTAACACTGCCGAGAAATGCAAAATTGAGATCATATTTAGAAATTCTTACCCACAATAGTTCACAAATTTAAAAGTCAACTAGTTACTGCAATTCCTCTGCAAGATACTACATCGTAATGTCAATGGAACGCCTACTTAGGATCTTTGACGAGGCAGCTGTACACAATTTCTGTTCCAACATGGCACGCTCCAATTGGCTACATCTCTTTCAGGATTACGCCCCCAACAAATCTTTACCTCCATCGGTCATTGATGGCGCTCGTTTTGGCGCAATCACCAATAATTTCATTTAATTAATAATGTTAAAGTCTGATAGATAAGAAGAGTCCATTGCATTCAACCAAACTCCCGTAGAAACAAGCTTTCACGAAAGTGACAAAAAGGCTGCTGCACATCAGAAATTCTCTTCTTCTTTTATTAGCTTTCGCTGACTAAGAATATAGCATTAACCTTGCATTACAAGAGGGCGGGAATATTATGATTCTAGAAACTTTTATTTCCCTCCTCATCCTTGTATAACTGGTTGCAGCTGCGTCTGAAAAGACAGCAGTTGGTGGGACCTCCACAGACAATGACACAGAGATGTAGATATACATTAGAAAATCATTGAAGAAAGAAATATACGGATAGAGAGAGAATGGGGAGAGAGACACACACAAACAGAGAGACTGAAAGAGTGAGAGAGAGAGAGAGAGAGAGAATGAAATAAAGAAATTAAAGAGAGAGTCTAAGCCAGCGAGGGAGAATGAAAGGAGAGACTGAGAGAGGGGGATTAAAGAGAGAAAATTAACAGGAGAGACAGACATGTAGATAGAAAAAACAGAGAGACAGATAGATAGACAGACAGGCAGAGAGAAAGAAATAAAGAAAGAAAGAGAGAGAGAGAGTGACGTGGTTACGACTGGGTGGATAAAATTGAATTTTCATCACAGCCATTCTGCATGACCCTTTTCCTTGGCCTTAGATTTGTTAGCATTAAAAGCCACCGGTTCACCATATGCTGCCAATCCTACTTTTTCCTTTCATTTTNTTTTTTTGGGGGGGGGACTACGGGCTTCCTTCCATTCCAATAAAAAGGTCACTTTGTTAGTTTTCCCACACGAATACGCTTCATCTGATTCTGCATCATTGTCTTTGTGGACACTAACCAAATCATCTTCATACATTAATTCCTCATGTCATGATGATGTGTAGGCCAAAACAATTTTTGGAAGGGTGATACAACATGTCAGTCATTGTGCGAATTCTTATTACATTAGTTGATTATTTTGATAATGTAAGATTTTACTTTTAAGTATTCTATGAAACTGTTAATATTCGATGTAAGTTTCTTCATATTTGGGCTGATATCATCATGATAATAATCGAAATATCGTTTTTTTCGTCTTACAATAAATAAAGGGTCTGAATGTCTTTGTTGATTTTAACCGATTTAGGGGGAATTTTTCTTTGTTTTACCCCCATGTCTACTTCCATTACATTGTAAATATGAAAACAAATTCATGTTTTTGTGCAAGTTCCGTGTGCATTGTATATTCATTGGTTACGTGTAGTCTCCCTTGGAGTGGCTCAAGGCGAAGCAGAATAATTGGTAGCTAGGGTGTAGCCGGATGGGAGGGGAAAATGCTTATTGGTCGAGATCCTGCTCTGACGTCATTGGTTCTTATAATCCTCACAGTAAATTACGTGATTAGTTAGGGTCAGGTTTTGAAGGATTTCTACAACAACTTTAAACACAAACATTTCCGACATAATTGAGACTACTTCCTTCCAACTCCCTGCCATTTCCCAGACACTGCCAAAAAACATGTCAACATCGACTTACCAACAATACCATCTGTCCTGCACCAGCACGTATGGCTCGTCTGAAAACTGCCATTGCCATGCATCTATCCTCCAAAGGTGTGCGGCATCTGCCATCAAAGGGTTTGCATGCAACTTCAAGTCGACGATATCGTCACATTCGAACAAAGTTGCGACAACGGATGACTCGTCATCAAAGAGTTTGCATGCAAATTCAAGTCGACTATCACATTCGAACAAAGTTGTGCCAACGCCGGATGACTCGCAAAACTTTCCAATCCATACAGCAAACATTATATTGTTTGGGCTTGCTCCCTCGGGTTTGCAATTGCTATCCACGGGGAACTAATAATCCACCATCTTGGGGGGGGGGGAGCCGGTGTGCATGGTGCTGACGATGGCACCGGGTTGTTGTTATGATAAAGGACCTTTAGGTAATCCCCAGAGACAAAGGTCAGGGGAAACAGCAACCCGTTGCGGGATCAGCAAGGAAAAATATGATTTCTTCTTCATGTCATTTCCTCTTTGGAGCATCAAGTTACTAGATTCTCTCTCTCTCTCTCTCTCTCTCTCTCTCTCTCTCTCTCTCTCTCTCTCTCTCTCTCTCTTCCCGGCCCTCTCTCATTCCCTTTTCTTTCCTTCTTTCTTCTTTTTCTTCCTCCTCCTCCTCCTCCTCTTCTTCTTCTTCTTCTTCTTCTTCTTCTTCTTCTTCTTCTTCTTCTTCTTCTATATATCTTTTTCTTCTATATATCTTCTTCTTCTTTCTTCATACCTTCCCTCCGATCCCTCTAAACCATCCTACCCCTCCCTTCTTCCACACGTTCCTCTTCCCTTCTCCCTCTATCTCTGTGTCCATTTATAATGTAATACGAAAAAGAATTAAATTCTCCTCCCACCTGCTCAAAATCTAGCTTGAAAGTTCTTCAAAGATATAGTATTGTAAGCAAATGTTTCAGGTTATAGTGTGACATTTCTCCTCTTTTTTTTTTAATGCTAGAACTCTCTATGTGCTAGAAAGATTGAAACAATTCGTGCGTATCGCAAAAAAGGGTCGGTAATCGGTAGAGGGAGACAAATCATTTCTTTCAAATTTCAGACTTGATTACCATATTGGCGTGGCATTTGTTGCCGAGATCGATGGGTAAAGCAATCACCACAAAGTTTAGATTTGGAAGGAAAACAATTATGTAAACTGTTGATTCTATAATATGTTGTATCTTTCTTTCTTCAATGCCTGACTTTGTACAACTATCCGTGAAATAGAGGAAAAATTAATATCTTGTCAAAAAACAATAACGCCGCTTAATTTATGATAGATACATTATGAACTCGATATCTTGACCAAGAGGTGCGTTGTTATAATTGACATTATATTATTTGCATTTGCATTCATTACTTCTTACGAATTCAAAAAACATCTCCAGGTCCCTAAGCTTCTTTGACTTTTCCATTTTGACCGAATTCGTGCATTTTTGATCACCTCTCTACATCACGTTTCCAGCGACACCTGTGATGATAATATGAGAGGTTCAAAGGTCATGGCTAAGAGGGTATACCTGGTGCGGACCTACCTCCCGCGTATTCAGAGCAATACACAGCTTGAGTGGCGTAGCCAGTGGACACAGCCATTGAGGGGGCGCTTGTGTCATAGGGGTGGACCTACCCTGGAACAAAAGGTGATAGAACACGACCCTAGTTGCTTTCTCCTCTTTCATTTTTCTTTTTCTTTTCTCCTCTCTCTCTCTCTCTCTCTCTCTCGCATTCTTTTTAACCCCTTTTTTCAACTTAGGGTTACTTGCACAGAAGCCCCTTTATAGCTACCCAACTGATCAAAATGTATTGTTTTCACAAGGAAAGGTTGCTTGACACAAGTCTCAAGCTCTTTCCACTCTTTGCCATGTGGGAACATAAGGCGTTGTCTATTCCTGTCCGTATTTAAAAGACATATTAACCTAGAAGACTTTTTCTTGCCTTTCCTTTCCTTTCACCAGAAAATTTACCCACCTGCCAGTTGACTAAGTTTTGAAAAGTTCTTGTATTTTCTCTGCAAACGAATTTCAAGTAAGTAGAATTCATTTTTTATTCTGTGTAAAGAAATTAAAATCATAACAGCACAGTTCAAGGGTAAATATATGGACACAAAGAAAATGGTTACATGAAGTATAGAGAATGGAAAACGTAACTGAGCATTCATGTATTATGTGAATTAGAACTATAATGTTTACATATAAAAATGGGTTAGGTCAATAATGGGGAACAAATATATCAAGCAAAGGAAGATACAACAGAGGATGGGATTTGACAAAACGACTTCATCTCTCATCACAACCACTATCACCAACACCACCAACACATCATCACCCTCACCACCACCACCTACATCACCACCACTACCACCACCACCACCATCACCACCACCATCACCATACCGCAATCAACAAGACAATCATCATTAGTAAAAATCATCACCACCAACACCACAATCATCATTAGATCATCTTTTTTATTACGATTACCATGCACCCCTATTATCACCAATGTCATAACAAAATCATCATGAGCGTCAGGCATCCCTTAACTTGCTGCTATCATTCTCATCACTATCACCACCACCACCATCATCATCATCATCATCATCACAACCACCATCACCACCATCATCATCATGCAGTCACCTGCCCATTCCCTTTTATAACTAGATCCACCCTCCACTACCCCTCACCCACAATCTCTCTCTCTCTCTCTCTATCTCTCTCTCTTTCACCCTCTCTCTACCACTCGACATTCTTCCTTATTCCATCCCAACTATTTGTTCATATTCTACTTATTTATTCGTCTCTCTCTTCACAAAATCATATTCAAAATTTACTATGAATTAAAAGTTACACGAAAAATAATAGAAATTTGCATAAACATGTCTTTTAAAAATGCTTTTAGCAATTAGGAATTCATAAAAACCCATTGATCATAATGTTACTTACACACACATTCATTTATAATTTCATAATCTATTGTTAGATATTTCGTGACTTACCTCGCCTTTCTCTCGTCTTTCTTACGCAATCATTCACATCGTCTGTGAATATAACTGGGAAGATATCTAGTCCTGTTTCGCATCGGTACACTTGTAGTCCGCACAAGGTGTGATAGAATTCACCGTTTGAGGCACAAACGCCCTTCTTCTCCGCCCATGTTTTGCGCCCACACACCGCTGAGATCGAGCAATCTATATTTTGAAGAAGAAAAAAATGATTACAAAAAAATGCTTTGAATAATGTTGATGATGATAATTTTTAAACTTTTTACGGTTTTAAAACTTGAACTGTGACATTTATATATCTAATTTTATTTCTATACTGTGGATTATAGTTTACGTTACAATGCAATCATTCCATACGTACTTGCAAAGCAACTTCTTGATAAGCCACATATTATATTCAACACAGTCATGTCTAAACATAATTACATGAATTCATATTAACACTTTTCGCTCAGATCTGTAATGAATCAATGAATAAATTAGCTACAATTTTATGTTACGATTATAATTCTATAACGACAATTTGAATAAATGTATAAACCTTGTTACACCCGTTTAAAAGCTATGTTTATGTTTCCGTATAACTTTGCAACTAAGACATTGTTTTATTTGCAGCATGGAATTCACACCTATAATAGTATGCACATTTACAACCGAATTGTTGTTTTACATCTTAAATCATATTTGACTGGACATTATTACCGGGTAATGTTGGCATAGGAATATCTGCTGTCAAAATTTTTTATTAAAACAATTCCACCTTCCTGTTTACCATCTAACACTAAAACGCTCATTCTTGATCTCCACCACCCAATTCCTAGCTTTCCTATCCCTCTCTCTCTCTCTCTCTCTCTCTCTCCCACAACGTTTACCTCAATCGTTTTACATTTTTCTTTCCGGCAGGTCTGGGTTACTTTACTGTATTCGTGTTGCTTAACCAATCTAATTTGAATTTTCCAGTTTATCATGCATGTATTTGTGTTTCTGTCTTTCGCCTTTCCATTCTCGTGTTGACTCGCTTTGGTATTTCCGATACAATTATATTTTGCGCCTTGTAATTTCTTCAAATCTAGTTTTCCCTCTTGAACACACGTAAGAAAATGTCAAGGAAGCTGGCTTATGAAAAATCTAAATGTAATATAGCAATTTCACTTTCATTCAAAATTAAAGGTATTATGGTGTAATTCGTTTCAATCAATTTTCTCGCTACGCCTATCACCGGTGCAACCAAAACACAGCTGACTCGCCAGGGAACCTCAGAAACATTACAAACAATCTATTTATGATTTGTTGGAAAAACCCTATCTGTTTACGCCTACGTCCGTTGTGGACATAATATCAAAACTAATATCAGTTTTTTTTTCATGGCATGCAATGATTCACGTAGGACCATCCATCATGGCTTTAAATGATGTTTGAAGTCCGCAAAGAATTAGGACTGCTTCCATCCTGCTGCGATCGCAGTGGGACAAGCGGCTTGGATAAGGCTATCCGCTATCATCTTCATGATGCCTGGAAACTAGAACGAATATGGTATGGCTAGGAAGTATAAGACCAATCACAGATGATCAACAATGACATGCAACATGCTATCCAGGTCATCCTTTAGTGTCTTGGGCGGATCCAGGGGGCCCAAGAGGACCATCCTTCCCCCGATCGTCGGAAGGGCCGTCAAAGATTTTAGTGGTGAAAAACGGTGTGGATAAGAGATAATACAGTTCTGATCAAGACCCTTGCAAGACAGACAAAATGTCCGACAGTCGAGAAAATTGTGGCACTTATACCAAGATACCAGCTCATATTGTTATTATTGAACACAGTTTTTAAAGATTACAAATTGGAATTCGGGTATTCAACACTTTTAATAGGTAGCAGTCATAAGTCAAGAACTGAATTAGCCATTAAAACTGAATCTGGTAGAATTTTTTTTTAGGCAATAATTTTATTAGGCATGCGATATTATATTGATCTAAATGGAAAATAATCGGTCACTCCTCCCCTTATTGTAACAAGAAACATGATGTTATGTTACCCAGATACCATGGTTTTTCTATATTTCTCAACTCACCTCACTGCATCCACCCTTGACCTGTATTTTCTTTCTTTACTCATTCACTTGAAAGTAATGAAATTTGAAAAATAAGTCAATTTTCTGACCTCAAATCCAATATATTTTACAGGATGACCGAGAATAGTAATGACACTGCTGGAAATCAGGACAGTTCAGTGAAAGACACAGGAATTTCGACTTTTACAAACAAACAATCGAGGTTTAAGAGACAAATAACAAGAATCCTGTTTTTACTCGGTTCGGGTGATCTTTGAGAAATGTTTCAAAGTTTATATAAGGTTTATAAAATACATATCAATTTTCCCCATTCAGTCACAGCATTAATTATCAAAAAATGAGAAAACGCATACAATTCAAAGTCACCAATTCTGTTCAATGGTAATCGAATTATTTAT
>BEXV01000154.1:162240-203501 GCA_003118195.1 Hemicentrotus pulcherrimus | reverse complement strand
CCCCCCCCCCCCCAACCCTTTCTCTTTCTCTCATTCTCACAGATTACCTTGCGGAAAATTGACAAATACAAAGAGCAATGATATCGAAACGGCTTTACCAAGTACATTACTATTTCTCTGAAAGGTTTGATACTTTATTGGCAAATACGTTTGCTGACAAAAACAAAAAGAAAGTACATATACAATAACAACACACTCCACTACACCACATGCATTTTTACCATGAAAAAAAAAAAATCACATGGGGGAAAATAAAGAGACAGAAACCAGGCCCACAAAACTTAATTCAAAGATTATTTACAAGACAGTAACTGAGTGCCATCGAAACGATACGGAGTGAAGTGCAGATTTTACTCCCAACTTAGGATCACTATAGGAACAACCAGTAGTACCTTCTTTTTTTTCAATATTTTCATGTTTACAAAATACCTCTACTGAAAAAGTGGGAGTAAAATATATGACTTTATTAAAAAGACAATTCTAGAAATAATAGGTTTGTGGATTGGACACATTACTAGAGAGAACACTATGAACACATATACACACAACAGAGGGACCTACAAATATTTCAAACAATTTCAAAATAGACTATGGAAAATTTCTTATTTGCATACCTAGTAGTCATATACAAGAAAGGGAACCGGGGGAGAGGGTTAAAGAATGTGGTAAAAATATTATAAAGCTGCTGTAATTATATTCACAATTTACAGGCATAACTTTTTTTCTTTTTTTTTTCTCTCGATATATTAAACATTTTTCTCTCTCTTTCTCATACTTCAAATATATATATACTTGTATTGTCAAAAGGAAAATATCAAGTCAACACACATCATTTCTACAACCTCTGAAATTACATCGTGATAAAATATAATTTTGTTAAAGATGGAAACACTTGGTTACCTTTGAGAATACAATACACTTGTATGATGCAGAGCAAACATACTAAATGACATTTGAAAATATGCAGACTCTCCTAATGTGTCCAACGCAAATCTCGCGGAAACGCATTAAGAAATTGGTAACTCTTTTCCCCCTAAATATACAATACGTCATGATTTGGAACAGTTCAGTATATATATATATATCAACTCTGTACTTGATCAGAAAGTGACCATGATTTCAGATGATTACATAACGTTACATAGATTTTAATCACATATTTCAAAATCTCCAGTATCATCTAATTCACTTGTGTCAATCCCATATTTCAACTTGTATTCATCAAGTTAGTTGTTTTGACCTAATAAAAAGATTGCCCTAACAATGTCTCCTTTCTAATCACACGTGTCACATAATCGTTCGATGCTAAACTAGTTCACAATTTGTTTTAAGCATATTGCAAATAAAAGTAAAAGAATAACAAAATAAGTGTATATGAACACTAATGTTCTCTACATCTGAGTTACTATACACACCAGCAAACCTTTATATCGACCAAAATAATTTGTGATAAATATTTCTTTGCAATTCTCTCTATTCTTTCTTTTTAGTTATTTACTTCTCCATTTTTTTTTTCTTCCTTCAAATTGCAGCACAATTCTTATTTACTTCCCAGTGATCATAAAATCTTAATATACAACACAGCCTGATAATCAGAATCCACAATATTTCTATAAAATGTTATGTTGGCAAACACAAATCATGTTTTTCTTAATTACCAATAAAGCACCATACTATTCATCAGAGTCCAATATTACTGCAAATAAAGACAACAAAAACATGTGCCACTGTTGTCCTTCTCACCTCTGCCCATTATTTGTCTAATACACAACAGAGAGATAGAGAGAAGATATTCAGAAAACAAAATAATACTGGCATAGCAAAAGATTTCATGAATATATACACACAAACACTACACAAGAAGAAGAAGGGCCTACAAAAAGTCATTTCTTTTCATTGTATGAACATGATAATTTTCAATTAAAAAATGTTACACAATGATGAGGTACCTAATATAAAATTTATTAATAAGAGGAAGGAAAAAAGACCATTTCAGGCTGTGCATAAGTAGCAAATACACACAGATTATAACAAACTATACAAATTTGTTGACCACTGTATCTATGTACAATTCATCTTAGTAACTCTGCCATGCACAAGAAAACAAGAGAACGATAATATTTACAGATTTTAAATTATTTACAAACATATGCAATACAGAAGTTCATGGTATTATACAATAGATATTTCATTATGGTCTCTCTCCAAATTATATTCAAAATAGTTTCATTTAAAACTACAAAAAAAAAGGAAACAGTAATGTTCACACATGCAACATATTACAAGAGTTTTTACATATTTACACTGAAGAAAATAAGACATTTTGTACAGTATACACAACATAGGAATGAATCATGACTTTCATTTAATCTTGAAACACTTATGCAATTTCCTCTCCTCTGTCTCCTGATTTACAACACTTCAAATACTTCATTTCATATATGACAAAGTGTTTAGAAAACCATCAATTAAAACCAAGATTAGGGCAAATACCACAAACAAGAATGCAAGCAAATAACTATTCAATTCAAATGGCTGTATCAATACTAGTATTTAATCCCAAACTGGTAAATGATAAAAAATAAATTCAGAATATTTCATGTAATAATATTGTTGCGTATAAAAACGCAGCTGAAATCTGGATTGTTGCATATTAGTAAGCAACTATATAAACACCCTTCTATGAACTCAAGCACTGCAAACTGCGGCCTATGACATATTTATATAGGTTGTAATGTCAGTCAAGTCATTAGATATAATTGATTTTGTCACATCAAGCAATATACATTTGTCTTAGTATGCATGGAAGCATCTTGTTTGATATTAGGTATGGGACACTCAGTTGAGTTGGAGGAGGATATTTGAACATGATTACATTGTTTCCCCAAAGGCATTAGGGTAGTGTATCTACGACCCAAAACTTATCGCACAATGAAAGAATGTATTTTTATTATTAGTGAGCCAACAATGTACCTATTATTTCCCCATAAAACATAATTTAATGGTGTATGAATCCCACGATGGCATGCTCCTTTTGGCCCTTATTATGCAGAGAACACAATTGGTGTATATTATGAAACTTACATATTCTACAATTACTATCCTGATGCAATCATCAAATACTGTTTGTCCAGTCCCAAGAAGAATGTCAGAACTACAACTTTTCAAAAAAATATCTCATACTTGAATATTTAAAATTGCGTGATATTCTTTATAATTTAATTTCACTGTGGTTAAGCTTTTAGATTATTATTTTGAATTTTGTTGCTGCATTATTTATTGTCATTTTTGGTCTTTAATTTGAGCATTTCCAAATTGGAATAAGAATCAGTAGAGTATCAAACCATACCATACTCATGTATTGCATATCCATGATCAAATTCACTGCTTTAGTTCAGATTTTATTACCATGATCATTTCTAGTGAGTTCAAAAATAAATCAAATATGCTTGGAAGTCATTTACAGTTATTGAGTTGCATGATTAATGTCTTAACACCTTCGGGCAAAATAGAGCAATTGTGGTACTACTTTAGATACTATTACATGTAACATTTTATGCCCATGATTCATGTTTGAAATCTTGATTACTTTGAGGTTGCAACTTATTTAACCATTTGTCACACCATAATGATTTCTTTTGTTTAAATATCCATGTCCAACTGATGAGGGATCATACAGATATCAAGCACCTCATGTGACTTTACTAAGCATTACTGTTTAACTGAATGGATACAATGTTTCTTGCTCTCACGTCGTATCTTGTCTTGTTTCAGGATCTGAGTGACTCTTCGATACTTGGCTGGGCTCACAGCTGCGACTCCTTTCAGTTTGTTCAGCAGAGAATCAGTTGATGGGTGTGTCCTTGGTACGTGTTCTATGGCGTGTCAGTTCAATTCATCCATTTGCGGCAGTTGGGTGCCTTACAGAGACAGGGGATCTTGTTCTGGTCATTCTCAATCTCAAACTTGTAGTCATAGGTAAGCTGATAATTGAGAACAGGAAACATTTTAGCATATTTCTCAGTCTGTACATGGTTCAAATTCCTATAACAACTGAAAACAAGAAGATGTTACCTACATGCTCCCATCAATGAGAAATGTCATTTTCAATTAAATTGCAAGGTGACATAGAAACACTTATCAATAGTTCATTTCGTAGTCCACCAGAATCAATCATTCAGCAAGGTGATCATGCCCTTACTTGACCTAAAGATCTTTTTCAAACTCACTCTGAAATTTCATAAGAATGTCAAAAGGTCAATAGATGTTACATGCACATTTTCAGCAAGATCAACAGCTTTTATTAGGATAATCATCTGACTTCTATGAATATTTGAATATTCTGCCTAGATATAAGTAGCAGCATAAACCAAATATTTTCTTCGAAAAGATGCCATTGCCATCTCTTGATGGGAAGGAGGGATAGGATAATATTGATGTTAGTCTCATGTTTCTTTGATAGACCTACCTCTTCGCCCTTTAGCAGTCTTCTGCTAGAGATGATGATGATCTTCTTCTGGTCTTTGTCAAAGTTGACCACCTCTGCCACACAGTTGGGGTTGCAGGAGTGGTTGATGTAGCGGGCTGGGTTGCCACTCCTTGTCGCGTCCACTACAGTGTAGTCGTCGATGCGGAACATGTAGACGCCACGGTTGGCAGCTTCGTAGTCGCGTTCCCACTTGTTGGCGACCTCATTGCGAATGAGGGTGCCGATGTACTCGATGACCATGGTGTGCTTCTCAATGTCATGAGCAGCATACAACCCCAAGCCCTGTTTAAGAAGGGAGAGATGTACAAATGGGGTTAATAGGAAACTGCTGCAGATGGTCTGATACTTACAAATCTGGATGATAAAATTGATTCAGTGGGTACAAAACATCATGAAATAAGCTCATCCAGTCCCTAGTCAACACTCACAGTGAGAAGTCCTCTTTTTGTGCTTGGTTCATCATCTTACTTCAAATATTTACATTTTCAAAAGAAAGATGCCATAGAAACTTAAGAACCTTCAAAATGTCCCTCATTAATTTACATGAAAGAAACAGTATCCGTTAAATATGTTGGGACTGTATTTGTACATAACACACTAATGAATATTTCCATATTTCCATTAGTATTTTCTTCTCACCTGGATCTGTGACCTGGCGAGGTAGACATTGGTCTTCCACTCAGTCTTCAACCTCTTATACTGTGATGACTTGGAGTGTACAAACTGCTTGTTGTATGGAGATGCTACCTCACCGGCTAGGGTGGTGTGGAAGCCTCGCGATGTCTTGTTGCTCGTCAATGTGTGCGGTCTACAGACAATTCGGCAGGGATAGAGAGGAGAAGGATGGAGAGAGAAATATAATCAAGATGTGTGGAACATATGCAGCTACGGCACATAGAATGTGTCTTCACTACCTAAGAATAGGCACAGAGTAATACATCAACCCATTTCCTCTTAGAGACTTACAACCTCTGTTTTTTAAGCCTCCTTTTTTGTTCTTTCTTTGTTTATTCTCTTGTATGAATGATTTTTGTTTTGTTTGTATTTCGTTTTCTTGAATAGCCAATCATCAATTCCTATAGCATTCTTATTTCATAAACTCCATTGAGGTGGATATTCTAACATTGCTGAGGATCATTACAAGCCAGAATACTACTTTGAAACTAATCATTCATCCAACAAATCTTTAACTTTTAAAAAATTAGTTTCTTTGATGTTTCTTCTCCCATTCAGACTGATTTGTAAGAAGTCAAATTTTTCTGTGATCATTTCAAGACAGAATACCACTCTACCACAAATAAACTCTTGCTTGTTGTTTAATTAATCTTGACAATGAGTGTTTACCTCTTGAGATGAGTTTGTCTCCTTGGTTCTGCCCTGGCACACCCAGTAGGATTGACAGCCAGGGGTAGGTCAATCAGGGGTGAACGGCCAAACCGGAAGGTGTAGTGCTGAATCAAGTCAACTCCAGGCAGCTGAATTAGGAAATGTGATACGAAGGATAAGAATATTGTTTCTAGAAACACGATTGCCCTTTTTCTACTTTATAGCAGCTCATCTATGAATGTCAAAGTTTCTATTCTCTTATTCATGACTAGCTATCAGTTACTTATTGAAAAATATAGAATATGTTGGGAAATAAACTATTAATATCAATAAATGCAGAAGAAGATATCAAAGTGCAATGTCACTATTTCATCTGCCAGTTCTCTACATACATGGATAAGACTGCATGGATAAGTTGCTACAGTAGAAAAGCCACCATCTATACCAATGATAGTTGGTTCTGACGATTGAAGAGGAACATCATTACATTGTTTGCCATTACTGTAACTGCATCAGTATGCTATTGAAACATCATCAATAAGATTCGTTTGTCGTGTACTGGTAGCTAATGTCCATACAATACAAAATCATGACTTATATGTGGTACCCACCGATTCAGTAATCCTCTGGATAGCTGCTTCAGTCAAGCCAAAGAGGTCTTCACCAGTCAAGAAGGATGGGAAGACTTTGAGCATGTCTGCATCTCGTCTCAGTTTAGCAATAGGCTCAAGGACCTTGTACCATACATCTAATGAGGACGAGAAGTGTTGAATAATCATCAAACATGTGTAATAGCGACACAATTTGATACATCTACATACCACTTATTTTGCAGGCAAAACAAGAAAAATTACAAGTTAGATTGCTATATAAGATTTTCCAAAAGTATGTTGATTTCATGACATGAAATGGTGAATTTAAAGAGTACAGACATCCAAAAGTAGGTATTTGTGTCTAAAATATTTCCTTACATTAACATAACTCTTTCTCTACAACACTTAGTCCCAACCTTTTTTATTGAAGCATCATCACACTTGGATTGATCAATTAGTTATTCTGCAAAGCCTCAAAAGCAACGAAGGATGTATAATTCATTGACAGCCTCCAGAGAGTTAATTATTAAATTATCCAAGTTACTGTCCTTCCAGCACTCAGCGGGCAATACCATTGGCTGACTACCATTGAGACCGCATGGTTAGAGCATCTGTCCTACACGACCATGATCTACTTGGCCGAGAGCCAGTAAGTAGGTACTTACTCCTTGGGGTGTCAGCCCTGAAGATGATGTCTTCATGACCCTGCTCCATGATGCGGATGCTTAACTCGGGCCTCCCACCCTGGTCCTGGATGGTACAGGAGTAACTGCATCGCTTGTTGGTGTAGCGCATGCTCCAGTACAGGCGGATGGATTCGTACCCAACCTGCATAGATCACAAATTTTGTAAATTTTATGATTACGAGGCAAATGTGGATAGGAACAGTTTGCACAGTAGTAAGTGCATTGCTTTTAATGCACTCAGAACTAAGAGACAGATCTATATCCAACCTGCACAATCACAGATCATTTTAGCATTTTATTATTACAATGAGGTTATATAGATAGGAATAACGGATAGAGAAGCAAGTGTATTGTTAATGCTGTAATGGAGGCTTGGGTATCAAGGGATAGATTCCTGGACCACCAGATATAACTTTTACCATGTTTTGGTTTCAATCCAAAATCAAAGGTGAATAATAAAAATGCGGGTTTTAATATATATATATATATCACATAGATAGATAATATGAATGAAAGGAAGGACGAAAAACCAGTAAAGTGGAATATCTGCACAACCTAATGAGTTAAATGTTCAAAGAATTAACCAATGAGAACAATTTTAAAAAAGTATAGTTAGAGGAAACCCAAGGAATGCATCAATGTTGAAAAAACAGAAATAAATCAGATGACTCAAAGACATTTCTATTTAAATGAAAAGATTTATGAAAGAATGGGTTTGATTTCTAGGGGGTTACCGATCCAGGGTTTGGGGTTACTTACCGGATAGATGGAAGTGAGTGAATGGAACAGGTGCATCTGATGAGGTAGAAGCTGCCCTAGGGACTTGAAGATCAGACTACCAACACGCACTGTGTACTTGCGGTCTGCCATCGTCATGATGCTGCAAAAAGAAAAGAAAACAGGATGAATTCATTTCAAGTATACAATTTTCCTTCGTTTCTTATGAGTAGTATTCAATGGAATAAAATGCAGTTTCTGGTCGTTCATTCAACTGCAGTAAAAATCAATCACTCCATGAGTATTTTATGAATGTTTCGGGGAACGTTAAATCTAAGTGCTTTCAGTGACTCAACAGTACATTCTTTACGTCTTTACAGTTAGTTTTGAAAAACTAAAGTATGATATATGATGGCTGCTTTTAAGCCCAATTGGACTTGGGATTTTGTGCCCAATCTCACAACATAAGTTCTAGTTATTTTACAGTGTCCCACTCAATCCCTGTAGTTTTTGTCCTTCTTCCTTTTTCTAACCTGGTAATTAAAACTCCTAGCCTCTTTTCTGATTATTTGAGAATTACAGCAGCAAGAAAAAGTAAAAAGCTTTCAAACAGCAATTTCCTCCAGCCATTGCACACAAAAACATAATATCCTATGTCCTTTTGTAAAAGTATAGAACTTGAAACAAGAAAATATCCATGATCTGTGACTGAGTCTTACTTTGCAACTTGTTTGTGTTCATCTCTGCTAATGTAGACCCTTCTGAAGACAACATGAGACTGCAAGGTGCTCTCAGTAGGTTTGGATGGGGCATGAAGTGGACACATCATTGTCTGTAGAAAAAGGTTGAATTTCATCTGATTATAACTCCTACTTACAAGTGAGAATCATTGATTGCATCTGCAATTGACATGCCAATCCATTATATGTATTATATTACATGCAATCATGCTGCCTTGGCATGAAAAGACAATTTACAACTGGCATGAACGATAAATTTCACCCATCCATCTCAAGGTCTTGCATATTGGTAAAATATGATACATCTGGTGATATGTGGGAAGAAACATATCTTTAACAATTGTATATAACACAATTCTGATCGTAACTCGTGCACTGCTATGCCAGTAACCTTCTTGGCCAATAAAATGAAAACAAACAAATGTTGCCATCATCAATTTGGCCACAAATGAAAGGAGACATACATCTGATGTAAACAGGAGAATTTGGTCATCTTTCAAGCTTGCATTCACTGTGGTTACTAACACCAATTAGATGGTAAAGGTCAGATACACACATAGAGCAAACAAAGGGGAATGTGGACTATGTCACCACCACACAGCAATACCTACCTTATCCTTGAAGAACATACAGTGGTCCTGCATGGCGCAGGAGAAGTGGTAGACGTTGCAGCAACGTTGCTTATTGCAGGAGATGGTGGCACCGAGCTTGCTGCAGTAGCAGCAGGTACAGGAGCGTCCTCGCTTGAGAGCAGCCTCTACGTTCATGAGGGAGCCATTGAGGGTCTCATACACCTCATCAGACCACAGAGCACAGTTGAGATGAACCCACGTGTCTACGTTCAGGTTCAGCAACCTATCAACACAAAAGGGTAGACAATAGGTATGACAAATAGGTAGATAAATAGGAAGACAAATAGGTTTTAAAATTTGAAGTGTATGTAGAAAACTAAAAAGACTGCATTACACATGAAATATTGGAAATATACATTATCCCTTGAGAGCCAGTAGGACATTAACTCTGCGTTTAAAGCCTTTCTGCACTAGTTTGGCCAGGAGGGATTAGACCTCCCTGTATGGTCACTGAAAGGTGGTTATCTCAACAAATTAGCTCTCAATTAACATATGGTAAGAACAAGGAAACCATGGGAGACCAATGGTCACCGCTTAGGCTTTGTTTGCTATATAGAGGGCTCAAGTAGCTATAAGTAGAGAAGTGGGGCTTTAAAAGTAAGAGTCAACACTCTTTTGGCTGTCAGCAGACAAGGTGTTATTATGACAAATAGAAATACTCTCAGTTGAGGGCCGGAAGGGCATAACCCTGTGTTAAATGATACAAGGTAATGACCTTCTTTCAGCAGGAAATGTAGGAAGACGTATCAGGCTGGGAAAAAAAAGATGTTGTATTGCCCTTTAGGTGCCAAAACATGGGTCCGTCAATCAGAAATCCTTCTCCTTTTTTTAAAAATCCCTCTTTGGGCTGATATTTCAGATTGAACGATTTAATACATTTTTTTCTTTAAAAAAAGGTTTAAAAAAGATGGTTGCAAAGGGCAATACACCTTCTTTTTTAGACCTCATAGATTTTGTGGATGTAAGGATAAAATATTCATCTGAACAGTAAATGCTGTGCTACTTTAGATTACATTAGCAAGGTTGTACTTAAACAAGCGATATATTGCAGTACACACAATTGTTGGTTAATTGAAGAATCGACTTTAACTTAAGTAGGAATTTTAATTCTCCATTGAATTTTAAAGACTTTATTGTAACTAGCTATTCTAACTATCAACAATCTCTATCTTTATTTGCAGTGAACAGGGGGAAAATAGATTTATATTCTGCACGACACTCACCTTGCCGAGCCATTTGTGTCTCCGTCTCCGAATCCATTACAGAGCACACAGCACCTGGCATCTCGCAGGGTTTCACTTGTTCTCATCGATGTTCCCAACTTCTTGATCAACTAAAAAAGAATAGAGAAATACACAATGTCATTAACTCCTTGCACTTTCCTTATGCAGTTGAGAGGGAGCACATTACTTCAATGGAAATCGAATCATTGAAGCATTTGTTCCATTGCTTATCAACAGAACATAGTAAAAGAATTTTATTTCATGGCAACAATGTATGTTTTATCTCAGAAGTGACAATTCCTCCGGATTTGTTAGATCAGAGGCTATAAATTAATGTGACACTTTAGGATATGTACACCTACATGTAGATTCCCATTCCAAAAAGAATTAGATACACCATTACACAGTGAGTAAAGGCCTTCTGTCTGTGCATATTGTGCTTTTTCTTGCTACAACAGCACTAATCATAAAAAGGAATGTGATTTCTAAAACATCCCACTGTGACTGATGCCAAAGTAAGAGAACGATATGACTGGGATTGATAATGAGCTTGAAGAAGAGAAAATGCTTCTTACCTGGCCAATATCCTGATCACTAGGTGGTCTGTATTTCTTGCCACCAGAGAATGAACCATGCCAGCGACGCCATTTGATGTTCTTCCATTTCTTCACTAAAGGCTACACAAAGTAAAAGAAAGAAATAATAAACCCACATTACTCATATAACATAAACAGTGCTAAGCATTTTTAGGGAAATGTTTGATGTATACTACCTGACAAAACTACTAAGAGCCAACTATATTTCTTCGAATTCTTTTAAATATTAGAAATATGGAAAACTTCTTTCTGTAAACTGGGGTACTAAATCCAGATCTGTTTATTTCAAAATATGATAAATACAATGTACTTATAAGGAGTAAATGCTTGCCTCATAATCAAACCTTCTATTGACAATCACTGCTCTGATTTACTAGATATTTCTCATATAGAACATAAGGTGTTTGACACAATTATTTCATAGAGAATGGAAACTTCATGAAAATGTAAACAAATCAAAACAATGCAATGTCTACCAATTCATCTCCAAGTGCAGGTCTTCTCCTTGTCCCAGTCTTCAGTGTCAGTCTCAATTCCTCCCTGCCACTTTCACCTGTCTTTGACTCACTGATGATGACCTTCATCTCATCTGCATCAGTCAGCATCTTCTCTTCCTTGGCTGGTGAGACCTCTTGATTAGATGATGGAGTAGCCGTGGTTCCCTCTGCAGAGGTGTGTGCTGGCTGTGCAGCCATGGGTGAGGAGACAACAGGCTGAGCAGGTAGAGAGCGAGGAGAGATGGGCGTCGACTTGGACTGAGGTGGTGTCTTTGGCACGGTGCAGGGGGAGGTTGGCAAGGAGGTGCTGGCTTTGGGTGACAGGACATCCAGCTGAACAGACTGAGGATCAGAGCTCCTGTGATTGACCACTCGTCCTGCATTGACTTCGGTGCGTGCCACCTGTGACCGTAAAGAGATGGTGTGCTGGAGGTAGCATGCACCACTGCAGAAGACCACGTTCTTGTCAGTGGGTGTTGCAGATTTACGCACACCCTCTCCTACAACCAGGACATCGCAGTGTCTGCAGAAGTGCAGTTTAGGGTCGTCTAATGACCCAGCCAGCACAGATGACTTAGAGGTAATCTTGGTAGGCTTTACTGAAGTTGTGAGTGAAGTAGGTGAAGCTGAAATTTTCTCTGGGGATATCTTCAATGCCACATCTAGGGAAAACCAAATCAGAGAAACAAAATTCACACAATTTGGTAAACATCAACTAATAAGTAGTGCATTGCAAACCAATTAAACGAGTCAAAGATATTTTATTGTGCACAAGTCCTCTAAGGACAATTAGGTCAAATACTAAACTAATAACATAATAATACAGTACCACACCCACCTGCTCCGTCCCATTTTGACAAAAAAGTAACAGGTAAGTAAAAAGCAAGACTGATTGACGATTACTTCAGGTCTACATACAAAATCCAAATTAAAATTCCTAGCATGTATCTTTAATCTGTCATAAGTGCAATATACCTGCAACAGGGCTTGTGCTCTGAGCCCACTTCCCTCTCCGTTCTTTCTGCCCAGCTTCGTCGATGACTTCAAAGTTGGATGGTTCCTTGATCCCTAGGAGCTTGGAGAATGCAGAGAGAACTCCCTCCACGTTGTGCATTACTTCCGGCATCAGCTTCAAGGTTACCTGGACAGTGTTGGTATTTCCCAAAGACCCTGCTTCAGCTACAGGTTAAGAACAGATTGGAAAGACTTGTACAAGGATGTATGGATATTGCTTCAAATGCATCAATTTAAATATATCACTCAGAGACAACCTGAATGTACATTATTCACAAGTTTCCCTAAATCTCATGTCATAATGAAGGCGATGTTCATGTGATGTCAGCTGATTTGGAAACAAACATAAGATTACTATCACATTACAATTCAAAATAAAATTGAACACAACAGACAAGTGGGAATCAAAACATGCTTTCTTTTGGTAATCTTCAGAAATTAGTCTATATTAAACTTCTTTTTTCTGCACTAGAAAACGTAGTTCTTACCCTGAAAATGAATACAATCACAAATGCATTACAAATATAAAGACACAAAAACTGCAAAAGTTAGATGAAATTTTAGAATGATGAAGTGTAACCCTACCTTTCCTTGGAGTTGGTTTTATGATTGGAATGGTGGGTGATCCTGACCGCTTCTGAGCTTCCAAGACCTGCTCCACATCCTGGGTGAAGAGACGTAGTCCTTTCATCTTGCTGGGCTCCTGGGCCTCGTTCTCCTCGCATTCAGGTGATGATGAGATCACTATATCGGCTACTACTGAGAGAAGCAAGTTGGCATGTCAATCTCAACCCCAACATCCACCCCCAGGTCAAATCAAAACATGATTTATCATTTAAACAACTCATCTGATTCTGATGCCAGTACTTACATAACTAGGCATGATAAGCAAAATCACAAACTGCTGTGGTGCAGTGTGCTTCATCCTTATATTTTGATGGGAGACTAAAGAACTGTTATGAAATTCAAACATCAGCATAATGACATTTTGCTTTGAAGTACTTGTTTGCTTTCACACTGCAAGCTTTTATTCAGAAGTTGTTTGTCCACAGCAAATTCAGTAGAACGAGTTGGAAGTTGAAATTTGTTGAAAATAACCCTTACACATTGGCTTTTTTTATAACTATTGCAACATCAGCAATTATATTGAGGCAATAAAATCAATGTAATAAAAAGCATATTTTATGTACTCTGTGCGCTTCATGCCTTTTGTTTTCTTTAATTTGTTGACTCAACTTGACACCACAATTTATGGCAAGCTGAAATGCTTTTCTATTATTTTAAATGTTCATAAACCTTTTTTCCATATTACCAGTAACGTTTGTCTGCTTTCAATAACTTTCAAGAGAACTAAAATGTAGAATTTTATGACAATAATAAGTATGCTGTATTGAAAACAAAAGCATGCCACACAATCTAGAACAAATACTAAATAATGAACAAAATAAACTACTAATAAATGGCTATAACTGCTACTTGATACACCATGGAAAAAAAAAATCCTGTTACATGTTTAAATAAAAGCTATGTAGCATCATGCCAAAAGCATCACATATTTATATTGTTTCCAATCAACACTGGGAGACAAGACTGTTGTTTTCCAATCAACAATTGTCCAGGGTTTCTATACATTCTCCACAAATCAATAATTCCAGGGCTACACTTGTAGATTTCATGACAGACAGATTCTAAGTCAGCAATATCATTTCTTCAGACCATGATGCAATGCTATTTAAAATCTAATTCCCATTGACTAACTAAATAAGGCTCTTATAATATGCAACTCAGAACTTTTACAAATAATGCACTTTGTACTGATTTTTACCAACTTAACATACGATTAAAAGAAAAAAAAATCTTGTTGAGGGAATCATTATGCTGTGTGCTCATGTCATCTAGCTGGTGTATTCATAATTTTGTGCTTGAGTTAATTACACTAAGAGTATATTGTACAATATAGCATGGCTGGATATATATATATATATATTGGCATGCAAATGACTAATCTGATGGTTATGATTAAATACAAGATGAGAAATACGGTTGTGATATGGGAATAACTTAAAATTAAATATTTGAATATATTTTTTGATCAGAATTTGAAAGAAGCAAGTCATATTAAGAAATTAAAATTCAAAATTTAACTAGTGAAAGCCATATATTTTGTTTTCAATTTGTCTCTGTTTTAACTCATACAGATGTGTTTTTTTCTTCTCTTGTCCGATGATGTCTTGCAATGATACAAGACGGATCTATATAAACTAATGTTGCATAATGTATATTTATCAATCAGAAGTGAGTCAGGTGATTATGTGACAACAGAAGGTAATATGGCAATTCAATATTTAGAGCATGCAAGTACATTAACACCTATTCACTCTGCATGCTTACCTCCTCCAAACCCAACACACAACATTCACCAGTTCAACAAAGGAGTACAGCTATATATGTTGTGAAAAGTCACAATATTCTACCACGAATCACAAATAGAGACACAATGTTCCAATTAAAGTCATAACCAATTGAATACTGAGCTCAAAGTAGCAGCTGCAATCAAAAGATGCCTCGCCTTAGGGGTCTATGACTATCAATCTAAATCTCAACCAAGTACATTTTGTGATTACATAGGCATCTGCCCCAATGCAAGAAATTATAGATGGCCTAGACCCCTCGCAAATGCAATCAAGATAGATCAAGCAGTATTCAAGAGATCATGGACAGGAAGGATAGTTCAGCAAATGATAGGTTACACCGGAAAAGGAGGAAAAGGCATGATGCGTCAGATATGATGTAGTAGTAGTAGTATGGCAAGGGATGAAGAAATATATAAAGAGTGAGAGCGTACACCAAACACAACTATCAAAGACATGACTGATGGACACTGGGCTGTATTCTGGTTTTAGAGCACAAGCGGGCACAACTTTGTTATCGTTTGACTGCAGCCTCACCTTGTGAGAGAGAGGGTGATGGGGCGACTAGGTGGGCCAGTCCCCCTCCCCCGCTGTATGCATGATTCATGGTGCGAGTTATTGTGCGCTGGTGTGACTGCATCTCTTGCATGACCTCGTCACCTGTCAGGACAGTGACCTCTGAACTTTGAACTGTGTTGGTGTTGGTGGAGGTAGTGGTTGTGGAGGTGGTGGTATTGGCTGAGGAAAGGGGTTTCAAGAGGAAGCATGCACCACTCAGAGCACATCACTTTTTTTCTTGTTCTTTTATTTTGTTTCAGTCAATGCTTTGAAGCTAAAGCAGGTGTGCATACTGAACAACTTCAATATTGCAGGTGATAACCCTATGAATAAATCACAAGCTATACATCTATATCCTAGCACCTAAATTGCATCATGATCATTTCTATATCCTGGATTACTATTAATTACATTATACAGTTCCACAGTATCAACAACACATTCAGTTCCCCCTTAGCAAGATTACTGAATGTTGCTTAATTCTACAGCTGATACCCAAGAATGGAAATGGTACAAGAAATATGCCCTTACCTAAATTTGAATAAAACATGTAAGCATCTGTTGTTATTGCTTGTTTTTATTCTCTATTCTGGTGCATTGATGTGTGCATGGAGCAATTCATGCCTATATCACCACACTAACAAGCTTTTACTTCCTATGAAGATGATTTGTTATTCTTCTACCTATATTATTCTAACTAATCTCTATAGGGTCAGCAGATAAAACTACTATCACTACTATCATGATAGAAGTATTATAGCATGATAGAAAGCCTATAGTTTCATAGCAATAATGGGTGCTAAGAACTATTTTTTGTCTATGATTTGCCAATCAGGGGCTGCAGGAATATTCAAGACTGAAAATTATAAGGATATTAGTTACCTAGTTTGCTAGATTTGGATGGGGTATGATTTTCATAAAGAAAGTTTATTCAATTTCCAGAAAGATATTTTGGATGCTACCTGAATTTCTGAAGCACTTTCCCCCTATAGTTTCCTTCAGCTACAAACAATTTCATAAAGGCTAAACATGTAGTCCATATATCTAAAGCAGACACTGATCTTTCTGTTTATTTGTATGATTATTTTTGCTCTTTTTTCCCCCATACTGAAATCATTGAGTGCTGGAGAGCTAAGTCAACATTTAAGATGCAAAACTTTTTTGGCAGGATTTTTGCTGTTGTGTGCCATCAATGTTGCTCTTTTGAATATCGGCCTATGCCATAACCAAATTGATATGAAATCCAACCAGTTTAGACAATCTATTACTGCAAAGCGCAGACAATGCCAGATTCCTAGTAGACAAATGCTCTATTCTCATGCACCTTGCCATCCTCCACCTTGGGTGCAGACAAACAAATATTGAACAGTGGCTACTGAAGTGGGAGGATCAATTTCAACAAATGTTCTAGCCTTTCAGGACGTGGGCACTGACGAAGCAAGCGTGGTGATCAAGGGTATACAGCAATACACAACAGTTTTCCAGGGGAGGTTATGCAACAGGCAAAGTGAGTGGGACATGCTACTTGCATCCAAGATTACTTTTGTTCACATCAAATGTACTATACTTTGTCACTATATATCCCTGAATAGTGCCAGAGGCACATTTACACATATCTCTCCTGACTTTAAACTGCACCTAAATGACTTGTCAAATTAATCCTTCAGATTTTCTTCAATGCCAAAGTAATCTTTTGAGTAATTGTAAAATTAGCACATGAAAATCAAGGCACAAGTTTATTTGTAACTTGCCTCTTGACACTAATCCTAAAAGATATTCATCCTCTTTTTTAATTTCTCTTGGACCATATTGCACATTCCAATCTCTTCTATTTAATATTGCACATTCCAATCTCTTTTATCTTATATTGCCATCCTCTATACGTATTCAAAATACAATGAGTACGTTATATTCTCAAGGGACAAGTTTTCATAATGTATCATTTTTTTTTAGCAATTTCTACTTTTCTCTTATTTTAGGTAATCATTTAGATATATCAAAGCATTTTTCTTTCTTTTTTTCTTCAAGCTTGGGCAGTTGGAATAAATCATTCCTCAATTGTATATACATGGTTAGATTTCCAATTTCATGTTCTAGGTAACCCTTCAATATTTCAGGGTATGAAATCTTTTCAAGAACTTCTCAAGTCAATTCATTTTAAATCTTTATTTCCTTGTTTTGGGCTCTGACATGTGCAAAATCGTGATTTATAATACATGATAAAGTGGAGTAGGCTTAGTCTTAATGCAAAACAATCAGTGTACAGAGTAAATGAATTGTCCATGAAGATTATAGGTAAATGAGTGTCTTTGAACATTAAGTGCATAGCTAAAGAGAAGATAATATCATATTACAATAGAATCAATGATGAAATGTTGTAGTGTTAGATATACCTTCCCTTGAATCCCAATGTCAAGGAGTAATCACTCAGATAAATATTCAAGTTTTCAAATGAATGAGTTGGTGTTATCCAATGATTTGGCTAGTGTGATTCTCAAATTCTGGCACACAATTGTGTATATGTCATATATATCGTACCATAGCATTATCTGTTTAAAGAAACAACCACTATTTAAATATATGTATAGAGTGCCTACCTTGTCCTTTTGATCCAATTTCTTTGAGCGAAGAGGGTCCATTCACCACTCCAAGGGGTAGTTTGAGTTTGGTGTCCGAGGTAGAGCCTGATAGCAGATGATCATAGAAGTCTGGCACCCCATCCAAGATAGCATGTCCAAAGGCCCCTCGTAGCCGGGTTCCTCCATTAGTTGTTCCACTCCCAAACAGAGGACAGAGGGAGAAGTTGACACCTACCTCAGGTTCAGTCAACTGCAGCATTGGCATCTGCTTCAGGGCAGCCATCAGTTCTTCCACAGATGAAAACCTACTTTCCTTATTCTTCTTAGATTTTTTCTCTTTGTGCTTTTTCTTTTCCTTGTGCTTGTGCTGTTTGACTGTTGGTTGAGGCGAGGCTGGAATTACAGGGGGTGCTGGCACCTTTTCTTTGGACTCTTGTGGAGGGGGATAGTCAATCTTCCCTTGTCTGTGAATTTCAAGTAGAATTTGAAGGTCATTTTCAGCAGGCTTTCCATCCTTCTTGACATATGGTAGTTGTTCAATTATTTCCAGTTGCTTCTGTTGTTCTGATGTGAGTTTGATAGGACCTTCTTCATCATGCATATCCATTGATGAATCAAAATGCTGCTGTGTTTGAATACTTTCTGCATTGCTAGTTTCTCCTGTGACCTTTATCAATTGATTCTGTACAGGTGTCTTGTTTGGGACTGATTTCACGATCCCAGATGCACAAATTGAAGGTCCTTGCAGAAGTTGCTTCAGAAGCTGATTATGATTGTTCTTCAAAATCCCATCTTTGGCAGCTTTGGAATTGATGTCTCCAATCATTAACATTGCCTGGCTCTGCTGTAGTTTGGCAAGGTCTACACTTGCAGTTGGATCGTTAGCCATAATAGACTGCAAAGCCTGATGTGTTGCACTTCCAGGTGAAGTAAGCTGGAGGATATTCTGTACACTCATTACCATTCCTCCTTTCTCTTGAGAATGACCTATTGCTGCCATAACAGAACTCTCATCAAGAACTCCAACATGGCTTTGATGTACTGAAGTTGGATTTTGGCTGAAAAGATCACCTGTTTTCTTCTTTGCTCGCTTTTTCTTTGGCTTTTGCACTTTGGTCTGCATTCCTGGGTAACTAGGTGGCATTGGGAAACCTTCAGTAGTTGGCGTTGAACTTTGAGACGACATCATCCCAGATTGTAAAGGCTCCCTTGGAAAAGGTGATTGCACAGGTGACTGCAATGGGGCTTGTGGAGATGGAAATGGAGGACGTATGCCTACAGAGCTGTTGTGGACCGGAGGTACTTGGCTAATTGGTGACACCATGCCTGGATTGGGCATCTGACTGAATTGAGGCATGTTACCTTGCTGTTGCAATTGATGTGGACCAGGAAGCCTGCTTTGATTAAATACATGAGAAGTATTGAGTTGTTGGTGTTGTTGTTGTTGATGCTGCTGCTGCTGTTCATATCTTTGCATAGCCCTAACATGCTCTAGTTCTTGGGTAAGCTGTAATCTTTGTCTCTCGTGCTGTTCACGCAATCGCTCCATTCTCTCCCTCTGTTGGAATGTTTCACTAAATGGATTGTTGTCTTGTCCGATATTGATCGGCATGCGCTTATCAATTGGAGATAGCTGTGGTAACGTTTTGGCAGAAATCGGCGATTGGAGAGGGGATTGCATTGGTGTTCCAGCTTGCCTCATTTGAATCTGACTGCTGACAGAAGATGTAGGACCTTGATTTGCTGATGATGCTATAGGTGACTGTTGTCCAGGATGAGTCATCATTGGTGAAGGAGGTGGCATCATAGGAGAGGGATGACTGCTGTTTGGACCCGATGATTGACCCTGAGAAACCATAGGAGACTGTTGATCAGCTAGAACCATGGGGGACTGCTGACCAGCCTGCTTCAATGGTGACTGGCCTCCAGGGGGCATCATAGGGGATTGGGCTCCTGGAGGCACCATGGGAGATGGAACACCTGGTGTCACTGCTGGTGACTGTTGACTTCCAGCATTAGGAGGAGAGTGCTCACTATTTTGAACTGCAGGAGAATTCTGTTGACTTTGATGTCCCATCATTGGAGACTGTTGTTGCCCCGATGATACAACAGGTGACTGCTGTCCTGGGTGAACCATAGGTGACTGAGGAACCATTGGAGAATGCGGAACCATTGGAGAATGAGGAACCATTGGAGAGTGGGGAACCATTGGAGAGTGGGGAACCATTGGAGAGTGGGGAACCATTGGTGATTGGGGAACCATGGGTGATTGAGGAACCATTGGTGATTGAGCTGCCATGGGAGACTGCTGCTGTGAAGAGGCACCTATGCTAACCTGATGGGATGGATGTGACATTGGTGATTGCTGGGAAGGTTGGACAGGAATCTGCTGTGGATTTGTACCTCGTGACATGTTCATGCCTCCAGGTAGCATGTTAGTTTGATTACCTCCTGGCATACCTATGGTCTGTGGGCTGTTCATAGGAATCATCGAAGTGGAAGGTTTGCTGCCAGGCATCATTGGTGTCTGTGGATTACTTCCAGGCATGAGAGGAGATGGTTGCCTGCTGTTTGGCATCATTGAAGCCTGACTCATTGGGTTGCTGCCTTGCATTATTGGATTAGAAACCATTGGACTAGTCTGCCCAGGCATGACCATCATTCCTGCATTTCCAGATTGCATTATTTGGTTTCCATGCATCATTGGAGACTGCTGTCCAGATCTAACAGCAAATGGAGGTCTTTCCCCAGACATAGGTGATCGCATAGGATGTGGAATTGGCTGTGGAACATGGCCCATCATCTGACCTTGGGGCATCATTCCAGATTGAGGCCCCTGCATCATTGACCCAGATGGAGACTGCATTCCTTGGTTGATAAGCATCTGCTGGGGTATATTAGGTGATGTCCCACCTGGAGGTATAAGGGTATGTTGTTGCCCACCTATCATAGAACTGTGCATGCCAGGGTTCGGGCCTTGCCCTTGCATCATCATTCCTTGAGGTGACATCATTCCTTGCATCATTGGATTGTGATGACCCAAGGGTGAATGGTTCGATGACAGTTTCTGTTGTTGCTTCATGCGGAATTCTTGTAGGAGAATGGCATGCTGTCTCTGCTGCTTGCGAACATTTTCCAAGAACTTCTGCTGCTTAGAATGTCTCTGCTGCACAGCTTCAAGTTCAAGTCTGTCATTTTCAGGAAATACTTTGTTGTTCTTACGGCAGGCACGCTGTCTTGATGTCAGAGCCTTCTTCTTCTTTCTCTCTTTCCCTACTTCGTTTTCAAAGAATTTCAACCTGAGTTGTAATTTCCTGTCTTTGTTAAATATCCATTCTTCATACTCAGAAGTACTAGTATCTTCTGGAGCCTTTTCCTCTGTGGTGTCATATGGATCAAAGTTCATCATGGTATGTGACATGCCATCCATTCCTACATTGAAGAATGGAGATGGCATGCGTTGCATGTTGGGAGACATGAATCTACCAGGAAATCTGAAGTTCGAGACCTGAGGTGGGCCAGGCATTCTGTTCATGACTGGCATTCCCATTCTCTGACCAGGTCCAGGAAGCCTTTGCATGCCATGCATCTGCATTGGCATCTGATCACCAGGAAGTCCACCTTGCATATGCATGCCTGATCCTGGCATTGGTGGGCGTCCCACTATTCCAGAATTCTGTACAACCATGGGACCCCTGGGTCTCATTCCAAAGTGATTCTGGGTCATGGGTGACATTGGCGAGACTGGTCCAGGACTGGGATGTGTCTGGATGTTTTCATGAGCACTGAACCTTGGTCCTGATGGGAAATTGGGCATTTGAGGGTGGCCAGGGGAAAATGGGCCCATCTCCTGTCCATGAGCATTCATGTGTGACATTCCTTGCATTCCTTGAGGAGGCACAGTCTGTCCTTGCTTGAACAAGTCTGTTCTGTTGCTCCGTATTGGATCCTTGACGGAGTCAATACTGCCAAAGTCTACACCTTGGGGAGTCCTAGGTTGTCGTATTCCTGGAGAAGCAGGAGGAATCAATGGCACATTAGCTCCGGGTTGCTGCTCTGTTAAATGACGTTGTTGCATTTGCACATGATATTGACGGTTCATGGCAAGTAAAAGCTGTGCATGGGGTCCTGGTGGTTTGATGGTAAAGTCTTCAGTTTCTGTATATAAAAAATAACAAGAACACAGAGAAAAGATATCAAAAAAGTGTCTTTAATTCCTTGTGGTTTTGCATGACACAATATGAAGATTAAAGACAATTAAACTTTCAAATGAGCATTCTGAGACCAGTACATTACATGCCAGACTATGGCACAAATTGGGTCGCCCCGGTCAACAGAGACCGGTAACAAACAACATAAAAATATCTTATTATTCCTCATTTGATATCATGATAAACCTAGCAAAGTTACCGTAAACAAGTGAGGTCAAGCCGCTGTGAAAATGGCTTGATCTGTGATGTGTTTAAACATGCCTTTAGTTTAGGTTTGCATGTATCATTGCCGTACTGGATGGTATTTCATTTGCTACCAAAGCCCAACTCCCCTAAATCTAAGTGAATGAATAAATGCAGATAGAAAGGACATGTCCTGCAATCCCTAAGGCATGGTATATCATAAACATGATGGGATGACATTTAAAAAGAAACCTCATACACAAAGATGTGAACTAAATACTTCTTTGAACAAAAACATAAGAGATATGTAACCCATACCTTTAGCAATCATCTTTGCTTCAGCCTGCAGTCTTTCCAGATCAAGATTATCCAGAAATGGATCAGATCCTTGGGTCTTGCTCTTCGGATCTACCTTTCCAGAGATGGCTGCTTCCACATTTCCTGATTGCTGTTGCAGCTTCTGTTGCTCTCTCTTCTCTTTTTCAAGTAGATCCTGAAGAAGAAGAGGTTGTTCATGGAGCAGACGTTGTCTTTTCTGAAGAGTATTAGTATGGGCACTTCCTGAACTTTGACTAGTCTGCAGCTGAGTGCCATCACTGGTTGTAGGCTGAGAGGCAACTGAAGCAACTGGCAGTTGGGAAGTACTGTTTGACTGAATGTTTGATGCAGGACCGGGTAGGATGGCAGCTATCTGGTCAATTGTTGGGACACCCCCTCTTGGTGCACTGACAGAGGAGCTCAATGTTGTTTTTGTTTCCACTGATGAAGTACCTGGACTAGCTTTGTCTTGAAGTCCCTGGGTATGGGACTGAGGTTTCTCTATGAGTTGGGAACCACTTATCGTTGTTGTTAACTGCCCAGATTGGGCAGTCGAAACTTTACTTCCCTGACAATTTGATTGAGAATTTTCTGTTGCTTCTATTTTGATTGTTGCTTTACCCAAAAAAGTTGTGGATGTAGTGAGTGCCTCACTTGGACTGGCTAAGACTGGAACTGAGGTACTAGTTTGCAGCACAGAAGCTGATGTTGACAAAGGAACAGTAGGAACAGATGCTGTAGTATTTGTGATATCAGTATGTATAACAGTTTTCTCTTTTGAACTTTTATCAGTAGAAAGATTTGTTCCTTGAGATTGTGTTGTAGACTTATCATCATGGTTCATCAAACCTTTGGAAGAAGATTCTTCAGAAGTGGTACTGCTTACTGTAGCAGAAATGTCTCTTCCTGTTTTAGGTTCATCTTTCCTTCCTGAGCTACTGGTTGCTTCCTTCTTATTTGGATCAGCAGGTAAGCTTGAACTGTCAGTCTGTTTGGGTTCATTAGCAGCAGGTTTGTCTTCAGGAACCTTATCTCTTTCCTTCTCCAAACTAGCTCCGGCAGTGGAGGTAGATGGTACTTGATTGTTCTCTGGAGCAGTAGAGAGTATGCCGTTTTCAATCTTAGATGAGTTTGAATCTTTAGGAGTGTTACTTGATGTGGTCATTTCATCAAGAGCCTCATCACTCAAACCAAAATCTTTGAAGAGCTGTTGGTTTTCTGCAGAATGTTTATTAGTGTCCAAGTCAGTTCCTGCAAAGTCAATGAGATCTAGTTCACCTGACAACAAGTCTTCCAATTGTGCATCATGGTCTTCCTGCTGCGGTGCCATAGCTGGATCTTGACCTGGTGGCAAGTGAAGGTCGCTCTGCAATGTTCCTGGTTGCTGAGCAGGCATTGCATTATGGATTCGTGGTTGGTGATTCTGAATTGCATTGGTGTTTTGACCTTGGAAAGGGGGAGTTGGCTGTTGGAATGGCAAATGAGGTTGTTGGGCAGGGTGATCTCCCATTGGAGACATCATGGGTGACCTGCCATGGAAGTTTGGATGAGTCATTACTTGTCTTGGAGTAGGTGTCCTACTATGGGCTTGCTGCCTTACCATATGATCATAGGGATCTAATGGATTAGACCCAACCAGGGCAGTTCTTTGTTGTAAAGCTCTTTGATGCAGCTTCTCCTGTAGTAGGGCAATGTTGCGTGGTCTTGGTGACTGGGTTGGCCCTGACACTGGCATTCTCGCTCCTTGCTCAAATCTCCTCAATTCAATAAATTGTCCAGGCCCAGGGATGCGATTTCCACCATCACTAGGTCTACGCTGAAGGCCTGTAGCAAACTGCCCTTGCCTCCATGCTTCATCTGTCTGCTCAAGGGTCATATTGAACTGTTCCTGTGGTCTCTGATTCACAAATGCTGGAGGTGCTTCTGGCCTTGGCGTGCCTGGTGTCCCAGGGAAGGAGTTCATTTGCTCATTATTTGTAGCAGGAGATATTTGATCTGATGGAGCATTAGCTGGATAGGGAGGCGGGGGACGCTGATGTGATTCTCCGCTCCAATTCTGATTTTGCATTTGCTGCTGCTCCCGACGCATACGTCGCTTCTCCTGCTGTCTCACCAATAACTGCCGAATGTGCTGTTTTTGTGCATGCTTGTTGCCATCATTCATTCCGACCCTGTCAGCAGGGGCCGCAGAAGCTGCAGGCGACAAACTTTGGTTGCTGGCGCCATCTGGGAATACTTGGTTTTTCATGAAAGGAGCCTGCTGAGGAGAATGAATAGGCATATCAACTGGCATTGCGTGAGCTGGAGACCCAACTGACATTGCATGTGCTGGAGACATGTTTCCCATCCCAGGAGGCACTTGTGATGCAGAGCCATGAGGCATTCCTGGAGACTGTAACCTATCAATGATGGACTGGTTGTTGGACACAGGCAAGTGATCGCTGGATGATGTGGGAGGAGCACCTTGTCCTGCTATCAGGGATGCCAAGTGCTGCTGATGTGTGTTAACACCACCCATTACACCGTGGCTCATCTCTTCTGAATGGTGAGGAGATCTTCCTGGTATCATGCTGGGTGTTCCGCTCCTTCCAGACTGTAGATGGATGTTAGACGGTTGTGCTACCATAGGAGATGGTGGCATGGAATCCATATTCATGGCTCCCGATGACTGGTTGGACAGTGGCATGTGGACAGGAAGTCCAGAATGACCTGACAAGGCTTGACTGGTTGCGTTCATCAAGCTGGAATGTGGCATTTCTGTTAAACGAGACAGGAAAAATAAAATTATTTCATATATACCACATTACAAATTGCAAGACTGCTAAATTTTCTAAATTTTCTAATTTTCAAAAGCAAATGAAATGTTTACCATTTATATGACATGATTCATATCAATGTCCTTTGAGATCGTGCTCTGCAAAAAACACTACTTAATGTAAAGACCATCATCAAAAATTGAAATATCCTATTGCAGCCAATAAAAGAGCACTTATAAGAATATTCAAATAAACCAAATCAAGATTCACATTAACATTTAAAGGCTTCATGATAACTAGAAATGGAATTGATCTTCAGAATAACATTTGAAGTCAGAAAATGTTGCCTTACACAGGCAGGAGTAAAAGTTCAGTAACAGTAATTTCAGCTAATGAATGCCCCCAAGATTCATGTGAACATCATAAGACTTGATTCTTACCAGCAGCAGGAGACATTGGTGTTCCTGGAATAGGTGTACCTGGCACTGACTTAGGGCTACGTTGTGCCTGAGAGATTGGGGTAGATGGTTGTTGTTGACCCTGCTGCAATTGCTGCTGCTGCTGCTGCTGCTGTGACGGCCTGATACTGGACCCATCCTGGCCATCATTCATCAAGTCACCATCAAACTTCTGACGCTTCTGCTGATGAATCTAAAAGAACGTTTGAAAGTAAAGAAAAACATAAAGGAGGGTGAAAATGAGGGAACCCTATCAAAATTTCTATCCTTTTGTGTAAGAGCAAGGTACAAAAACAAATAACGTGGCATCAGGTTCCATACTATTTCTCATATCCAATCCTATTTTTAGTACCATGATATATGGAGTCAAGGTGTACAACTTATAGCAGTAGCAAGTGCCTTTGCACCCAGGTTTTCCTTTACTATCAATTCAAATTTAGGTAGAATATCATTTTATTTTGCCAATTTAATATCAATGCACATTTCATCAATTGCTAATACTTACCTGGATATTGCAATTTATTCTCCATCTTGTTCTAATTTCTCAAACAAATACTAGTGTGACTTACGAAACTTACTCTTTGGAAATTATCTAAAATTTCAATGATAATAGGAGCACAAGGGGGACAATTTGATAATCACATGCAAACCAAACTGGTTATAATGCAGCTTACATGCTTACATGAATCTTGCACAATTGCAGACTAGTCTATGGGTTTGGGTTTTTTTGTCACATGAAAAAAATCATCAACAGGAGAAAGAACATCACAAATCCAGAACCTAAAGGATTCTGAATCTTAGTGTTTTCTCTCCTTTCTTTTGATAGTTTTCTTCTAACTGATAGAGGAAAGTTTGGTAAGAATCAACAACTATAATATCAATAAGTACACCAGTCATTTTTGTTCCTTTATTTACACCAAAAATAAAATCATTAGTATTCAATTGAGAGTAATAATCCATGTACTATGGCATTTGTGAGACAAGCCAAACCACATCGGTGTACTTCTGTTCAGTTCACAAAATCAAAAGTTCCCACTACCAAACAATATTTATCATATTTAAAAAAAGGGAAATAATCTACATCCTTCTCTCTGTTTATTTCCTTTATAAATCTCTCTTTACATACATCTAAATCCACATTTTCCACATTATTGAATTATTCAACAATAACAAAAAAGACATAAAGGAAAGATAAATCATCAGCTGAAAATTGTGCAGTATTAAGTTTGAAAATTTTTAAAATGTTCTTAAATGCCGTAGCTGTAAAACGTAAGATTTTGTCTGCAATCTAAAGTTGTTTGAGAGTGCAGTCACTAAAGAGAAACACATATCCAATGCAGCATGATGAGGATGAGAAAGATAGCAGCAGTATGAAATGGATTTGACAGAGCTTAGAGCATACCTTCTGAGCTTCCTTAATGCGTTGTGCGGCACGATTCTCCCTCGCAAGTTGCTGCAAGATTGGTAGGAGAGGAAAAAGTGGGGAGGCAAAAGGGGCAACACATGCTGATAACAATGGTTGCTGGTGAACATGCATGATACTTTTTTTTCTTCAACAGACAATTGTACACATGGCTTTGGATATAGATGATAAAACAATATGAATTCATCATCAAACTTTAGCATGTTAAATATCAAGGCGGAACCCATGGTATATTAGTTTCTTTCGACTGTCAAACTTGCTTCTACACTAATGAAGATAACGAAAATGAAATATATGATCTATTTTGGGATTTTCTCAACATTACTAACTGAAGTTCTCTCTAGAGGTATTTCTTCAATATATTTGAAACAAATTAATGTTTGAATTCTTTCTTTACCAAAAGAACAAATGGAAAGCTAAAAAAGAAACGTCTCTTTCTTTTCTTAGTGAGTGAAGGTACATTGAATAAACTTGAGGGGATGCAAGAAAATTGTATATATTTATGAGTGAAAGGCTGAACAACTGAATATAGGATACACACTAAAATATGGTCTCTGAGCTACATCTGTACCATGTCATGCATATAAAGAATTGATAGGACTACGTAAGACACTGTAATACATCTAACTAGGATTATCAATATGGGAAAATACAAAATGGGGATACAATTTACATTTCATTGAAAAGTTATAAAAAGTGTATGGTGACTGTTCATTATCTGGTATATATTATATGGTGACTGTACATCCTCTGCTACTTAGATCTGAAATCAATGAGATTTTGCAAGGAATATAAAGAAAACTGCTGAAACAATAGCACTGGTATTTTTCCCCTCAACTTTTGATATCAGATGTACTAACGCAGAAAGATAGCTATTAATCAATATATGATTTTTGTCTTTCTTTCTTTGCATGCACGCACATGCTTTAAGTGTTAGGCAGCTGCACATCAAACCTAGTGATCATTTGACACTCATTGTTTATCATTTCTTGCAATTTAGTTTTTGTTTTTGTTTGTTTTTGGAAGAGGGCGAGTTCTTTTGAAGCAATAGTTCTTTTTGACAATCTGTAACCTAGGGAAATGAAATTGGAAACATTAAAAGTTAATCTGTATCTTGGAAGCTAACCCTGTCATAATATTGCCTGATAGATTTCACAGACATGAGTCTACTTTCTATCCATGTCCTTTATATTCACACCAATCCAAGTAAATACAAACAAAAACTAATTGGGAGCAAACAGCAACTTAACTAGGTGATAAAAGGCAATTGAACACTCTCTTTTTTATGCATTTAAATGGAAATGGGTGATTTTTTGCACTGGGGTGAAAGTGAACAACATGAGGTATATGAATTACATAAGAAAAACAATCTTGTGTAAAGAGTTGTTGCTACTTACCAAGAATGGTTTCTTGTTTCCAGAGCCTGCTTTTCTCCATAACTTGGCAATCTGCTTTGCTCTTGAAGGCCAATCTGTCAAGGATAAAATACCATGTTTATATTTCTAATGTTGAATAATGATTATCAACTATGACCAACATGAACATGTGTTTATACTTGATTTTTTTTCAATCTGAAAGGCAAATGTCATCTGGACTTTTGCCAAGCTGTGTGTTATCAACCAATTATTAAGTCAATGGATTAACCTGTCAGGTTAACAGGTTAACCTGTTAGGTATCATGGTGGTAAATTACACGTACAATATGTCAGTTGAAAGGCAATCACTGCATTTTGTACATACAGATCATTCACTGCTTGATTTTTTGTTTATTATGCAATATTATATAAAGAATAACTCTTGCAATATCCATCCCTGCAGTACACACAATTATTAGTTAAATGCTAAAGGTTTGTTGCTTGTAAGAAAGAGTTTCATTACATTGTCTAGTCCTATAACCCATGTGTTTTTGCAAACCAACCTGGAAAATCTTTCTTGAGATCAGGGTAGTTGATATTTGCATAGAGGACAGGTGAGATGGTTGCTTGGCTACCCAAAGGTTCATCCTTTTCCCATTTCTTGACGTTACGCTGATTGTAGGACAGGGTTTCACCATCAGTCTCTCCACCACCGCCCCCGCCAGGCCAGGGACTAGGCGGCTCAGCAAAGTCTGGACTGAAAGCAGGACTGCAAAGCAAGATGCAAGATATAAGATCAACTACTTACAATTCATACACACGATTTGAGAATCATATGTGCTTCAAATGTGATAGGCACTGTAAAAAAGTGTACTTGAACTATGATACTTGGTATAAATCTGTTAAGACATGAACCAGAGAGGTAATAAATCTTAAGCATTGCTTATTATTGCAGTAGGAATTACACAAGTACACTAACTCTTCACTGGATTTCTACTTTCTTTTTAACTTTTGTTGTTGTGGTCCTAATAGCTTATTTTACTATGTATAAACTTCAACATAGCTTTTTATCATGTCAGGACAGTTTAACTCTACACTTTAAACTTCTTCTTTTACTGAGGTTGACATAACGGAACGAATTCTGTCTTCAGAGTAAAATTGTCTTCAAATTATAATATGCAAAATAAGTATTACCTTGCTACGGAGTGCCCCACACTGGCTGCCTGTACCAGTTGTTGTGTAAGCGGAAGATGTGGCAGAGATTGCTTCTGGAGTTGTTGTTGCTGATGATGGTGATGGTGGTGGTGTTGATGTTGCTGTTGGGAGACTGTGCTTGGCGTAGCAGTGTTTGTTGCATTGCCATCAACACCTGAATCAGTTAACAGAAAATCAGTCACATCAATTAAGTTCTCTTCAAGTTATTCAGTTCATGAAAATACCATACTGCAGCTACTTTCAATTGATAATTAAGGTACATTCATAGAGTAAATACAAAGTTTATTTCAGTAAATTGCAGTTTCTTGCTGATCTTATCATCTCATTTGCATGGTTTAAGAGGCTTTTTTCTTCTCCCTTAACTAAATCTATTTCAAGGTACCAAGTGTAAAAAGTGCTACATAATCTGAATTATTCTAGGCTTCAAGCAAAGGTCAACAAGGTAGCCATCATTACTATTCAGCTGCACCGCTCTCGCTTTCATTTATAATTTGATTTCCAGACAAACAAATTAGATTGCTGAGGTAGCCAAATTCAAAAGTTGGAGGTCATATATAGTCAACTGCCCAAGTTTAACTTGAAAGTAAAATAAGAGTGAGATCACATAGCTGCTACACAGTAACCTAAGGAATGTTAGGTTTCCCTGGAGAAACTTAGGTGGTCAATGGCATCTGTGCAATTGCATATTTCGAGTCCTGAGCCTGGTATTAAGAGCTGTGATTGATTCAAATCAATCTCAACTTCAAATTAATCGCAACTCCTATCTCTGAAGTACAGAGTTGCGATAAATTTTAATTACGATTAATTGATTTATCTCAACTCTTTATAATACAGGGGCCCTGATATTATTATTGTTGTGTTTAATACCTGAGGTTGGTGTGTTGGTAGAGCCAGCGTGATGATGACCCTCTGGACTAAGTACCCCTGAGAACAGATCCTCAACCTCCTTACTGTCTATGTGAGCCAAATCTGATGATGAGAACAAAGAATATGACATTACATTAGGTGATCATAAATCATTCAACAATTCAAGAATTTCAACATACTCTGATTCCCTGTACGAGAGAAGAATGTTTTTTTTTCCAGTGTATGTGTCCCATCATTTTTTTTTCTTCTGAAACAATTTAAAAGGGGAAAATCCCTTAATAATTCAGTCTAGCCAAACAGCCAGAGAAATGTTATATTACCAGAAACATAATAACCAAGAAACTGTCTGTTTACAGCTGGTTTGTAGTCGGTGTCACTGACGAAATATACAAATTCCTACATCAGATTGAGCAAACATTTATTATTATTTCTTCTTCTTGGTTTCCTCCAAGGACTACTGATTGATTGAAACACCGATGTAGCTCCCCCAAAAAAAGTTAATTCCACTTCCCATGTGTTGCATAACAATGCTATCAGCTTTCAATAATGCTTACCTTCAGGAACAATGTGTAGGTTATATGAAAGCAATGAATCCAGCTCATTCAGGTGATCTGAAGATGAGCTGGCTTGAGTTGTGTGTCCATTCTGCCCGGTTGTATTAGAATGCGTGGCTTCTGCATCGATGCTATCAATATCCAGGTCTGAAGAAACGAGAGTAACAAGAACATGTTTGAAATATAGTGCCATAAAGAGATGACCGTTTCAAGAAAGCACAAGTACCTATTTTGTTCTTACAAAAGTTTACTTGGATTGGATTTCACATGAAAGTGTACATTATACAAAGATATACTCAATCACGATTTCAACCATCTGGCGATTGCTAAAAGGAAGATAAAGGTTGATATCAATCACAACTTATATGTGATTGATATCAATCGCAAGTATGTACAAAAGAGATAGGAGACTACAAACTTGCGATTGATTAGAGGACTTGTGATTGATTTTGGATCAATCGCAATTAAACTCTTTGTACGACAGGGCAATGGTTACCTATCACATTCTTACAACATTTCAGTGATCATTGCCTTCTTCATATGCTCAAATTGTTGAAATACATGAGAGATAATGCATTTGTTTGCATATTTGTAGGCATAAACCTCGGCTCCTAGATTGATTTCTGAAATCCTATAATGGAGTCTACATTATGAGACGTTACCCAATTACCATGAAGCTTCATGCAAGGAGTGTTGCCTGAAGAGAAAAATAAAAGTTTGACTCACTTTCACCATTCTTTCCGAGACCATCTCCTATAAGCATACCAAGGAGTTCATCTTGAGGCAAGAAGTTGAGAGGATCTTCACCAGAACCAAGGACTCCTGCTGCACCATCTACCGTTGCTGCAGACTGAAAAACAAATAGGTGTGGAACATAGTTCACTCAGTGTTAAAAAGATGACAACAACAACGATCCACATCACACATAAATTCCCATTAAACTAGATAACTTTTCGGAGACATACAGGAATGCTAAGAGGAATAATGAACATTCACTTATGAATGAGATGATGTGACAATACATTTCAGATAAAAGTACTCATTATGAATGTTCCTAAAGATTGCACCTACAAATGTGGTAAAATTAATACAGGTTGCAAACAAGAGAGGTGGAGGTGGACAAAGGCTAAGAGAGAGAGAGAGAGAGAGAGAGAGAGAGAGAGATAGAGATGCAGGGAGATATATTATTATCCTCATCAATCATTTGGCATTACCTGTGCCTACTACTGATTGGGGGTGTGCAGGTGGCCCACTGCCTGAGGTTTCCCCCTACTGTATACTGATAATGCAGTGTGTTCTAAACATGCAAAGATGGTGACTTTCCTCTACACAACCCCCACTTAAATGTCTTATCCGAGGGACAGAATGTTTTTCACTGTAACATAAATTGCATCTATGAAACAGGGGAGGGGTACGTTAACACACACAACGCAGGCTTCAGTCATCTGCTTGGGATGAATTTGAATTAATGATCTTTTGTTTGACAAGCAGATGTTCTACCAACTGAGCCAAAGACTGAGAAATATGAATAAATAGAATGTAGAACTCGAATCTTACTTCTCTTTGTACATCTGCTTGGTTGTGATGGGTCTGTCGGGATGAGCCTGCACTCAACGTTGACTTGTGTTCTGCGGAGGAGACTTTGATTATTTCAGTTCCTTTACTCTGGTGTGTTGATGAATGTTTTTTGCTGTCTTCATCTGAGATGTCTAGCCTAGTGTTCATGGTAGGCTGATCTTTGCTTGAGTTTAGCAGCATCTTTCCAAAGAATGCCTCCTATATGGGTAGAAAGTGGTGACGAAAAGATGAAATATATGCATCATTGTCATATTCATTCATACTATGTCAATGTTAACATGCCACGAGTCCTCATATTCTCACAGTCTAATGATATTCATGTCTGTATGTGATTTCTGAATTTTTCAAACATTCCTATCAATCAAGATTTTGTTTGAGAAATTCAATGCATTTTAATACACACTGTAGGCCTTGCAAAAAGAAATGTCTACGAACACCAACAACAAAAAGTACTAAAAAGGTAATTCTTCAACATCATAATTCTGACTGTAAATGGGGAAATATTTTCTCATAAATACATGTTTACATTTAAAATTCAATTCATTTTAAGACAGCCATGTAAATTTAGGAATGGTTCACTTGGACCTACCTGAAGATATGATGGAAACTGGTTCTCCAGTTGACTTCTTTTGTGAGCTCTTTTCCTCTTCTTTGATTTCTCGTAGTGACCTTCTTCTCCAACTGAATGAGTTCTCTGGAGAACTGCTCAAAAAAATACCAAACGGACTCTATAAATAAGAACTCAGCATAAACTTGGTGATGAATATAATTTGGAGATGCAATTAAATGTATAAAAAGCTTGAGACAGCAATTAATTGTTTGCTTACTAGATATAAGGACATTACATTACATACAAGGGACATACAAATTTTTCTGTCACCTTCTTAAATGATTCTAAATGAAAATTTGGTCATAACATGACAACAAAGTAATATGCTGTGTCCTAATATACAGAAAACCATTAACAAGATAATCTAGTAATCAAAGGCCAGACAGTACAATTTTGCTCTTGATAAAAGAATTTTAGTTTTTTACGATAAAAGCTACTTATAAAAGCGAATATTAAAAAACAAAACACATGAGCTTATGATAATTTATTAACAAGCTAAAATTTTCAAGCATAGAAGGATAGAGTTTTCTCTTGCACAAGTCATTTCTCAACTTAACAATGATACATAGTATTTTACTTACGCTCTGATTGATCCCGTATTGAATCCATGGTATCTGAAGCCCCTTCTGACATACTTCTACTCATGGCTGCCATTCGGTTCTCCTTGTGAGAGTGAAAGCCCCTTGGCTTGGCAATGAAACCTCCAACACCTGGAAAGACAATGAATCATACTTATGCTTATTACAAAAATACTAGCATATTAGATGAACTTACTAAAACTACAGCTAAAAGAACACAATAATACAAAGTAATTATTGTCGGATTAGTAAAGTGCACATTTTTATATGAACCACATACTATCCTTCATCACAATATATGGTGCAGAAAGAAAATGGACCAGTATTCTACTATTTCAGTTAAATCTGACCCTGGGTCTAAAATCAAGTTTAACAAAAGGAAAACTTGGACCCAGCCCAACTTCCTTTGTCAAACCAGATTTTTAACAAAAGCTTAAACACCAAGTCAGGTTTACAGCTTAGAAGAATACCAGCTTTTGTGGCCAGTTAATAATATATGAAGGAAAAGAAAAATTTACATCCTGTTTGGAAATGGACACAACAGAGGGATTACAAGGGATTGTATTTCTTGGTGATGCAATGACAATGGTGGTGAATATGTCTTTTGTGAGGTGGTTTAGCTTCTCCCAAAAATTCAATAGCAAATTAAGTAGATCATTACATCACCCATAAACTGTAATATATAATCCTGTTCTTGAGTTTTTAATAATGAAAAATTTTGATGAACTTTTACACTTGGTTCTTATTGACCATCCACTTTGTTGAATATTATAGATGTATTCAGAGCATTTACCTCATCTCCCATTTTCAACTCCAGAAAATGAAATAACCTACATCTATAAATACTTGCAGCTTACCTGGTCGCAATGATGATCTGTGTTTCGACTTCTTCTTATCATGATGATGATGATGGTGGTGGTGATGATGATGCTTCCCCTCACCTACACTGTTATCATTCTTCTCTCCATGGCTTAACCCCCTCCACTTTTCTGGATCTACTGAGAGAGAAATAAATGAGTCATCATGAATACATGTGGACATATTCTCCCCTATAGAAATCATACAAAAGTCATTTACTATCTCAGTTTCTATGTGTATAACATATACTAAATAAAACAAAGAAATCATGTATTTTGCTGAAAAAAAATCAGTTTGTTTTCTTCAAATTTCACTTGTTGAGTTGCAAATATATGGGACAAAACAATTACATGAAATTCTAGATGAATTGCCCCATAATACACCTCTGTCCAAACTAAAATTGAAATATCAATAACGCACAAACATCTCTGGAAGTCATATTTAGTTTGCCATTAATGTGAGAATTGTTTCATAATTCATTCTTCTAACAAGCCCTGTCATATCAATATGAAAATTTATATCACTATGGTAAAACAAGTTGAAGTACATGAAAATGATTGTATAAAGAGGTTCATGACACATGCTTTTTACAACTGCTCTAAGATCAAATTGCTACATGAAAATACAAATTTGCAACTTTATCTCTGCAGCTAAACCCAAATCCTGAGCCTATGCATTACCTAAATCCAATTGCAAACCCAACCCTGACCCTATATTTCTGACAAAATGAAGTCTGGAGCAAATATTGGATCCCTCAATATCCTCCATACCTCTTCCAATACCTTCTGGGTCGTATTCCTGATCAGCGATCTTGGAGATGTCTGAATGTGGATCAGCAAGGCTTCGAAGGATGGCCAAGCTGCCCATCTTGAGACTTGATCTGACCTTCTTGGATTTCTTGTGCGTGCGAGCCATGGCCATACTACTGATCTGCTTGAAGCCCGTCTCTGTCAAACGAACACCTTCTACAGAGAACTCTTTATTATGCAGTTCTGTATTTTAAAATAAAACAAACAAATCAAGGGTGTCTGAGTGTTAATGACATACAGATTTTATTGTTGTGTACCAAAAGATTAGTCATGAAAAGCTAATGTAAGGTAACAGAAAAACAACTACTGTGTTCTATATAAACCTGTAGTTCTAAGAAATCAAATAATTGTACAATATAATATAGATGGTGGATCTAAACCACCATTCATGTCATATCATGTCAATCAAATAACACAAAATATGAACAAGACAATGGCAATAAATCCTAAATTTGCTACCCAAAATGTTTTGTTGGGAAGGGTGGTTGGGAGAGCCTCACTAAATTTACCCATCCTAATCACTAATTTTCTCTGATGCCATCATTTGAGGGTTCTACGTATTACCCGACTGCTAAGAAAGCATTAATGCTTGTTAGTAAGCAACCAGACGGCCGACGGCTTTAGGTCCTCTCCGAGGGACCTGGTATTGAGGATTAATGCCTCACCAAAGGGCACTTTCGCATTTACTTGGTTTCTAACCCGGGTCACTAGATTACGAGACCACTGCTCTACCGACTGAGCTATCGCGCCTCCTCTTCACCTTCACTTTTTCTTTATCCATTATCGTTTCTTCTTTTATGCTTTTTTTTTCTTCATCACTGCAGTTCATGATGGGTATGTAAAGATAGAGAATGTACCTGGTTCTTTTATTGCTAGTTTGGGTATTCTCTGAGGTGGTTCCTCGGTACTGGGTTCTGGAAGCTGAGGTTCCGGTTCAGGAAGGAAGGGTCTGCATAGGACACAGATAAAGCCCTTGTCCATGGCTCTCTCTGTTTCATCTTCAGTGTACAAACTGTTACAAAGAGCATGCTCCCACCTGAAAGAAGAAGAGAAAACATCACATTTAAAAAGAAATAATTTCTTCAACATATGTTTATATGTTGGTTTGTTTGTTTGTTTTACTTGACTGCTAAGAAAGCATGTGTATGCTTGTAATTAAGCAACCAGGGGACTGACGGCGTAAGTGTTCTCCGAGCCGGGCCAAAAGGCACTAACGCACTGACTTGGTTGTGAAACAAAGAGCACTGCTCTACCACTGAGCCATTGCGCCTTATGTACAATACAAATAAATAAATATATAAATCAAATTAAAATCATAATGTTCATCATTAAAAACTTGGAAGTCATTTCCAGTCTCTCTTTGCACCGTATGAACCATTCCCATCCCCAAAAGTAGTTAAAAGCCATATGCACACCGTTATGACGGTTTTCAAAATTTGTAATTCTAATCATAAATATCTTGATAATCAGACAGCCGATCGGCTTGTTAAAGTCATGGGGTTCCTGACTGACCTAAAGGTTTATAATTATCATTGTAGCATGAGCTAAATCCAGGATTTTGTTTTAGAATCTGAGACAAAGTTACCAGATCCCTTTAAGATATCATCTGTTGAAAGACAGCAGGGTATTAACTCTATGTATCATTATATGATTTAATACCCTTCTAGCTCCTTACAGACAGTATTTGAAATCAGGATTAATAATGTACCTTTGACATTGAGAGCATTGGCAGAGGAGTTCATTGTCTCTGTAGCTCCTGTAGCAGTATGCACAGTGTGTCATGCTGGCACAAGGTCCACACTGAGTGTAGTTGTTCATCCAATCAGCATTCTCCCCAGGCGTCACTGACCCGCAGTGAGTGCAGCAGACACACCTACAGGGGGAAAGAAAACAATATGTGAATTGTACCTTTTTAACTTTAGACATACACAATAGCAGGGTACAAACCAGTGCATAAAACCCTTGGTGCTCATACAAAGCTTGTGCGCTTGCAGAAATAAAATACCAAGGGCGATATGGTACCAACAAGGGTACTAAACATGTCAAAGCCTAATTGATTTTAGACTCTGCAGGATCGTATCTCACTTAATTTGAACCAAGCATAAAGTGTTTTCTTCTGAGAAGCTGGATTATTTACCACATCTGCAAAACATTGTAATTCATGATCAAGAAATAAAGTCAGCAACCGTAAAGACAAAGCACATAATTGGATTTACAAAATGTGCTTGTAGGACTACCCCAAATGAAAATGAAGATGTGAGTGCCATGAGAATTCAAGACATGCATTGACTATCATTCTGGATGTTAATAAAAAGAAAGAAAAGTGAGGAATTAATTAAGACCAAGAATCATTCCTCAATCTTAGACTAAGGATCTAAGCTCATCTACAAGAAAAAATGAGGATACTGGTAGTACTAATATTGAGAATTCAAATTCAAGTTCTTAAACACAAAGATAATCATAGGGACAATTATAAAAATAACCTGACAGCTCAGAAAAGAATCTTACCATTTGCATTTCCATCCACCTTTGGGCACAGTCTGCAATGGTGGATCTAGGCAGTAGGTGTGATAGCTGATATCACAATCATCACACAGTAATAACCTAGCCTCATCGCTTGACTTGCCACATCCTTCACACACAGTACAGTCTAGACATCTCCAGCCCTTGGATAATACAACCTTCGTGATCTGCAACACAATGTAAAGAGTTGAGTGTTAACATTCAAAGGTTGGGTATAAAAAGCAACTTTAAAAAAAAAGAGGTCAACACAACATTTTAAACTTCTGTTGACTCTAATATGTGGAGCAAATTGTGGGATGCAAGATTTTTCTGGAGTGTTTGTTTGGATATTTTTTAAACAAAATTGCATGTAGGGTATTAGTAACAGTGGGCAATCAATAACATACATGACTGTGATGTGTTTTTTCGTTCTATGCATGCACAATAAGTACATTCATTTTCGTGATTAGAAGCTCAACTAAAACTATAGGCGACACATAATAGCAAATAGTGATTTGTATGGGCTTGATTCAAACACCTTCCCTTTCAAAATTATAGATTATATAACAAAAGTATTTACTATATCAAATAAACATAAACTAACAAAAATACCTTTATGCTGACACAGTATGGGTGATAACACTGGCCACATTGAGAACACGTTAGTAATCTCCCTTCTGATCCAAGACCAAAGCTGCCGCAGCTCAAACACATGTCCTACACATCGGAAAATGAAGAAATGTAAATTGAAGAAAGGGAAGAGGATATTAGAAATTACAGTATACAGTGAGTACTCAACTGATAAAAATTTAAAAAAAGAGAATTACAAATAAAAAATATGCAGAAAATAGTATGTAAAGAGAACTGTTGGCACTGTGTCATTCTTATGCACACACCAAAGAGAATAATGATAAGGTTAAGAAAGTAAGATTTTGACAAAAATGAGGAGTCTATGTTATGACAGCAGAAAAAACATGTTAGAAGTCTTATCTATGTTGTCAATCTTTGACAAAATAAAGCACAATACAAAAGTTGCTGAAGTGCATGTCGGGTCACGGGCCACTAAACATAACATGGTCTTGTGCCATGTTCAGGATGACACAGGATACAAAATCACTTTTAGACTTAATGGCGATACCAGAGTAAACAAAGATAGTACCTGAGTGGCAGTGAACTTGTCATCCACAGAGAAGAGGACCACAGTGCTATGCATGGAGGTATCTTCCTCATCCTTCTCTTTTGCTGAAGGCTTCTCAACAACCACCGGATCTATCAATTCTAACTCATCTTCGGGCTGTAGAACAAAAGGTTTTACATTTCAATTAGTTAAAGCAGATGTTTATCATAAATTACTTGTTTTCCTTTGCCTTTATCAACAGCTTGTGCAGTTGTGTATGAAGGGTTATAGAGAAAGGTACATGTTTTAGAACTGTAACCTGATAGATCTAGAGTTTGTCACATGGTCCACTCTTTCTCCCTCCCCCCGCCCCCCGGAAAAAATGTATATGACAGAGGCTGATACCTAATTCTGTATCATGGATTTACCAGGCTTTTTAGTGAGAAAAGAATGAAAACCACTTCCACATTGGATATTTCACATTTTAATTATAGAAATGAATGGGGTTATACATCAAAACCTCTAATTGTTGGTAAACTTAATCACTTCTAATATCTGTTGAATTCCCTTTTTTTCTTCTTCCTGTTTAACGAATGGAATTGGGGTATAAACACATCAGCAATAGGCAAAGGGATTAACTGTATTAATTACTATCAATCTGGTCTATGCACAACAGATAGCATTAGACTTACTGGTGGTGATGCAGGTTGTATGGCAGCAATCTTGATCTTAGGTTTAGGACCTCTCCTGCCGCCGACGTTACCTCCTCCTTGCCTTCTCCTCCTCCCTACAGCCGCATAGCTACTACTGCCTCTTCCCTGCAACAACAATGACAATACACAAGGAGCAAATACCAAAGGAGTTTTATAGGAGGATATCCCATAAGATGAAAATTATACAAGATGTCATGGAAAATCAACATTGTCACACTACTGGGACACAAGATGATACAAATATAATGCTTTACTAACTTGTAAAAATATGAAATTTGATCAATAGCATACATGCATGATGTGGCATTGTTCTATAGAGGAATTGATGATTAGATTTTAATAATTAGAATTTGGCCATTGCCACCATGTCATAAAAATAATGTGATTTTCTTTTTTTAATACAAAAATTAAAAAACATAATTTGCCTCCCAAATGCAAAAAGGACTTACATTTCCACAAATATCACTCATCATACACTTTTAAAAACACCTGTAATAAACTAAACCTCATTGACATCTACTGTCCTATATCAAGTCTCCTCCAAACACAATATGGTAAACTGCCTTTTAAAAACAATATGTGTCAAACTAAAATCACTTTTAATGAGTATGTATGACACACAGGAGTGTATTGAAATAGCTGCCCATTACAAAGACTCCTTAGCACGCAATGACACACAGAACATAGCATTTTTTTAGGCAGCTTGCGGTATCATACGTGAAAAAGGGTTTAGAATCCAAAGCTTACCCTCGGCCTGCCACTGAATCTTCTTCGTCCCATCCTCTCCAGCTGACTGAGTCTATCCAGAGGTTTGCCTCCTCCATGGTGTCTGGTGACAGAGGCAATGGTCATGGACAACCCACTAGATCCTGATAGTGATGCTGAAAACTCCTGCTGCAAATCAACACATAAAAGATCAGATGTAACTTCAAAGAAATCATCAGGTTGTTGATTTTAAGTGCAACTTCATGCTGGAGAGTATTCAGTTTTGTAACCAGTTTCCAAACAAATTCTTGGATTATTCTAACTGTAACTCTTTCCTTGAATTCAATTTGAGAAGACAATGTGTGTAGTGTGGGGGGGGGAGTGAAATAAG
>BEXV01000154.1:145925-162225 GCA_003118195.1 Hemicentrotus pulcherrimus | reverse complement strand
AAATAAAGAGTCAAAACTTAAGGAGTGGGAGGAACGGACAAAGGAAAGACAGAGAGAGAGGGAGGGGGGGGGTAGAAGGAAAGGACAAGAGAGGGATACAGTCAAACTTCAAAGTGTGATATGAAAGAATGAAAAGTACAGGAGAGCTAGTAAATGATAGGAAATTAGTGATGACCATCCTAAAAAGGCACCAGCATTGGTCAACTATCTTCAGACACTACAATTTCTCTTTGAAGACTGGACTGGAAGCCATGATAACATACCTGTAATTCTGGCCTTCTATCATCCGATGCCATGGTGTAATCTGTGTCGATACTACTCAGACTCAGACTATCCTCCTGAACACTGGATGCACTCAATGACAAGTCTTGCGATGTGTCATCTGGAATAGGAAGATGAGGAGGTGTTCTTGAGCTGGATGCAAAAGGACTTCTTCTCCCTATTACACGAGAAAGGGGTTCTGATTGTGTAACAGGTATTCTTAGGAACTAAATTAATGCATTCCCCTTCACTTCACTGGATATATTTAAATTGCAAAAAGGGCACTGGGGAAACACAGCAAATCTATCATTCTTTTGTTTCACCTGTAGTATAATAAAATCCAAAGGTGGTTGTTTAGCATGCATTTCCAGAATTATGGTTACGTTTCCTTGTGAGATTGGGTATTCTGCAGTTGTTCCATTTCCTTTACCTCCTGGTGCTATTTTTCAAAGCTCCAAATCTGTTTTCCATAAATATCGTAAATACATTTCATCCCCAAAATGGTGCCACATGGCCACAAAGGTTGACTTCAGTCTCCTATATGACTCACAATCTAACAATATCTATTTGATGTAAGGAACAACTAACCATCTTCAAAAGGGCTTGCCGATCTTCTCCTCTCCAGTTCCAGTCCTCTGTTTGGTCTATGACGACAGTCTGGACACTTGTACGGTGTGGGCTGGCCCGCAGCCTTGCTCTGCTGGTACTTGCTTATCACTGTCCTGTCATCACAGTCAGCATGAACATACCTACACCAACATAAACAATACATGTTAGCTTGAAATAGATTTGATATGAAAATACTGACAAATACAAACAATGCATCATGGCTTCAATGAGCTTTTACATAAACATATGAACAAATAAATTAACAAATTTCACATCAAAGAGGAAAGCTTTAATGAGTTTATTCTCCCGCTGGCCTACAAAAATGTGAGTATAAAATGTTGCTTCTAGGGAGTTCATAAGGTTTAAACTGTTATTCCTTGAAACTATTATGTAACCTAGATAACAACAAAAAATAACTATCAAATCATAATATAACCTAAGAGCAAAAATATCTTTAGAACAAATAATTTTATAACACATTTCAAGCTAAACATACTTGCAAAAGGAAAGTCATTATGTCAACTAGATGTTGTCAACGTAGACTTACCCAAAGGATTATAAATGACAAGAATTAATTGCATATACTATGATTCTCACAAATCACAATTTCAATTTAAGACTTTTTTTAATGAAAAGCATATCATTTGATATAACAGGTTGCATAAATTTTAATTTCGATAGCAATATTGTTAGATTTAGTCTTATTCGATTTCTCCAAGTTCCCTTTACCACTTTAGCCAACATTGTAAATTCCTACCTATTGCAGAGATGACATTGGACCATGACTTTGTGCGTAGTATGATGCCTGTATGCCTTGCCACAGATGGGACAGCAGTAGCCCTTGTTGCGTTGTTGATAGCAGCTATCACAGACTGTGTAGTTGTGATGCCACCTTGAGCTAGGACCGTTTCCTGGCGTCCTTGCACCACAATCTGTGCATACCCGACAGGTCTGTCAATACGAATGAATAGCAAGGAATAAAGTTAGTCTTAGCTAAATTTTAAGTCTCATTTGAAGGTTCATTACAAAATGGAATGAGTTTAAGAAACTTCCTAGCTATGTTCAACATAAAAAGAATACATCTATACACAGTATGCATGACAATAACATTACTGAAATTAACATGCTAACACAATGCTCTCATATGCCTACTTAGGACTAAACATTGCAAGTAATCTGAAGACTCAAAATTGGCAAATGCATAACATGATTTTCAGGCGTTAATGGTCAGTCATTTCAATTAAAACATTTATATCATGACAAATCCAATACATAAATCCTGAACTAAGCTTGGAGATATTAATCTCTCTTATGAATATATTTGTGCTTTACCAACTTCAAATCAAAGCATAACATCTTTCGATTCAAATACCAAACTTTTAAGAATTATTTTAAACATAGTTCAAGCAGATATTATTTAATGTTACTACATAAGAAGAAGAATTATGGACGACTTACTTTGCATTTCCAGCCATTCTTTGGAATGGTGATCATGGCTGGTTTCAGGCAGAACGTGTGATAGCCCTTATCACATGTATCACACACAAGCATCTTGTTATCATCCCCAGGTTGCCTGAAAACACAAACAAACATCATTTGGTAAACTATTTGTGCCTAATAACAGATAATTAGATGGTACTTTTCTCAATTTACATAATCAAGATGTCTGCTAAAACCATGGGCTGAGTGGTAAAGATGTACGTTCTATTTCACAAACACACTATTCATTGACAAAATGGACATACAATTTGTCTCTGCAATCAATGCTCTGGCATTGCTATTAAATCGCACTTTAAAAAAAAAATTGGCATGATAATTCTACATGATCACAACAATGTGAATCAAATAAAAAGAAACACAGAAAATATCTTTCTTTTATAACAGCATGATTATGACTATAACAAAAATAATGGTAATGATGAAGTAGGTGATGCGAAGATGATAATAATGATAAAGACTGCTCATGATAGTAATGATGATGAAGATCATGATCATGTCTCCCAACCTACCTGCAAGTTTGGCAGATCTTACAGTTGGGGCACTGCCAGCCTGCCCTGACAACAGGGTCAATGGAGACAGGTGGATCAAGGCAAGAGCCATGGTAGTGCTGCCCACAACTAGTGCAGAATAATGACTCTGAGAGATTGCCAGGCAGGTCACAGATGGCACATTCTAACTCCTCCATCTCAACTGAAATGATAAGATGTAATGAATAATTAAACCTTTATTCCTGTTATGAATTTGAAAATGAAACCAATAGATAATGCATGGTGGGTAACTGGTACATCCAAAAAATAAATATGACCAAATAATGAAATTTTCACAACAAATTAAAATTCTTTCAGCAGACCATCTCCAAGCAGAACAATCCATTACCTAGCAGGGGATGAAAAATACACTATGCCCTATATACTATGCTATGATTGACCACGCTATGAGAAATGGAAGGAAAGCACCATGGCTATTTAACATACATTTACGTCAGGGTAAAACTGAAACCAAAATCCAATTTCTTTTGTGCTATTGTTTACGTAATAATATTGTGATATTCCTCTCTCTCTGATAGAAAAAAAAATGTTTTAAACACATATAATAAATTCACACTAAGAAAGATATGTTGAATAATAAAACAAAATATTTTAAAAAATAGATAATTTGACTTACCCCTCTCTTCTGCTAAATCCAGATGTTCTGGACACAACAGAATGAGAGACTTGATACCCTATGGAGAAAAACGATCAAAACGAGACTCAATTAAAACACAATTTCATGAAATCATACCAAACAAAATCCTGAAAGGTTGATTCCCCTCAGACTACACCTTCTACTCAAAAACATGAAATGGAAATTGAGAAGGCATGAAAATAAGGCTATATCTTCGAGACATAAATTAAAAGTAGTTTAATACAGGTTTTATGAAATGGTTCACATAATTTCATGGGTTTGGTCATCTCCTCTTCTTGCAAATTATTTATAACCATTGAACAATCACTTATGCAGTAAAAGTGTATAGCTATAGATTCTCGGGAACCAAACGCGACTAAAGGAATCCAAAACAGGATCAAACTTCATCAATGCAAAAACATGACTATCAGAATCCAAGATGACCCAAAATGAGAATGAAGAGATATAATAGATGGTGTAGGATTACCTGAAAGGAACCACTACTTGCAGCACATGGGTAGTGATAGACCCTGTTACAGCCTTGCTCCACACAGAAAATGGTGGCTCCAAACCTGTGACAGTAACTGCAACGCTGTGGTGGAAAAACACAAGGGCATTCAGACATCGTACATGTAATCATGAGTTTAAAAAGTGTGAAAATGTCTGGGACTAAAAATTGAGGTGGAATTGGTATTAAATGAGCCCTAGAAATTCATCAAGGTTAAGCACCATGCCCTTTTCCTGCATTACATGGTTAGGCAGTCAACGCAATAAATTTATTTTGAATGGCAGCATATAAAACGATCAACCCTTTACATATTAATGAACAGCAAAAAAGCCAGAGTGTTAAGGCACAGAAAGATTGCTGCAAGTGAGAACCCTGCATGCGCTTGCTGATCTCTGCAGCTATATAGTATGGCATACAGATATGTGAAATGCACAAGGTTTATCTCATTTTATTTTGACTAAGCGGTTTATAGAATTTGCTGCCTCACATGGGAGCAGGGCTTCGTGTGACTAAAACATGATATAATTTCATGCCAGCATTTTTCAATATGGCACAATAGATAAGACCCTAATTGTGCATAAAGGCAGGTCATCCATGAAGCCTGTTTTCAAATGAGCTAGTGTTATGACGATGAAACAATGGAGTGACATTCAAATTATATGCTTTACTGCAGAATCTAAATATAACTCAATTTACATCTTGTGAAAAATAATAANTGAAATGGTTCACATAATTTCATGGGTTTGGTCATCTCCTCTTCTTGCAAATTATTTATAACCATGGAACAATCACTTATGCAGTAAAAGTGTATAGCTATAGATTCTCGGGAACCAAACGCGACTAAAGGAATCCAAAACAGGATCAAACTTCATCAATGCAAAAACATGACTATCAGAATCCAAGATGACCCAAAATGAGAATGAAGAGATATAATAGATGGTGTAGGATTACCTGAAAGGAACCACTACTTGCAGCACATGGGTAGTGATAGACCCTGTTACAGCCTTGCTCCACACAGAAAATGGTGGCTCCAAACCTGTGACAGTAACTGCAACGCTGTGGTGGAAAAACACAAGGGCATTCAGACATCGTACATGTAATCATGAGTTTAAAAAGTGTGAAAATGTCTGGGACTAAAAATTGAGGTGGAATTGGTATTAAATGAGCCCTAGAAATTCATCAAGGTTAAGCACCATGCCCTTTTCCTGCATTACATGGTTAGGCAGTAGACGCAATAAATTTATATTGAATGGCAGCATATAAAACGATCAACCCTTTACATCTTAATGAACAGCAAAAAGGCCAGAGTGTTAAGGCACAGAAAGATTGCTGCAAGTGAGAACCCTGCATGCGAAATGCACAAGGTTTATCTCATTTTATTTTGACTAAGCGGTTTATAGAATTTGCTGCCTCACATGGGAGCAGGGCTTCGTGTGACTAAAACACGATATACAGTCAAACCTGTCTATAGCGACCATCCAAGGGAAACACAAAAAGTGGCCTTTGTAGACAGGTGGCCTTTGTAGACAGGTTCCTTTAGTACATGATTCAATTAGAAACCATTTTCAAGGGAAACAACAAATGTGGCCTTTGTAGACAGGTGGTCTTTGTAGACAGGTGGTCACTAAAGCAGGTTTGACTGTAATTTCATGCCAGCATTTTTCAATATGGCACAATAGATAAGACCCTAATTGTGCATAAAGGCAGGTCATCCATGAAGCCTGTTTTCAAATGAGTTAATGTTATGACGATGAAACAATGGAGTGACATTCAAATTATATGCTTTACTGCAGAATCTAAATATAACTCAATTTACATCTTGTGAAAAATAATAACAATGGCCACTTTTATAGCAACATATCTGCCACGCATTAACCTGGAAGAATGCTCACATATGACATGGGAAAACTGCAGCACTACAAAATAAAAGCTATTTTACTTTAACAAGGATGGCATTGCGGTGAGGAAAAAGTATCTAGTAAAATAAAGGCCTCTAAGAGAACCCACTTATCTGTGTTTTAGGGGGGAAATAGATATGAACAAAATACAAACATTTCTTCTTCTTTTTTGTTGGTTTACCAAATTATATGGGAACAAGGATTTATGTTCTCTTCACTCAGTTACAAAGTGAAATCATGTGATTTTTCTATTTCATTTAAAGACATATCCCAAGTTACAGTACATTTTACTGAGGAATAAACAATGAGGAAATGAGCTTCATACCTGAGTGATCCCTGAGAATACAGCCTTATCTACGTTGAGTAGTTGAAAGTTTTCATTTTGGCACACACCATCTGACCAGGCAGCACAGCAGTGATGTGCTGTTGTGTGACCTGTGAAGAAAACATGATATTTGTATGAATGTTATGCGGTTATATATCACTTTAAAGCAATCTTTAAGACACTGTATCATCTGCTAAGAGCATAAAGCTCATTGAATGTATGGGATAGATACAGTTTTAAGTCTTTTTGACTCTCAACAGCCAAAAAACTATTTTATGTTTTCATTACCATTCACTAGAACATACAGACCCATTTGACAATTGAGAGGCCTTTTCTCCCCTAACACACGGAGAAACCAACATGTTTTGGAGTCCTAGTATCATACCCCACATAGTATAATTTTGTTTTGAAATTTGAAACATTCTTGGCATTGATGAAAACATAAGAGAAGTGCACTTTGTATCTGTTGAATGTGAGATATCTATTGTTACGAATACAAAAATGCCTATCCATTAATATATAAATGTTTGTGGAGTTAAAATTAGATTCGGTGAAGGAGAAATTGAACAAACCAACCAAGCACATCATAAGTGCAGCACTATATATTTTTTTCATTATATAGTTACCATAGTGTGTGTGAATGGTCGATGTGCATGATCTGTTAGATTATTTTTATAAACCCCTCAATATGATCCAGTCATAGCATAAATGACATGATTGCTTACCTGCCAATTCAAAGAGGGTATGGAGATCTGGTTCATCAGCATGGCCTACATGACTCAATTCATCCAAGCCGTCTAATGATGGATCCTTGATAGAATCAGGATTACTCCTACGAGGTGATTTACTTCTATCCCTAAAAGAACAAAACAGATTTAACAATAAATATAAAACACATAGCGATTTATACTGATTTAAGTACATGTGAAATTTCCTGTATTTAATACAAAATGCTTTCAAGACTGATAACTCTTATGTCAAAGTAGGGTAGAGAGATAGGGCACATATCTGCCCGCCTATACCAATAAAAATAATCATTGGATATGCCATTTTGGACAATGTGAATACACAAAGGTTGCATGTACATGAGAACATGCAAAACAACATGGAAAACCATATTATACAAAATCCAGCTAAAGATACCTGCTAAGAAAGTTATGTGTAAATATAACAGAAGGTCTTACCCCAGTGCATGCTTATGTGCCTTAGGAGGTCCCCGGGCTCGTCTCCATGTGAGATGCTTTTGGCTCCTGCTCTCGTTAGGATTATAAGGAGCGTCCTCTTCATAGTTCCGTCTGGACCTGGGCAAGGGTTTCCTTAAGGGGTTGAATCCCGGAGTGGAGTCGAACCGCAGAAGATCCCCCTGCCCTAGCAAGCTACGCTCACCACAGCAGCAGAGGGAACAGCGCGGATCACTGCTACTGAAAGAACGAATCAAACAAATATCACATCGAGTGGGGTGGCATTCTTACAAGCATACTGCGCATTTAGAATTTCTGTGCCTGTTTCAGAATGTATTGTAGTTGTGACATGCACATTGATAAACTGAGAAGGAAAAGAAAAAAAAACTTTATTTTCTTCTTCTTCTTCTTCTTGTTACATGGAGAATTTATATAAAGGATATCCCTGGGGGGAAAAAAAATCACCCTACCTGATAAAAGATAAAAGAAGAAAAAAAAAGCTGTGTGTACCAGGATAAACAACAGTAGAAATTACAGGTATTGCTTCGACAATTGAAAGCGAAAGTGTAATATTTCAAGTACTTCAAATTTCAATGATTTCCTTCACTTCCACAATTTTGAGAGAGGAGGAAATGCTAAAGTGGAATTACTGAAGTGGAATGTGTGAAATAAACTGATCTTATTGCAACATCCTAAACAACCAAGCATGCTGACACTCTATGCAGAAAACAAAAACTGTTTACGACATGAATGAGTTTAGATACAACTTCCAGTTGAAGGATAACATACTCACCCATTATTACAATCCATCACATCATCTTCATACTGGTTCTCATCCATCAGACTACCCCCATAACCCCCTGTATGCCCCGGGCTGACCCCTCTATGACTCAGGTCAGGGGACGTTACCCCACTGTCCGTTGCAGCACTGTAAGAATCCAAAGACTTGACCAGCGACTGGTCGCTACAAGTTCTTTCCACTAATTGTTCTGAATGGTCCATCATATGCGACATATCCCCGGGGTCATCGTTCTCTGGTTCCTCCTCCTCCTCCTCCTCCGGTGATTCATTGTCCAAGTTTAGTTTGTTGGAGGAGGGCTCCACCTCCAAGTTACTGAGAGTTGTATCCATAGTTATTGCAAGATCTGTAGGCTCCTCTTCACTTCCACCCTCCACTCTACAATAGATAAAAATGACACACAGTTTTTAAATAACAGCTTTAAACTTGGCTCAATTATAGATAACGATTATGGATTTCCGTTTTTTTTATAGGAACATTCTCTAATTTTCAAGAAATCACATCTTATATTGAACACTTATTATTATACATGATTTGGCTAACTAAAGGTGTACACATGTTTTTAAAAAATGTTGAGGTATTTTGTTTACAGTTAATACATGAAATATTTGGAGAACTTAAATCAATAAAAAGTTTACCTTCTTTAAACAAGGCACACTTGCAATCATTAACACAATACAGTATTTTTGGAAACTACAGTTGCTGGAACTGAATTCTCATCTTTTACAAAAAAATTGTTTTAACAAAGTTAAATATGAATATTGCAAGCTTTGGTTAAAAGAAAGATTTTTTTTTTTAAAGATTAGAAAACTAAGATTTAAAAAAATTGGACAATGACTTCAGCTAAAAAAAAAAATTAAAAAAAAAAACATGATGAAGAAACACAAATGAATGTCTACCTGAGGCCTTTCCGTCTTTCATTGACATTGAATGTTTCACGTTTTGGCCGGCCTCTTCCTCTTCTCTGTGGAATGCTTTCCACATCCATCGAGACCTATTCAATCAAAACAGATTAAATAAAACATTACAATACATTCTTTTATGAAACAAAACCAGAGCAAAGTCAAAATTAAATGTTGACTTTTGAGTACATATAAGTAAACATAATTTAAAGAACATACACCTGTACATGTACACTTCTGTCATGTGGGAGATGTAGATGTAGCTTTTCATAGAATAATCATAATATTGATGCATTGATAAGTACCCTCTATTATTCTTTGCAATTACATAGTAAATTTTCTCTTATGCCCTCAGAACATTAATTGGTTTCCATCATCTAAAATTTCCTGTAGATAGCAAAGAAAATGTAATTTCCATGCAGTTTACACAAATATATCCATATAAGTAAATGTATTTGATTTTAATGTCGTAAATTGTGCTTGTGTCATACATCATGTACGGTGGTAGTACACAACCAAACATGTAGAACTAACATGTACTGCAATAGTACAGAATCAAAGACTCTAAATTCATTCATAGTAATGAAAAACATTCTCTTTTCAAGATTTCAATGAGAATAACATACATATATAAATTCAGATTTCTGTCATTATATACAATATTTTTCAAAAGTTGGTATCAAAGACAAGGTAACATGTTCATGTACAAATGTATATCCACTGATTTATCAATTAGGAATTTCTCCCAATTAGATGACTTTCTCTTTTTTTCTTTTTCCTAATGAATTTCAAATTATTAACATCATTTTAATAATGATGAGTGAAACATGTACATGTAAAATGTACTAATATAATAATGACCACCCAAGGGAGACAAGAAAAGTGGCCTTTAGACATGTACATGTAGGCAGGTAGCCTTTCTGTACAGGTTCCTTTAGTATGTGTTTCAATGAGAAATTGTTTTCAAGGAAAACAAAATTGTAGACAGGTGGTATTTCTATACAGGTGGTCACTAAAGCAGGTTTGACTGTATTAATGTAATTGGAATTGACTTGATTGTCTAAATGTGTAATACAAACATTTCAGTGTAATAAGGGCAAGACGAGTACTGCATTACAAATGGCTACAATACATTTATGTATTTCACATACAGTATATTCATGCATGACTACACTTCTCTTTTTATAATAACCAGGGTTTTGTTCCCACACAAAGCTCAATAATATGTTTCGGGGAATTCCGTCATGCAACAGTCACAGCATTCAACGTACCTCTGATTCTGGCTTATGGCCAAGTCTTTTCCTGCGTCCTGTACAAGAGAGAGAGAGAAGGAAAGTAATAACTTTTCAAAAAATATTTCAAATAAAACACAAAATATAAAGAAACACTTTAAACTTGTAATCCAACCCAATGTAGGTTCAATCAATAACATGCTTTACTATAAAATACATAACATGTCCTTTTAGCCAATGTAAAAAGAAAACACTACCAAATTTAGTATGGTCTTATATTTTACAATTATTTCAGGATAAAATTATTTATCTAATGACTTGGCCCAATATTAATTAAATATAAATTTTACAACTCTAAATGCTCAAACATGACAACAGACATATTTCGAACAATCAAAGTTTTGCTGTATTGATCAACATGTACTTTGTTTTCTGTCAGGAAATACAAAAGTTAAATTATTAAAAACTGCATCAATTTCTTACCACTTAAAACTTGGGCAAGAACTTGCATAAATCTCTTGGACATCTACATGTCAATTCTGTGTATATCATGGACATGTTTTACCCTAACTATGAAACTATGAGAAAATTTCCTTCACAAACAATTGAAATTGATCATCAACAAAAACAACAATATCCTGTAGTATGTGAAAAATGTATACACATTGCACCTATATAGTAGAAATAAGGCGTTACCTTGTAAGCATTCAAGTACTTGAGATGCCATCAAATTCAACTTCTACATGTAATTTTACCAAGGGAAAGCATGTTGTAAAGCTATATACTGGTGACATTTGCAAGCTGTAATAATTTTGCTCAATTTATTGTCAGAATATTGATAGACAGCATTAACATCGATGTGCATGTAAAATTACCAAATAGAAAGCAGTGACGATATACTTTTATAATAACAGAGAGAATTCTCCTGTCTGTGTATTTGGGTTTTTTGTGAACTATTGCACTTTTTTTTACAGAACTGGCCTAGGTAAAAGAAGAAAAACAACATACTGTACATGTAACTTCTCATTCACTGTGTTAGTAAATAATGGGCAAGTCCACCTTTGGGTTGATTTTCATAAAGCCGGAGTAACAAAAATCAAAAGACAAAGAGAGAGAGAGATATACATATATATTGACGGACAAACAAAGAGACTTGGTTACTGGAAAGTAATTAAAATCAGAAAAAACATAAAATTTTTAAATGAGCAGAGGTTCTTGGTGATCTATTTTGCATGGTACAGTGTACTCTGATTTATTTGTTTTCTACACACTAATGAAACAATTTCATGATTTCTTGTTTTTTTCCCAAAGAAAATCAAAATCAAAATCTGTGCCCAAAATATCGATGAAAAAAAGTATTATTATTTAGGCATGAACACTGAACAGGTACATGTGGGCTATCCTGTATAACAAAAATCATGAAAACTCCTTCATTAATTCAAAAACTTGGATATTTTCTTTCCCAATTTTTCCACTTTCACTCAATTTGTCCAACTTGTGTTCATACAAGTACATGTACACTTTAGATATATTCAGATAAATTTGATAATTGAAATCATGGTGGACTATCCCTTTAAGCTTCGAAGCTAAAATAAAATCAATATTTTCAAATCTATTAAACTTTGTATGAAAACTATTAAACTACTGTACAAATTCATTTCACAAACCATTGGCATTTTTATGTCTCATGATTCTGCAAGTATCAATGTAATATACATGTACCTACACATGTACAGTACATTTAAGTTAACTTTTTGGGGGGTTAATTAAAAAGATTTTTTTGTTCTTACAATTTCATAATTGCACCAAATTAAAAGAGCTATCACACCATCTACAAGTACATTTATGTACATATAGCATCCCTCATACTTGTTATTATGTGCAAATGATGTCATTGCTCGTTCCAGTGAAGTGGACTAAGACTACATGTTGTTAAAGTTTACAAAATATAAAAAAATACATGTAAACAGCATAATATATAGACTGGCATGAAATTAAGTCCAATTTCTATGAAGAAAGGGATAGGAAACAAGATTTGGACACAGAGACACAGAGGCACATACACAATCTCACCTGACATAATATAACCAGCTCCAGTATATGGTTAGTGGACCAGCAGAGAGAGAGCTTAGATATTTAGTACAGCATGGTAATGGCAGAGTAGGTGTGATGAGAGAGAGCGGTGAAAAGGGCTTGGACAGAGGCCGATGAGACAATATCTAAGGTTGATAATGTACAGGCAGAGGGGATCGAGAATAAATCAGCACGATTAAAAAATATTCTCAGTTTACAGTTACATTAATATCATGTACAGGTATGTTCTTTTAGCATTTTATTGGTTTCTATTTTGTTTGATTAAAGATATAGACCAGTGGTGGTAAAATTGCGGTTCAAGGGTTTTGGGTGCAAAATATCCATTCAATATTGTTTAAATATTGCAGAGGTTTAGATGGCAATACTTTAACCTAAATTTGCAAATAAAAAAGCAAAAATATATATGCCTAAATGTTTAATGTTGAAGTGCATTCGTGATATCTACCCAGGCAGGATTGATATGATAATTTACCAAATTAATCAATTAGTAGTCGGTTTCCTGGCAATATTTATCATCATGTATTATTCAAAACTAAAAACATATTCTTTCAAATGATTGGTAATAAGAGCATCCATTTCATTTTTTGAGAGGGGGCTCAGGGGGGGCGTTTCCGAAACTGGTCTACATACCTTTAACTAATATGGGTGAATATATAAATAGATGATAGAAGGTGTTAAGCAATAAACAAAGTGTTAGAATAGTCCTGTGTACCATTTTGTTGATTTAAGAAAAAGGTTTTTTTTTATTATTTAATTAATTTCAATCACTCATCTTCCACAGTGCATGTAACTTTTCACACAAGAAAACAATTCTTACAAGTCACACTACTTATCCATTCCAAATTTATTTTTAAGTTACTTACAAGAAGCCAGGAGAAATTTCTATTGAAAAAAATATATATATATACCGGTATATATGAACAGGTGTGATGGCAGATACATTTAGATCTGAAATCTTTCTTTACAGGGATAAATTCACAGAGCATGAGCGCAATTAAAAATGTTTGTTCTCTCTCGCTATATTGATTGATTACATGTATAACAAATGTAACACATTATAAGAATAATAATATTGATTCATTTCATAAGCAAAATGCACATGTACATGTACATGTAGCTAACAAATGCACATACTGAAGTTTGAAAGTGTGGTGAAATGTAACTTTTCAATTTCATTCTTTCTATGATCAAACTGCAACAAAAACTTTGATAAACTTGACATTACATTATAAAACTAAATGTGTTTTAAGCAATCAGGCACATAAATACTTGTTTTGTGATATAAAACAAAACAAGAGGTAGAGTGTATTTGCTAATTTTGCTTTACATATTATATGTGCCTTTGGATGTCCTAATATGTTAAGTCCAATTCCTGATAGTTGGGATCACTAAGATACAATTAATTAGATACAATACTATGGGAACTCTCCTACTCTTCACATGTATTATATCATGCATAAAGAACGCTCATGGATTTTTGTACCCAAAATCCTCAAAGTGCGTACAGGGGTATCTCTTTTCTCAAATATTATGAACAAATTACATTTTATTTCACCCCCCCCCCCTTTTTTTAGGGGGGGGGGGGGTCAGGGGACACAAAATATGTTAGCTAGGCATACAACATCATTGACATGAAGTCAAACTTTAACAAAAATTGAGATTAGTTTTGTTAACTACAGTGACTATCATGACCACATCACAAATGGGGAAACCCACCACCTTAAGATGACCCCAGCCTAAACTAAATCTTGTTTTTCCAATTTTCACTTCTCTTTCAACATGTTTCTCTAATTTAATGCTGACATAAATATAATTCAAGCCAGCTTTCCATTCTCTTAAAATTACATTTATCTGACATTCAAAGAGAAAATTATTAAAAAAAAAACCTCTAGCACCACCTTGTTCAAGGTTATAATGTACAATTACAAGCAATACTGAATGCTTGCAAAATTGGCAAATGTGATGGCCAGGTTAGATTCTGTACAGTTGTAGCATACTGTCACTAACTCCTTATATTTGATTAAAGAAAATGCAAATCTTGCTAAAGTAAATCTTGAAATAAAAATCATGTTAATTCTGTAAAAGATAAATTCACCCCTTCCAGTACACTATTGAGAGTTTTTATGATTGGCAGACATAATCATAAGTCAGCTACTCCTAGAGTTACTTGTAGATGTACAGTACATGTACAAATGTATGTGTAGTGATTTTACCAAGTTTAAGAATGTTAAAAAAACTTCATAAAACATTGAAATTCTTATTATATACCAAGACTTACATGCAGACTCTTTGAGTTTTTTTTTTTTGTTTTTTTTTCTCTCTTTACAAACATCGAGTAACTACATAACAACATTTCCCACAGGGGAAAATAGATTAAGAGACCCTTCTCTTATATTAAAATTGAGCATCAAGATACTAAATACATGTATCTTCAAAAAGTTGAGCTCTAGTGAAGGTTGAAAAACAATGTTTGAACTTTTTTATTCTTTGAATGTCAATGATTAAAAGTATCACAGTACAAATATCTCCTGCAAAGGGTCGCTATTTAAAATACCATATCATTTGAAATACCGGTACATGCATGACGAAAATGACTGAAAAATTTGGACAAACATTTGGGTGAACTCTTTGTGTGCAGTGAATGTGATCCTCAGCAAATCTGAGTTCACTTATAACTGTACATGTACTTTCCTTTTGATCATTTCAAACTTCACAGTACATTTGTTATTCTATTCATTACATGTAATCGACCTCTCCTAATTGCTTCCAGATTCGCCTACAATAATATTGCATGAACAGTAGGCCTACTAAACTCTGTTTTTACAGTTTTTATCAAATGATTTAAGCCCAAGAGACCCAAACAGTGTCATGACTTTCATGGAAAGAAGTTTTTTTGTTTCACCTTCGAAAGTTCACCTTCCAACAGTCAAAAGAAAACACAATTTCATCATTTGTACGGAAAATATTATAACCATAAGTATAACAAAGTTTTATAGGCCACTGCCATTAACAAAATAGGATTACATGTACCCTTCTGCTATTCACTACATAAGCAAAAACCACTAGGTTATAGTTGTCTTTTGTTTTGTTTCTTGTTTAATAGATGACTATTTACTTTTTAGCATTTGAAAAACAAAGTACAATTCATGGTAACCCATCATGTTACCTGATAAACATTAGATCAGACTTTCTTGGACAGTAGTCTAATCTGAAGTTGACATGGGTGTATCAAAGTTAAATTGCTACAAAAATGCCTTACGGTAGATCTACATTGAAAAGATTTTCAAACCCTTAAAAAAGTTATCTCCAAATTTATCTGAAACACTAAAATGAGTTTATGAAAGTAGATCTAGATCTTTGTGCAAATTCCAAATTGAAAACGAAATGTGATTTTTTTTTTTAATAAATACTCTGAGTTAGTGTGTGTGTGATTGCATTTTTACAGACGTGAATCAATAAGATATGATTATTAACGTACAGGGACCTATCTTTAAAGAGAAGGTTGAGTTCTGGGAAGAGGTGAAAAATAATTTGTGAGTGTTATCATTCTTATTATGCAAGTGTGGAAGAACATCAGATAAGACATGTTCCCTGAAAAGCATGGCTCTTCAAATGCCTTCATATTGTAAAAATGGCATGTAACATCATAAAAATCCAGGGTCAGATTTTTATGCCACGTGTTTGTGTAGTCCCTTATACATCTTTCTGTGTACAGTGTTTGTAACTTTACCAAGACTTGGCCAAATTTTTTAGCATTTTGATGATTCCAGAATCTTGCAATACACACAAATTCTTATATATGCTAGATGATCAACCTTTTTCTGGTC
>BEXV01000154.1:58400-71748 GCA_003118195.1 Hemicentrotus pulcherrimus | reverse complement strand
TTTACCAAGACTCGGTCAAATTTATTATGATTTTGATGACTCCAGAACCTTGCAGTGCACACCAATACTTACATGCTACATGATCAACTGTTTCTTTTCCTTTCCACATCTTTTCTTTCACAATTCAATCGCATTACCAGTACTAAAGTTTGGCTTTAGTTTGCAGGTCATAAATAAGATTGATTGTCATATAAATCCCCTATGATTGCTGTGTATGATCATGGTGAGGTTTACAAAGATTACTTTCACCACGAAGCTGTTGCGATTTTGTGTAAGTAATGGATATTATCGGTAATTGCAAAGAAGTTCTTTTTGTGCGATGACAGAAGGAATTATATCATGAAAGTGAGAAAAAAAATTCGACCTTGCCAGGACTCGAACCTGGAATCCCCTGATTCGTAGTCAGATGCCTTATCCATTGGGCCACAAGGCCGCTCCATACACTAAGGTGGAGTTTGTGTATTGATTGCTAACGTATTGAGAACCGCGCGTAATACACAAATTGTCACGTGATTTCTGCCTGCCTAGCCTTTACGCAAGTTTTCCTTTGTATATTTTGATCAAAAATATGACATATTAGGACTTTACTAGCGGAAAAAATGTATTCATAACTTAATAAATATTTCTTTTTCTAATGACAACTTCGTCAGATCTACTACACTAATACACTGCACGTCACTATTGTGTTTGCAAAGTGAACGCACACAAAGAATAACCAGGGACAACGAATAACGGCGGTCATACGTTAGTCTTCTAACAAAGACCCTAAATTGAAGGTTCAGGATATTGGGTTTTAATAGGCGACTGAGCGAGGGGGGGGGGCTGAGGGATCATGTTGCTATAACCCCTCCCACCACCCCCCCCCCCTTTAAAATTGGGGAAATGCCAATACTCGGGCAACTACATCTTCATTCGGAATATGTACTGGGTGACCGGCGAGCATACAATGATGGGTCAAACAAAAATCAATCAGGAGACGAAGGGAACGGGACGATATCGACGGATCCTAGCTTTCAGGCAATATATTGTTATTTTGTATGATTTTGTAAAGGTCCTAAGCCTGATGAAAAGACACATAAACACATTGAATTGATCTTTGTTGTTGTTTGTTTACGTTTAATATTATTGGGATAATATTTATTGTAGGTAGACCGCAATGAAAGCCCCATCTATAGGAAATTCCATTAAATCATAAAGGTCAAAGGAAATCAAAGAGAGTTATCGCTTTCTAATAACATCGCCATGATAACCGACAACAAACAAAGAAAAAACTTGTCCTTGATTGAATACAACAGGTAAAATCCTGGCTTCCTTCACCAATGTTCGTAATTTTTATCGGCTTCCTCTCTGTCGAGGAGGTGGGCTGTTCACTCCCTGGGACCGGCCCTGACAATGGAGATCAACGGCAAAGTTTAAATCTCTGATCGTTTATCGGATCAAAACAATCATTTAACCCTCCCTCACCCGAGACAACGAGGTAAATAGTTTCCAAAAGAATTACATTGTTGGGTGAGAAAATGGGTATATTGGGGTAAGACATTGTGTCGTGCTGTTCCAGCTTTTCGCATGTCGAAATTATGATGACATGGATTTGAGATCTAAATCAGAACATCATAGTGTGGAAAGGAATAAAATGTGCGTGATCCGAGACCGAGTCCAGTGACTCTCGTCCTATATACCTAAAATTGCTTTTGATGGTTAACTCAATGTTCATATTTTATGTATATTTCATATGTATTATAATTTGTACGTTTACTTGTATTTTTTTATTGTTTGATATGACTGTTTGTCGTTGTATTTTGTTGGTATAATATAGCGCTTAAAGACTTCCGTGCGTGGGACGCGCTTCATAAGCACCATTTATTGTTATTATTATCTCGATTCTTCAAACTTCGAAAGACAGTGCCCTAAAATGTCTCCAACTTTCCTCTCAGTAAGATGTTTACTATTGCTTTGAGGGTTTTTTCTTCATAAAACTTCTTACAGAATCATTAAAGAGTGATCTGAAACATTAACTGATGCCACTATGTTTCAGTTCCAGTAGTTACTACGCTTGTGTCTGCGTAAAATACACGCTAAAGCTGTTCGGTCGGTATTGGTTTAAGAGGTCCGAAGCCCCCTTCCCCAGATTTTTATTAGAAATACATTTACGCTCGAGATACCGTACCTGGGTAAGAACCCCAAGCCCCCTGCCCAACCCCTTATAGGTATTACAAAGTTTCGGGCAATTTGGAAAAATGGGTGGATAGTGATTCTTTACAATTTTGATATATTTGGATGCCCCTGTGGATGTATCAAAAGCACTAGAAATTTTAGACCCTAAAACACTTCTGCTTTCGAGAAAAATTGAATATCAAGATTTATCGGTACTCCCGATAAATGTTGATGAATTTCAAAAAGCTCCTACAGCCGTACAATGGTAGCTGCGAACATGAAAATCTCAGAATGTGTATGTTGTGGTATTTAATTTCCGAACGGGAATAGCTGATCGGTCGATTTAAGTCAATAAACATTGTTTTATAGCTTAATTAATATCTTGACCTTGAGAGGGAGCTATTCAACATGAATTGTTTATTATTTACAATTTTATAACTTTAGAGTCGATTTCGACCGCGACAATGATCACTGAAATATAGGATCGCATATGCTACGAATATGTTCATTTGAACCAAATTCATGACCCAATACCAAAACTTTGTATTACCTTTAAAATAACAAAATACTCTTTTATAGAGTCGCGCCTGTGAACAGTGGCAGATAGATGAAAGTGAGCTCGTGACTCCGTAAATGATATTGCTTACTGTGCCTTAACATCCTGATTTGCAATGGCAATGAAATAGTAATTAATTTGATTCTCTCAAATAAAACTTCGCACCTGAAGCTGTCAAAACCTGTCATGTTCAATAATCGTAGTCCCACGTATAGGAGTTCTACATCAGACCAACCCCTCTTTATCCCAGGCCTGGCAAATACAATCACTCAGCAGTAAGTCACACAGGTGTTCGACAAAAGAGAGTCACAAACGAGCCGATGATTGAAAAGCATTGACAGATCTGGAACACGGCACCCCATGAGAATTCATGTCGACAGCATGTCCACATTCTCACTAATGTTGCTTGATTATTTGCTATGAAATATGAATAACTGCATGTTTGCTTTTACTTTCGAGCAGGTTTTATAATGCTCCACATAGACTGAACTTTATTCATTTTTACGTCTCAAATTATATTCTTGTGCTGAGGGCAAATCACTCCTATTATGTATCGCGAGACATGCCAAGATAAACTGAGCAAAATGATGTTATTTTGGTACGAAACAAAAATTCTGAAACTTTATTTGAAAGGAAGAATATTCATGTCTGATAACTTAAATATAGTGCAAAGCTCGAAGTGTGAGGATTTATACAGAAAATGCATTCTGTGTAAAAACGCCCTTCCATAAAAATCTATATATAATGTGTAATCCAGATAGCCTATTTCAAAATATAAAGTTTAACTGTTGTCAGGAACGACCAATAGTACAGTACATGAACTTGTGGCAATAACAAAGACTATAAAAATAACAAATGAAAGAACTAATGAGGGGGAAAATGCGAGACAGTACATGATATTAAATATGGAACATGATCACAGCATGAACACGGCAATTCTAACCATGCCATGAAACCTGAACATAAAAATCACTATTCAAGCCAATCATAATCACATGTATAACCTGAAATGCATGTTGGTTTTGATTCATATAGTTTGAGGATAAGATGTAATTTAAAACCATGTTCTACTTACTCAGTGACATGAATAAGCGTCTGGTTTCAAATCGAATTTTTCAATTTGATTCGCTAGATTGAAAAATTGGGTCACGGTTGCCTTTTATATTTCTTCTCGAGATATATCACACACCCATCAACATAACGTCTGCAAAACAGGATAAACGAGTGTGGGGTTGACATTACAAATTTCTTCTGATATGATCATGATTTCGTGGATCAAAAATAACTTAGCAATATTTTCGAAAGTATGAGAGAAATCAGAAAAACAACAAGGGAGAAAAATACGTTAGGAAATGTGGGTTACATGATGTGGATCTTTAAAAAAAAATAAGAATAGAAATTGAAGGTTTTAAACTGGCGTTCTACCTTCACTATTTTGTATGCAATTTGTGTTTGGGTATAAGAGCATAGAATTNCTTCTCCTCCCTTCCCACTATTTCTCTCTCTCTCTCTCTCTCTTTCTCTCTTTTCCATCCTATACCCCCCTCTCTCTATCTCTCTATCCATTAAAAAAAATCTGTCCTGGCTTCAATCCAGGTCTTTTTCTTTCAACTTTTGTGCAAGGAAATCACTTTTATTTCTGACCTCCCATTAGATTAAAAATGTAAGGCATTTTCTAACAATATTTTTTTTTTGAAATTTCACATTTTTTCTTGATTTCGGAAATATGGGGGCACGTAAAACCATGGTAAAACCAACCCACGGCAAACCCGCTTTCACGTCACAGACAACATAAATGGGAAGGGGAGGGGGGGGGTGGCAAAACACATTTGCGAGTCTTTGATATCCCACTGCGTTTTATGTTTGCCAATTAAAATAAAGTGAATGAAAACTTTAAAGCTAAAAATGCTATTTTAGAGAGCAGAATTTAATTCCATTACTTGCATTGACTGAAAGATTAAACAAAATATATCAGAAGAATACTCTTTCAAAAAAACAAAAAAAATGCAAGCTGAAATGATATATACATGTATTCCATTTTTGAAATTATCAACGGGCCCTGTCATATCAATCATCGTTTTTATATTATATTTGTGAAGAAATACAACAACAAAAATGCTTTGTAATAGTTCTGTTACCTCCCACGTTAAATTGTCAGGTTGTCGATTCTGGGAACTCAAACACATGCATCCTGGCACTAACCTTGACTTATCAAATAAAGCACTGACACCTTCATTAAACAGGAACCCTAACCAACCAAGTGTACTTCCATGCAGTCAGACTGAGCAAGCACAAATTTAAGCACTATAAATACTAGTTTAGAGATTGAGATGGCAACTTTGGGCAGTCAGCAATTAAAGCATCCATCTCTTTCTTGGGGAGTCCGAGCAATTTGCAGAATATTGAGCCAAACATCTGTTCAAATATACACGAATGAATGAACGAGTGATTAAATGAATAAATGAATTAATGCATGAATGAATAAAATAAATAAATATATACATTAATTTCCAGCTAAATATCGCATAGTTCCGAAAATAAATACATGCATAACCATACCAAATCATCAATGGACAGTGAAATTATTTCAAACTAACCATCAACTTTTCATTATTTTCATCCAAATGCATTATTCACACCTTCATCTATGTTAATCATCTCTCTTCACTGTCATCGTATTGACGTGAATATGACGTCATATTAATATCTTCGCCATCTGTCTCTGTATGAAATCACCATTCTATCAACTTCAAGGAAACTCAAACCCAGTGAAATAAAAGGACGAGAGAGAGAAGGACAAAAAGAGTCTGGAAGATGCCGTGCAGAAAATCAAGCAAAAGGAAAGAAATAAAAGAAAGAACAAAAGGAAAATATTAAGGAAGAAAGAAAAAGTAACGAAAGACTAAAAAAGTACCGTCTTTTTAACGTAAATATAGAAGAAAAATAGTTTAGTTCAGACCGGATACGTTAGGTTTGTACTTGGGAGCCAATAAATGCGAAATATGACAAATAAAGACATCAACGTTATTTTGTGAAGAAAGCCAGTGTGCGTGTAGGTAATTCCCTGTCTGAATGAAATCTTTTATCATTCTGTTTCATGAATACGACAAAACAGGTATATCAGTCCCCCTGAAGGTAAAATACATTCTGCTGATGTAGAACTTTTTCTCTCTGTGTCTCCTGTCATCTCCTTTCACTCTGAACTTGTAACATAGTTGCTATATACACCTCCTTCGGGAATAGTTCGCGAGTGCTGAAATGCGATGACGAGTTATTGCATATACTTGTTTACATTTTGTACACGAAGACTTGAAAAATGTTTTGCTTGGTTCAAACTGGTTTGCTTATGATGATGTATTTATACCGATCCTGTACAGCAACCACGGACAAGCTCAGAAGGATCTAGGAGCACAAACTTCATATAATTTAAAAATCACTTTCCTGCATGAAATAAACTCTTTTAGGATCTATCTATCTATCTCAGTATCTTCTCCTGGTTTGGAGGTTGATTGCAACATCTCTCCATTTCACTCTATCTTCTGCCATTCTGGTGCACTCTTGCAGTTTTAGTCCACTCCAGTTCTTGACATTCTCTTCCCAGTTGATTCTGGGTCTCCGTCTCTCGTTTAGGATATACTTATTGAGTTATGTAGATATACGCGATTGTTGTAATTTAAAGGGGCCCCTATTTTCTGTGTTTTTTCCAAACTTTATCTTGTATATGAATTGAGAATCATTGAGACGTGCTCATATACTACATGTATTGTATTATTTTAATTGTATAATTATGTATGTCTATATTTTGTAAATTGTGGAACTAATAAAACAAAACTTGAATATTCATTTGTTTCTTTGAGCATTTGGTTACTGCACCTGCAGGTGGTCACATTTTGGTTGTAATTTCTATGTTTTTGAGTAACTTGCTGCAATAAAAAACTGTGTAAGTGATGCCCGATGTCCTACACCACTAGCACATTTCAGTTCTGATGGTATCAATATAAACCGGAAAAACATCCCAGGGAAACAATGATAAAGGATTTAAATGTAAATGTCAAAGGAACATTATCGAAACCATCGATTTTATATCATTATACTACATACAGATTAATACTGTGTACAATATACCGTCTTAAGAACTAAACGACTTTAAAATAACACTGATTAAGATTGATAGTGACATACAGGATGAGAGATATTCAGTCAACACAAATCATTATCGTTTTTCATTTCCTTATTTTCCACTGCTGTCTTCGCAAGGAATCTAGCATCAAAATAACTTTGATAATCGATAAACAATTACACTACATTCACCGTGTCTGGATTTTTCACCCCCTCCCACCTGAGCCAAATGTCAGATTGATTTGGATAATACAATGATGTGATGATATTGAACAACAACATTCGGCGTGTTTTCGAAGGCGGGCAGAGGAGGAACTGGGTCAATATTTTCAAGATATCATGAACAACTTGGAACTTATTTTAGAACCATGAAAACGAAAAAAAAAGAAAAAGATAAGGAACAGACTATCATGATATACTCTTCGACATGGTGAACCGGACGTCAAAAGTATTTTCTTTACGTTTCTTCCCTTCTTTTTTTTGGTGATGTCTCTTTATTTGTCATACTGTTGCTGAGAGATGCTCTCTCTCTCTCTCTTTCTCTCTCTCTCTCTCTCTCTCTCTCTCTCTCCCTCTCTCTCTCTCCCTCCCTCCCTCCCTCCCTTCCCTCCCTCCATCTCTCCCTCACTCCCTCCCCATCTCTCTACCATATTACTTGGCAGTTATTGCAAGAAATAGGTGAAACAGGAAAAACAAATGTTTTACCGAGTGTGGGTTTGGCTTAATCTTTAGCTGGCAAGGTCCCAGCATGAAATGAATTAAACGGCAAAAATCTAAATTTAACTCTCATTCTCTCCTTGCCCTCCCTTTACAGATTTCAAACATCCTATTTCCACTGTATAGAAAATAAGGTTGATTGATCGAAGGAAGTGCATAGCTTAAATAATGCAAACTTTTTCATCTGTTTGCTCAATCGCTCTCAACTTTCATAAAATGTACATAAGTAAGGTTAAAAAGAGGAATTCAATTTGGCATAAACCATTTATTAGCACCCTTCCTCAATAAAATTTGCAAGCCGTCTTGAAATTTTAACAGTACTCAATATGTGAGGGAAATAATCATGTAAAGTCTGACACAGGATCACGCATCGATCGTGATTTCATGAAGATGAAATTCTGGGTTATAGTGCGGTGCAGGCGATTTCTGAAGCTATTTCTGGACTATAACTTGACCCTGAAAAATTGCATGGCCATATACATGCATGGATTCCAAGGTCATAATGATAAGTTTGTTAGAGGTCAAAGATGCTGAGCGAAATAATATATAACGTTCTCTCTCTCTCTCTCTCTGTGACATGATAAAGACGAAGGGGGTAATTCCCCCAATATCTAGAAGGGCCCAACGCATATTGGTCCACTCATTCCATTTTTTGGTCATTTCTTTTACGTGTAATATGTGTTTCTTCTTCTTTTTTTCGTTTCCCTTTCGTGTCTTTCCTTGTCATTGTAATTTAACCTAATTTACTCGTCCAATCTCTGCCATGTGTAGTGAATTTTACATCTCTATCTCTCTCTCCTTCTGTATCTCTGTCTGTCTCTCTCTCTCTCTCTCTCTCTCTCGGTCTGTCTGTCTTTCTTTCTGTCTGTCTCTGTCTCTCTCTCTCTCTCTCTTTCTACCTCGTACATCAATTCATAAAATTGAAAGTAAGGACCCCCATAGAGGTACCAACGCTGCCCCTGCCACTCTCTCTTCCGTGCATGGACGGGGATACTGCGTCATCACGGTGGTATAATGGACCCCTTGAACCTGAGTTTTGGTAGAGACAGCGTGAGGTGAACCCCAATGGATTCATTCAATAGGTGTGGTCATCCAGACCATGTCAATACTTGTACCAAAGATTAAAAGAGTAAGGAAATAAAGTATGACCATGTTAGCTGTTTGGAAATTGCTATCGGCTTTCTAAGAGCCGTTCACTTGAAAACATCCAGTAGTTGCAAATACGAATGGACACAATATTATTCATCCATATTTATACCAGTTTATATCATTTTAGGAAAATGAAATGGATGGACAGCCAGGGATTTCCAAGATATTTGTGAACTAAAAATCAAGAAAAAAATTGAGTGATTTTCATCTGGTTTGTTTTGATGATACAATTACATTATCATATTACAACGTCTTGTCAATGATAAGATAAGTTTTAAAAAAATGAATGTTGACATTAAGCCAAGAGACGTCAACCTCTTGCGAAATTGTGCCCGTCTTTACACCCATGCTACATGGCTATGTCCATGTCTATAGCGCCAGTTGTTCCCACGTTTCATACTTTTCGTTTCGAAGATTTTATTTGTCTCGTAGGTAGGGCCTGTCAAAGTCGTCTCTTGATATATAACCATGGACTTAAGATCGAGTGCCTCAAGAATGATGGGAGACGACTAAAATGTTGCTCATGTTTCACTTGTCTTCTTTCACCGCATCTTTTTTCCTTCTATCCTGAATGTCTATGAATCTATCAAGTAATTTAGAGTTTGGTATTATGATCAGACAAGGTTTAGGATGATGATAATTTGATCCACGAATGGAGATGATAAGAATTAGAGTCTTATTCATCATTTTATAGTTAAATATTTATAAATATAATCAGGTGGATTGGAAACCTGTTTTGTATCAAAAATATCAAGTACGAATGTGTTCCTCCTCGTCACGCAAAACATGAAAAAATTATAGCTGACAGTCATCAAGGAATACAATCATTACCAGCACATGATGTACATTCTTTTTTTCAGATTTTTAAATTTCATCAGCAAGAACCAATTATCTTATTTCATAGAACTAATCAAACTCATGTGGCAAGCATTCTTGAAATAATCAAATAAGTCAATTTCAAATGGAAAAAAATGCATATCATGTAATGGGGAAATTACGACTGTCATCACCTACGCCCGGATTGTCAATGACTATAAAACTGATATAGAAAAGATCACATTACAAACAAATTACGATTTGTCACAAATTTTTCGGTCAAATCATACCGACCAGATTCTAATATCCTCACGAGGATGCAATATTCGGATGGAGGGAAACACGAGTCAGATTATGAGAATGTTACCATGTTATCGTCAGTTCCTTCTGCGGGGTTCTAACGGTGAAATAGGGTAAGCATTGAGCATAGTCATCGTTGATTTGTGATGTAATTATTTTAGGTTGTAAAGAATATCAGTATCTTCCTGCCCGTGTTTGTACCTCCTTAGATGGAGGACAGAGCGATGGGGGCACGTACCTGGGGAATGGAGGACAGGGCGATGAGGGCACGCGTACCGAGGGGGGGGGGTGGAGGACAGAGCGATGTAGCACGTGCCTGGGAGATATTCATGTCTACAGACTCATTCCTGAGATTGACATTGTCGGACATGATAATTATATCATGATACATATTGCAGGTATAGTTCATGCTAAATTAAGGCTAGTGTTTAATGTTTATATTCGTCAAATAGGAATTACCTAATTCTTTTTAGGCGTAAAATAATTTTCCTTTTGTTTGAAATATTTCAGCATTATTCTATTTTTTGTGCCAAAATACAAGTTTCAAAGGTAATTGATTCACTGGAATGATAAGCTACATAGTCTGAGCTTTGAATTTTTTAATCATCTCGCGAAGCAAGACACAGTACAGAATGAGATACAAATCATGTATCGGCTTCACATACTCACAACGCATGCCCTTCAATGACTGTTTAAAAAAAATACAGTACAAAAAAAAATACTTCAATGCTTACATTGACCATTGGTCATTATTATCAAAATTTGCCGGCAAATCCTATTTTTGCCCTTTTTCTCAAGGCAATTTTTTTTTCTTCATTTTTCTTTGCGCCTCTCACTCCGCTTGAGGAAAGTAAACTGAAATAAATCCTCGAGATTCATCTCCTTCAAAACAAAAGCAAAAGACAGAATATCTTTCCAGGGTTTTTGTCGACAACTTTCAGTGACAGCTTAGACTTTAGGATGACTCGCCGGCGGTAATTCTGAGGGGTACGTGTCACCGATGATCATAACAAATTTGATTTCAAAAGGTACTCATATTATATCTGGAATTGAACTTAAAATTACATGTTATTCGAAAACATTGGCTCATATTATTCTTATCATCACTTTTGTCCCAATATACCATTCATTACTAGTATCTTAAATTGGCGCGACACGATAAAATTAGCTGCTCATAATTTTGTCTCTCTCTTTCATTAGTCTGACCTTCGGTTTGACCTTAGTATAATTTGTTTTTTAAAGGTAATAGATCGTTTCCAATTATGTGCAATTTGAATGAATGATTCCGATGCTGAATGATTTATACTCAAAATTGAATGCTTCATAATTATTATACCGTATTTCAACATCTACCAAGAATTTTCATTACCGGATCTTGTCTAGAAAAGTTTATAAGGTCATTTCACTCGAGCCTCCGTTGACACAACTCGACCCAGGAGGGGAGCTTTATAACACACAGTGACGTTGTGAGACCATCTTTTATGGGGGAGGGAGGGATTCTGGACCAAATTTGCAGAAAAGTCAGCTGAAAGTTTTTTCCACCACAACGGAATAATGTCCATATAATAATGTTTAAATTTGCCAGACAAGGGTAAAGGCTTCCACCCCCAACACCGCTGACAAAATTGTTATAACTTTATCCTAAACATTGTGAAATTGGTTGATGTCTTACCTGGGTATGATGCCGGTAGTACCGGTGAAGTCTCGGTAAGCCTGCTGCAGCTGGTTGAGCGGTAGACGGTGTGGCGTCTGAAAGAAGAGCAGGAAGAAGACCGAGAGGGTGAGGGAAATCAGAAAGATGATACGACGTCCAGTCCGAATCAACATCTTGATACGGCTATCGACCACCGAGCCGATGTCGACGACGGTGGTGGTGGTATGCTGAACGATGTGAGACGACGCCGTGATTGATACTTAAGAATGAACGTAATGACCTCCAAATGAAACAGAGCAGACGATTGGTCAGAAAAGTGATTGGTAATATTCAGGAAGAATGTACCGGTAATGAGGATTTAGAAGCATGTTGATCTATACTGCCGTCAAAAATGCATTCCCTTGAGCTTTTCTTGAAATCTCACTTGCTGCAGTATATACATTCAGCTGCGCGTATGAATTATCATCTTCCAAAAATATTAATTGCTTGGGTGTAATCACCATCTGAATATTGTGAAAACGTTATTGAAAATGTTTCATCCGGTGTTAAAAACAACTGCCGCTTCTGTATTATGATGTGGCTATGGTGCGTTTTCGTTCGAGTACGTAGCGGCGCAGAATCCACCTCGAGATGATTGTGCATTCAATCGTTAGGCGAAATAAATCCCCGTTTTGCTCCTAGAATCATGGGCCTCTCCGGACATCTTTAAATGCTATTTTGATCATGGCAAATAAATAAGAACTATGCAAAATCAACATCAGCAAGTATTATGTAGCGACAAGTATTATAAAACTTCACACTATGTGATCTCATTCGACATTCATTATTGTCTGCGGATTTGATGTCTGCGTTTAATTCCTACTCCGATGAACTTGTGGAAGGGCACGGAAGATCCTCTCCAAGACCAAGAAGGCGTCAACAAACAATAATTTAAAAGGAAAAACCAACGAGATGAGGTTTCTGATTAATTGGAGACGATGTCTGTTTAGATATCCAAAATCACCGTCGTAACGAGGATGTGGGACTCTCACTGGCGCTGGCTCTCTCTCTTGGTTATGTTCCAGTCAGCTGCGTTGTCGATCTCAAAACTTCGTCAAGGGACCTCTTTGAGCGCAGTATGAGGCACGATCGTTGGATGCTGGTAGCAAGGGCTGCGTATTTGGAAAATCCCCCGACTTAACCCAGTTTTCTCAAGCATGGGAAGAAAATGACGACGACGATACGCACATCGTCACGGCTGTGGTTTCGGGTGAATACGTTCCTCTCTTCTCTCGATCGCTACCTCACAACCGTACCCTTGCTCTGTGTGACATAGAAAAGGGAAGAAAGCATGTGAAGACTGTCGTTAGATTGTCCTTGAGTATATCACGTGACTTGGTATCCATGATGCCTGAAGTAGGCAGGATATATAAGACACGTCAGCGGTGAAGTAAAGGTTAATCAAACGATGACTCTTGACTTCATGTCTGCTTGGGCATACTTTCCTCAGGTAAGTATAGAAGCGGGGTATCTTCGACTAGATCAAGGTGTGATCCCCATCAAAACTCATCGCCCGATTTTCCCCCAATACCCCAATGAGGTAGCAATGGAGAAGAAGATACCAAGCCCAAGCCCTTCCCAATTCCAGCCTATAGGCAGCTTTCTCATAGGGGATGGGGGAGAAAGTGGTGAGAAAGACTGCCCTACCTTTCCTAGACCAATATTGATGGTTTTTGCTTGTTTGTTGAATGTTTTTCCGTACATTTTTTTTTTTAAATTAAAAAGAACTCAACATTTTCTATGCTCTACAATAATAATAATTACGACCAACTATAGACAAGCACGGCCTAGATCCAGGGTGGACACGTGTCCCTAGTATGAAATAAAATATGCTCCCCCCCCCC
>BEXV01000154.1:7874-24446 GCA_003118195.1 Hemicentrotus pulcherrimus | reverse complement strand
GCATTTTACGCCTCTCCACGATATCTACATGATTTCTCAGCAAATTATTCGTGTTTTTCAAGAGAAAATCTTTCCATCCATACGTAATTTGTTCTAATTATCAGTTTTTAGTAAATTTTCTTTGTGTAGCTCCTTTAAAGACAAGGTGATTGTTCCAAGGATTTCAGAATTCACAAAAAACACCTAAAAGGGGTTTTTATATATGACATTATTTAGACCTCTTATTAATACTACCAGCTTCATGCTTTCGAAAACACTTTAAAGTTGTTTCATCAAACGTACTACGAACATAGTGCTACATAATTATTAAGCCCTGTTACCATGGTAATTGTCATTGATGGCAAAGTTACCATCAATGGTAAGTTTTATGCAACGGGCTCCTGCTCTTTGCCGCAATGATCATTCATAATATTTGAATGCAACAACTTGAAGAAAGAAATTTCGACCTGCACCTAGTAAAAATAAATATCGCGCGGCTCGATCTTGTAAATAACAAATTTATTTCCTGGGTGCAAGCCGAAACTTCTTTACAAACTTACAAAGTTTAATCTAAAGTTATGGCTTTGAAGACCTGAATCCGTGACTTGCTCTGAAGGAAATGACTTATGTCGGGGGAAAACATTTAAACTGACAATCAAATTCAGATCAAAACCAAGGCTCGCCCAACTGTTGACATTATCAGCTTCTCTTGCTTTAGGGGCGAGACATTCTACATACGTACCCTCAAAGGTTTATGTCTATCTTTCTTCTTCTTTTTTGGTTTACTAATTTGTTCGGGGAATACTCGAGTGACAATTTCATGAAAAGCTAGGTTAAGTACATAGGATTATAATCATCATCATTGTCATCATTATCATGACGATGATTATCGTCATCATTATGACCGCCATCGTCTTTATCATCTTCGTCGTCATTCTCCTCCTCCCCTTTATCGTGATGGTCGTCGTCATCAGCATTACGTATGTCTTACTGCAAATCCGAACCGATCAGATCAACAACTTGTTGTGGAGATTGTCAGTCTGTGATATTCCATATATTCTATTTCGACCTTGGAAAGTATTGCATCATTTGCAACGTCAAGAGGTGTTCATGAGAAACCATGGCCATCGATAATTGTCCGGAATTCCGCCATGTCCAAAATAGAATAATACAAATTAAAATAAAGGGTAATGTCCTAATTAACCACTTTCCCAACAGGAAACTCCTTTTATTTTCGGAATTTCATCGCAATTAACAAATTATAAACCTCAAATCCAGCCCTACCAAAAGCAAACCATGTATTGATAAGACAAAGATGTACTCCCTCTTTTGTCATAATGTTTTTTATTACAAAGTTTAAGCATTCAAAACTTTGTCATCTTTAATAGTCATAATTGTATTGGTCTGCCCGACACCTGAATAGAGACCAACGATGTGCATAAGGGGCCAAAAACAAAAATCAGTGTGTGAAGTGCTTTGCAGAGGGATACATTATTTGGGTCACTTCGATCCTGCAATATCCGAAGCAAGCATGCTTAAGTGTTGACATTGACCTGCAATATTATTGTTATAATCAGAATAAACTTGAACCAGATCAATCCTGGATGTGTGTAGCTCTTACTCGTTTGAAAAAATTCCCATTCGAATATTCGAAAGATCAAGCTGAAGGATTGAATAATTATCTGTAGTCGATCTTGAATTAAATGCAATACCTTCGTAAAGATTTTTTTTTCTCTCGGTATAGTCTTGGTGCATCATTATGAAGTTTTGAAGATTCTTCGCTGAACACTCGAAAACATTCGAGACCCACGTGACCGGTATGTGACGTCAATTCATAGACGCCACACCTCTCTGGTTACCTTGATTTCCAAGATGTCCGCCATTATCCGGGAGGAAACGGATGTCCTATTTGTCGTAGATAACACGCCCTTGAGGGTGGAGAAGGAGACCTTCCCAGTTTTGAGACATTCCAATGACTTGAGAGAAAGAAGCTAACTGCATGTGTATCTTGAAAAAAATGTATCCCAAGAAGACTAAGGGTGGTTATGCCACTTAGCACTTACTTTTAGCCTAAATATCCAAAATTGAATTATCATTTAAGCGCCATTAAAACTAACCTAACAACAATAATGAAATATTTAGGCCTGAATGAAGTACATGTAGGTCCTATCTACGTTTAAAGGATTTAAATGAAAATAATCCGAAACATGAAAATGAACTTGAGTTTTGGATGCCGGTTGCTTTGCCATAATCTTTCAAGGATACTGTACATTGCAGACATAATGTTTGAAGAAGAAGAAGAAAACAAATATTTGTAAAAAAAAAATACCAAAGATGAACTAATAATCATTCTGAAACACTATTGTAATGACTGTGACAAGAGAAACAAAAGGGGAAATTCTCAATTTTCGAGCGGGATATGAGGAAGGCTTAAACCTTTACATAGACAAAGGATACTAACGATCACATTACATCACATCCCCTCCTCTTTCACCATCCGACACAGATATTTTGCATCTGCAGCCATCCTTGGAATTACATCCTCACTGTATTTTCTTTGTATTCTCTTGACGGATCCCTGGCGGAACTTGACGCATGACTGGCGTAGCGGTAGTGAACCTAATGAGCGATAGTGGAGCTCATCTTTCGAACATGGAAGCTCTTTTTAGCAAAGATGAAGGCCATGGCCATAGCCAATGTCAATGCATATCATCGATTATTTGTCATCCCTCATTTCGCAACTACACCGTTTTCCATAGATATTTTTTCTTCGCCATTATCCTACGGTTCTGAATCCCGAACAAAGGCGAAAACCTTTAAATAATCATATAAAATACATTGTTGCCCATATAATAGAGTTTGAATATGTTTTTATAGAGAGAGAGGGGGAAGCAGATGGGGGAGCAAGTATTATTGTCAATTGAACGAAGCAAGATTAATATTAGCATTGAAGTATACTCAAATTGTATGTTGAAAATAAACAAAATTAAATTTATTCCAGCAAAACATAACTATACCCCCAAACAAATTGTTGAAATTACACCGTATCAATGGCGGCGTCATCAGAGCTAAGAAAGGGAACGTGAATTTATTTGAGGAGGAAGAAGCAGAGATCGAATAGGACGTAGCAAGGATTATAGGGAGACCTGGGATATTAGATGCGGAAAAAAAACATACCGCAGAGGAAGAGAATAAAGACCCTGAATATCTTAGAAAGGATTCGAAATATTAGAGGTGCAAGTTAACTGGGTGAGGAGGAGATAGAGGACAGGTGAAGGTGTAATCAAATGAATGAAACATCACTCTGCGCATGGACCTTGACCTTATAAGGTCAACCTGATCATGTTTACGGAAGCCGCCGCGAGAGGGTATCGCTCTTCACGCGTAACTTGCAAAAGATCGTGTGGCGCTTTAATTACGATGATGAGTGAGAAATCTTGAAGAGGGATGTGGAAAGCAAACGGGTGGAAAGCAGAGGGGAAAGAAAAAGTATGACAGATATGAACAAGACCGAAAAAAAATAACCTGTGACTTCCCCAAAATTTAAAGGGATGATTTACAAATCATTGCTTTGGCAGATCTAGCATATTTAAAATAAATATCTGTTTTACACATGTCATATGCGTCGGTACTGAGACTGGAAGTTGGGGTCTTGGACTCAAGCCTGGGACTGAAAGGAGGGGGGGNAATCTCATCTCGCATATTTTGTTGATGAAAATGTTTTAACCGTAACAAATGTCGCTTTAGCTTTTCGAGCCTTAATTGGACTGTCATAATTCTTCGCATAGCTGATCTTTAGGCATACATAATTGACCTAGATCTGACCTTGCTTTTTCTCAATACTGCCCCTTATTTCACCTCTTAATATGCAGCCTTGGGTAACATGAATGTGATGGTGTTTGCAATGTAACCTAGACCTACATGTACATCCAGTGTCTGTGTGTTCAGGCAAGAAGACAGGGAATCCAGTCTAGACTCTGTGTATTTGTATTAATTAAAAAAAGGCGTCACGACGGTCATGTCTATGTCAGTATATTTCATGAGCCATGGCAGAGGGGAGGAAATTAGAGAGATGGTAAAAATGATTAAGAGTGATGGAAATGGGGAGGAGGATCTTGAGGGCATGATGTGAGATGAGTTTGACAGTACAGAAAAAGATAAAGTGGGGTTAAGGAAAAGAGAGAAGAGGGAAGGGGAGGTGGAGAGACAGAGAGAGACAAATACAGGGAGAGACAGATGGGGAGTAGAGATACAAGAGAGGGGCAAGAAGGGGCTGAGCAACAATGAAGAGAGAGAGAGAGAGAGAGGGGGAGTGCAGAAGCGAGTGAGAGAGAGGGAGAGAGAGAAAGGGTGGGGGTGCAGAAGAGAGGGAGAGAGAGAGAGAGAGAGCGGAAAGAGAAAAAGAGAGTGTAAAATATGGGGGGATGTGGAGAATATAAATTTAATAAGGGTAAGGAAAACAAAGAAAGCAACTATGAAAATGCATGAAGACAAAGAAATTGACACCCTACAAATATTTTGGAGGGTAATATATAGCACTGTACATTTATTAATATACTTTTCATATACATAACATTCACATGTAAATCTTTGATACAAAATTGCACTATATGTTAAATGGTTTTCCCATAATAAACAATGATCGCTTAGACAAAAAAAAAAAATTATATTCCTTCCACCAGCTGTCCAAGACATTAAACTAATCCTTGATTAGTAATCAACCAAATATACTCAAGTACTGCTTGTTTTATATCTGAATATTGAAGTGTGTAATTAAGGATGTCAACACAAAGATACTTTTTCTCTCTTTCATTTCTTTTTGTTCATAAGTCTAAGCGATGCTATGTTCTCACTTGTTAAGTATGAATATACCAGTATATATCAAAGCTACACTTCTTTATCTTACCAAGAAAATACATTATACCAGCACTATGGTTTCCCCATAACAGCATAATATTTCATCTGTTCGAAAGAAGTTTAAATTTAAAATCTATGTCACTATATATATCTAGCATGATTTATGTACTGTAAATACTATGGAGTATTTGGCAAATAATTAATAAATTCTTGAGTTGTATGATAGTTTGAGGAACAGGTCTATGAAGAATATTTCGAAATACAGTCCACAATGTTACCAGTCAACAAAATAGTACATGTATTTAAAAAAAGTGATACAATCATTCAACATCCTATACCAAATTCTACATTCATTCCTCTTTCTTAACAATTCCTTAACTCTATAACATTCCAGAAGCACAGTTTTACACTTCGATGAACTTTTTTAAAGAAAGAATGTAATACATCACCACCATTACGAAAATACTGACTCTCTGACTGACATTCAGTTGACTGCAGAGGGAGCTAAATCATTTTTGATTAAAAACATCACAAGGAAAAATGCTACTCCACAGGGTTTACTAGTTATTAGAGTTGATATATATCACTAAGGTCATCAATAATGAATTACATTAAACGTATAATTGACTAGAAAGTCATGAAATACCCAAGTCTGAGGGATGTAAATACCTTGTTTTTGTAACACAAAAAGCAGATCATATTAAAAAGTTGTCCTCAATGCACTCCTTTACAAATCATATTGTATAACTTGGTCAACAATGTGAAATCCACTTTTTTAATATGTTCATCCATAAATACCCCTTCGGATTGATGCTAATACTGCGGATAGAGACATCAAGACATAAAATCAGTATCTTTGCAATAACATATGCAGCTATGATTACAATATCACCATCCATTATTCAACGTAGGGTATCAAATAAAGTCTCCCTAATAAGGTTTCCTACGAGTCATGACATATATGGTTACTATAATATTTCACAATGATACTAATGATGAAGTGCATTGAGACCTTTTTGAAAGGTATAATGCTCTGTATGAGAACTGTTCTATTATAATCATCATTACTATTATTCTCCATCCATTTATATCATGCATCATGATGTTCAATCCTCTTCTGCGAATTTTGGATGAAGCATTTTTGGTGCAGTTTGACATCAATATATATAACAGCAAACATACATTTATGATACCGGTATNGGGGGGGGGGGGGGGGAGGAATGTCTGCAGTGTACTATATATAACATAATTACACTCTACATGGCTGCAACGGAATATTCACAAATTTCCCAACTAAGAGAGAGGAGTTGACTTCTAATATTACAAATGAGTAATCTATAATTTTTGCTTCTGCAAAACTGTTACAGAGCCTCAATATAATAAGTCCTGCTGGACAGTGGGATGGCCTGCATGTGTACAGAAAAATAACAACGTTAATAATCTCACTTTTCTAATGTGTGAACTTATCCTTGGTGCCATTAAAGTAACTCAGAGTGAAGGACTAGCTATGTGGCCAGGTGATCAAGACCTATCAGAGTAATCTTTCAGAACTTTACATTTCAGAGTGTGAACTTATCCATGGTGCCCTCAATGTACTATAGAATGATGGCCTTACTATGTAGCCATGTGACAGAGATCTGTCAGAGTAGTCTTTAAGAACGTTATGATTCTAGAGTGAGAACTTATCCATGGTGCCATCCAGGTATCTCAGAATGATGGCTTTGCTGTGTGGCCAGGTGACCGAGACCTGTCTAAGCTGGTTAGCGGTGGAGGTACAGTTGAAGGGTTTGGTCATATAGCACTTGACACACTTGGTTGATGAACTGATCATCCCTCCCAGCAGTGATGCTCCAGACTGCACAATAACAAAGGAATTAAAATAATCTTGGCATTTGTAACATATCAGGAACAAGTATGCTTAACAGGATAACAAAAACTGTATACAAATCAAGTAGAGAAATTTTAAAACCTGATTGTTTTCCAAAGAGATATCATGTTCAGAGTATGACATATGTGATGGCAATGGAGGCATATTTCAATAAAGCTACTGAAACAGCCCTTAGGTTCATTTTCTAGGAAGTCTTTGTGATTGAGTTGCTTGCAATGTACAATAAGTTCTTGATGATTAACATGCTCACAGTCCTAAATAAGGGAAACATAATATACATAATTAAACAAACAAAACAACTGAAGTAGTAAAAATACTAATAGCATGTTTCTTTTTCCCAATTTTCCAATCTAAAATATCTTGGTATTACAACAATATCTGTAAGAACATTGGAGCATCGCGTGTCTATCAGAAAGGCATTCCTACTAGTTCCAACTAGATCCTAGTAGGGAATTCCCCTGCTAATGCCCTTATGCCAGCCACAGAACCATAAGGTTGTAAACAGACATAAGATACTTAGTGCATCAACTTACCTGCCAGAAGCAGAGCTTTGTGTCACCAAACGAATAGGATGCCAGGTGCTTGCCATCGGTTGAAAAGGATAGGGCGGTCACAGCCGTCTGGTGACCAGACAATACCTTAGTGTGGGAAGGACACAACATCAATTTTCCATGAGTTCACGACATACAAAAATTGGGAGTGAGGACATACCAATCAAGTGAAAGAAATTAAAATTCATTACACTTCTTGAAAGAGGAAACTCTCACTCTGACCTAGTATTCAGTTTTTCAATGTGGATATTAAGTGTTTTAAATATATTGAGAAGCATGCCCTAAAGCCTCCATTCCAATTATTGATATGAATTAAAAACAGATGACTAATAGTTTATCATTACATCTTAATACTTGTGAATGTAGAGCATAATAAACTACTTACTTTCACTGCTCTCTCTCTCTCTCCCTCCATTCCCTTTCTTCATCTCTTCCTCCCTCCCTATCTCATTTCTTTCTCTGTGCCCCCTTGTCTCACCTGTGTTTTGCCACTCTTGAGATCATGCATGGTGATTGCTCCAGTCTTGGCACCCACGGCCAGCCTCTTGCTGCTGTGACAGTAGCTCAGCATGTTGAAGCGGCAGATGGACGGGAACACCTCCATCAACCCCTTGGACTTCACCTGATTAGTGTCCAGCGAGAACACCACAATGTCCACAACCTGACCATCAGCAAATCAAATGGTGAAGAGAGCAACATTACACAGACATGAAATTAATGTGTTATCTACACTATTGCACAAAATTAAAAAGCCCATTAAGGAAATGTTTATATGATATAACAATACATCATATTTGTCATACATTTTTTTGTTACTTAAAATCACCACAGGGTAATAATAAAATAATAAAATATACCACACTTAGGTTGCACTATCAATCTATGTCAACTATTCCAAAGTGCATATTAGTTACCATACCCCAGCTTGAATCCGGCAGCCGTTATTATAAGTGGTCAAGCATTTAAAGGCCCACTGTACAACTTGTAGGTTCTTGCTCCCTCTACATAGAAAACAATGCCTAATCAGTACCTGTTGGTTCCCCATGATCCTCTTTTTCTTATGTTAATTGAGAGCTGAGTTGATGAGATAGCCACCTTTCAGTGACCTCGCTGGGTGGTACAATCCCACCTGTCCACATTAGAACAGAAAAGGAATATCTTCTTGCTACGTACCCCATTTACCTCACTTTATTTGATAGTGGTAAATGCCTATTAATTTCTTCCAAGAGGATATCAGGGTCATATCAGGGATTTTAATTTAACCCTATTATTTGTAAGGCCAATCTCAGTGACCTGACCACTAGATGAAACCTCTACCATTCACAAAATCTTTATTGACCTTTTAATAACAATCACCAACCCTAAAACCTACCTCCACAAGTAGATCCGAGACGTCATTCTGCATCTTCTCAATGAGGAGCTCGACGATGCGTAGGATCTCAGCCTTGGCCTTCTGCAGCGGGCTAGTGTTGAGCACGCTGGCCGGGACCTGGGCATTGGAAGCCAATGCCTGGTGACGAGCCACCTCCTTGGCCATTGTGGTGATGAAGGTTGCTGGGCGGGCTGTGGCGATCAGAGACAAGGCGTGGTGGGCGCTACGGCAGGAGTCGGCGGCTGGGGTGATTGGGAGACCACTGTAAATACTGGATAGATAGCATGAAATTTAATGAGTTTAACATTTTGGGTAGAACTCAACCAAATGTCCATATAATAAGTGATTTAAAATCTACTGGTTTCAATCCAAATGAGGATAAGTTTTATTTTGAATAAGAAGATAATCGTTTGTATTCTCACCTATGACAACACACCTTTTATCAGCATGTGGAGACATACCTTTAGAAATTCCAAGTGGAATTGCTACCAAAAGCATATATCTACATTTATCATTCCTTCATGTCTATTCTGTATCAATCCAAATTCCACTCCCTACTACTACAGACTATCATAAAAATATGAAAACCTTGTTCCATGCCTTCTTATAGCAAAAATGACTCTTGTTCAGAGTTTAAGAAACTTGACAAAAACTTGGATTCAAGATTCCATACTGCTTACCATGCAGAGTATAGGGTAGGGTCACAACATAACTCTAGCAGTCCAAGCAGGACAGCTGATACATCAATGAAGGGTTCCCAGACTGTAAAACCCCTTCCCATCAGGTCAATCCCTGCCCTACGGATGGGGGTGTGGGCAGGGAGCTTCACACTTGGCGGTTGCAGCAGCAGGAATGCTAGAGCTTGAGCTGAAGTACAAAAAAACAAGAAATACATCAATGTCAGGTTCGTAGTTCATCCTGAAGTATGTTAAACTTTAACTTATGTGTATTTTACTTTCTTTATTGAATCACTTGATGATCGTATGCCCACAAGTATACAATTTTCACACAACTTCGGCAGGAGTGTCATTTTTGACAGACATGGCGCATTATAAATGTTCACTATTATCATTATTATTATTATATAAAGTAAAACCCCTTTCCATCAAGTCAATAGCTAGCTGCCAGTAATGTAAATATAATGTGGTCCCTGGAGACTGGATATTTCAAAACATAGCTCAACCTTTCTGAATCTGTAGACGTTTAATTTTTCAATCCAACAAGGGACAGGTATTTTTTTTAAGGAGTAAGAAATAGCCACTCCAAAGACATCTGAAATCAGTTCTAGATCTAGGAAAACAAGAAATATCAGAGTCCATTCCTTGCTTGCATTACCTGTATGTCTTGCCAGGGAGTAGTCGCTCAGACCGAAGCCCTGCTGGATAGGTCGNCTTATACTTTCAAAATTATATCAAAAATTCAAAAACTTAACCTTAGGTTAATTTTTGCGATACTGATGCCACAACATAGTCTAAGTCTATTGACCTGAAATGACCTTTGACCTTGACTTTGTGACCTGAAATTCAACTCACATGATTGGAGATACTTGATAACCCTATAGTCCAAGTTTCATTGACTAAGAACTTATGCCTTTACCGGAAAAGCGGCACCTATGTGTCCCTTTTTTGCTACGCAGGCGAGACAAAAAGGAGTAAGAAATAAGCACTCTACTGACATTTGAAATAAGTTATAGATCTAGAAAAAACAAGAAATATCAGAGTCCATTCCTTGCTTGCATTACCTGTATGTCTTGCCAGGGAGTAGTCGCTCAGACCGAAGCCCTGCTGGATAGGTCGATTGCTAGTATTGCTTGGCGCCCTCTGTCGGCTGGGCTGGATCTCTGCACCAAACTGAGCTCCAATCACACCCAGCATTACGATGGCTGTAGCTTGCTTCCTACGCGACTCAAACGATGAGGAGACCTTCCTAATCGGAGAATCACCTGGAGAGATGATAGAATACGGTAACACTTTACTTTGTAATTAAAAGTTTATCATTCATTAGTCCGTTCAAGCAAATGAGTTGGATGTTAAGATAATAAATGACAGCTTAAATAACAATAGGCATCCTTAGCCTCAAAAAATAAAACAATAACCCCCCCCAAAAAAAAAAATATGAAAAAAAGTGTAGAAAATATGTAGACCACTACCAAATATTTTAAGAATGGATAACAAATGTTTAATTTGATAATCAAATTATAAGTATGGAAGGGAATTCCAAGGGAAGGGAGCTGTGAATGGTTTACTCACACAGATTAACCATCTAGAGTACTGGTGGGAATTCTATTTAATCCAATTACATACATGAATCTATCAGTTGTTTCCTTTTAAAGCCCCCACTGCAGCCAGTTGTCATCACTGAAAACTTAAGAGATTCTCACCAGAAAGGATTTCCTCTTCATTCTCCATTTCTGAGCTATCACTGCTCCCTGTATCAAAGTGACCATCCCTGACCGCCCCTCCTCCTGCTAATGGACTCTGCCCACTCTGCACAGGGGCAGTTAGACTAACGGACGAGTCCACGTAGTGCGGGAGGTGAGGTGCCCACTGGTTAATGACTTCTTCCCTCCCGTCTGTGCCAATGCGCTGGAGCTCTGCCAGCAGCAATGCTTGACTAGCTGCTCTCACCTGCAGTTGAAAAAAAGTGAATTGTGCCATTGAAAATTTCAGAACCTAAGTGGAATCCATATATCAGTACATTTTGTAATTATACACATGATTTTCCTAACAGCTTGCTTTTATCTAATTACAAGAACCAATTCCTGTATCCAAATATTCTTCACGTTTCACTATTACCTTCATAAAAATGTATACAAAGTAGAAGGAGAAGTCTTACATTCTATAGGTACTGCTCATTAAAATATTGAATACTGAAAACTTTAACTATTAATAAAATATTTCTTACTTGACTTCTCTGAGGAAAACAAAATCATGATCACTTTCACAGACCATTGTGTAACCATGGCATAGTAGGGTACTTGGATAACACTAAGATACTAAACTGCCCTAAAATATGCCCTGACATGATAAGTTTGAATTTGTAATGTTTCAATGTCATATAATTTTAAATGTTAGAAGGGCTTTGATTAAGACAGAAACCCTGATGTAGTCTTACCTCTAGACATCTATCTTGCCATCTCCTTGCTAGCATCTCCAAGTATGGAGGTTTGTAATGAACACTGCCTAGCAGGTCAGGCAGCAATACACAGTGCAAGGCAGCCAAAAGACTCCATCCTATACCAGATATAATCAGAAAACAAACATGTTATTATCAATCTAAAGGAAGTATGAGGCAGCAGATTCTGATTTAAAGAAAACCAATCCAAGTTGTGTATTTTCAAACTCATGGGTGAAGAAAAAAAAGACTTTACTTCCTTTAAACATGAATAAATTACTTTTTTTTAACGGTAATCAAAAGTGAATTTCACAGATTTGATACCTTCTTTGTAATCTAACAATTTACAAAGATCTTTTTTTTGGGGGGGGGATTTTTTCCTTTTATTATAGTCCTTACATCTTCACTATCAAATTTTATATTTACTGCTCTAAATGATAATATCTAATGGTTAAAGAAAATACAAAATCTCACCTTGTTTGATTTGTGCTTGTTCTGGAGTGAGGTCTGCTAAATCATCAGTTCCATTATCTGTCGAATCTTTGCCCTTGCTGGAGGATCTACATGGAATGTACAAATCACAAAAATAGAGTGTAAGCTTAAGGAAGCCCTTTGAAATAATGAAACATGTTCATTGCACACTCATTGCGATGCTGTGCAACATGCATATTTTCTTTTCTAGATAAAAATATTCTATTACTTCTTTTCTTAAGTATCATTTGATAGAAATACTAAGTATCTCTGGAAAGATCACCTTGATTTCTTCATCATAATCATTTTTTTATTGTATGCATATCCTGTCACAAGACAGCTTTAAAAGAAAGCATGAATTATCTGTATAGCAAATGGTGCATTTCTATTCAATTTCTTTTGATATATAGTAAATACAAGATCAAGCCAAATTAGCTGCAGAAATCTTCAGGGAATAATGCACGAACTTTTCAAAATATTCAGACATTTGGAGTTTGCTACCTCTTTGGCTTGGCTTTGCGTAGGTGTGAGAGCATGACAAAGCTTGCATTGTTCATTCCCATGAGGGTGTTAGCCACCGAGATGACTGAGAGAAGATGCTGAGTGGTGACTGCTCGAGATAACTCCCAATGACCTAGGTAGCCAGGCTTGGGTGCCTCATTAGCAAGAGATTGTAGCTCCTGGAGGGAGGGAGGGAGGAGGCAAGAGAAAACATTGATTGAGAGAATATGACTGGTATGCAACAGTGAGATGAGCACAGAACAAGAGAGAGAGAGAGAGAGAGAGTACAATCAGCCAACAGTACATGTAAAAAACCCAGAGCAAGGCAGCAATCATATAAGTAGTGAATTCACTGTTGTAAAGTCATTATATTCCTTCAAAAGAATTAATAACATAAAGAAAGAAATGTCTTAGCAGCTTCGACATACTTTGACAAATATAAAGGTATTTTTACCTGCTGGCTTTTCTTCTTGAGTTCCAGGGCTTCTTTGGCAGACATTGTACTGGGGTCTGGTGAGTGAGCTGGAGTGACTTCCTGTGCCATCAAATGGTGCCATCCAGGGAGCATGAGAGACATGTGGGCACCATGTGATAGCAGACCAAACGAAACTGGGCAGAACGGCTTCAGCAGCCCCAGCTTATCTTTGCAAATCTCATCCAAAGATGGGTCCAAGCCCCAAGCATGGAGGCAAGACATGAAGAGTTGTGCAATGTCTAGTGTGAGGTGATTAGAGTCCAGGGTCAAATGCTTAGGTCCCCTGCGCTTGGCTCCACCCTTAGACTGTGATGCCCTTGGCGGACGCAATGGACCCAGCTCATCTGAATCTGAGTCGCTGTCCCCCATTTGCTTCTTGATCTGCTCAGAGATGAAACCAACAAACTTCTGAGACAGCTTTGGTGATTGTCCTGATCCTGCCTTGGCAGCATGGGCAGCCATCTTTGCCAGCTCCCCCTGTGCGCCCTTGTTGATAATCCCTGGGATCAGGTTTTTGTCCGTCAAGAGCTGGACAATGAGGTTCTCAGCATCGAAGAACAGCACATGAAAGTCTGGATCTTTGACGTTGGACTTGATGGCCTGGATGGTGAGGGCGTGATTGGGATCCTTGTCTGCTATGTCTCCTCCGCTAGCAACATTAAGCATGGAGCCCTGGGCAGCGGCAAGGAGGGTACGGTGGGCTGCTTTCCTAATGGCCGTCAGGGATCGACGACGGAAGGCCTGGGCAATGCTTTGGGCTGGAGTCAGCATCATCTCTGTTGTCTCTCCTACAGCATCACAAGCCTCAAGCATGTCTTCTGCAGTACTCCCTTCAGCTACTCTGTCCAAGTGACCTGATTGAAAAGAACAAAATAAAAGAAAGCTGAGATTTAATGAATATCAGTCTAGCATTTGAGGATCCAATTTGGTTTCCTCAAAGCAATAAGCCAGTTTATAGTTGAAGTCTTGAGCATGAGCGGCCATTGCAGACAAAAATTGTGAAATACACGGGAGACAAAATACTGGGTACTTGCTCATGAAAGTTATGTTATCATTATTAATTTATGCACAACCAGTGCACTCAATGACACCCAGGTGGAAGTATTCTTTGAAAAAGGGAAACAAAGGATATTTAGGTAGCACCTCCATCGCTGTAGGAATGATTATTACAAATGTACCAAATGGGACCTCTTCAAGTTTTGAATATCTTTGGATTTTCGGGGTCATTTGGGACATGTGCTAACCGTGAACTGGTCTAGGTATTCTCATAAATACATAATTAAGTTTACAGACACATGGACAAGCCCCCTCAAAGTTAATATCCTGTTTTCTATTTGAAACCAAGTAGTCATCAACACTATCTGGGAGATTGATAATCTGACAACTCTCATACCTATTCTCTAATACTTTTTCTCAATTCTCTCATATCTTTTTCTTATAGATCAACAATCTGTACTAAAAACAGTTTCCATACCTGTCTCCATCTGCCAGACAAACACGCTGTTGTCTTCCAGTCCGACAATGAGGAAGTCTTCTGCTGGTCGCCACTTAATGTGCCTGATGGGGAACAGGTGTCGACTGGCCAGAAGCATGCACTTCCTGTCTCGTAGGCTCAGCAAAGCTACTGAGTGATCGCTGGCTACAGTGCAAACACATGTCAGCACTCGAGCCTGGAGGGAAGTGGGAAAGAAACAAACACCAATTATTACACACTTACGACTTTGTTCAGAATGGTTAACCATGATGCATTTTTATGGTTACTTCCAATTTGATGGTAACCTAGGTGACTCATAGAATATTGCACATACTATGATATTTATTTCTTAAGCTTAAAAGTGAAGCTAGTCTAAAAGCAGCTAATTGCCTTGAGCACATTCAAAGATAAGACTTGAGTTTTGTAAAGAAAATGACAAAAAGTCTCATCATAATCTTATATTTCTTCGACATAATAATTCCCCCAATTGGCCTAGCATCATATTTAATCTTCAATCGGCTCTCCATTTGGGGGACATAGAGTCTTGCACTTCATAATATTCACAATATTGCACAAGTGGGGAGCCCAAAGCCTGTTAATAAATTATTTCTCCATAAAGTCTTATATTCAAGTATTAAAGAAGAGTCTGTAAAAAGACACATGAAAACATCTGTGGAGTTGGTTAAATAGGAGAAGGAAAAAAAACTGTTGTTCTCACATTGCATGATGCAGGTGGGATGACAATCCTGGTGAGTTCACCTCCATGGACACAGAACGTATGCATCATGCTACCAGCAAATATATCCCAGAGGGAGATGGTGAAGTCCACTCCGCCCGACACCAAGTAGGAGGGGTCATAGCGGCTATTCTCCTGATGGGGGTACATCAGGCAGGTCACCTTACCTTGGTGACCTCGCAGGATCCGATGGGGTGGCCAGCCTGGAAGAATATGAGGTTAAAATGAGCTGATTGGTCTACAAAAGTCGTCCAAATAATTACAGTAGATCCTACAATTTGGCACCAAAATGTCAGCTAGGGTAATTGTGCTGGTGTTTTTGTAACAAAAAAACATGAAAATTAAGTAATACAAAATCACCTTTACTTTATTCAATGAAATTGATTTTTTTCAAAATGACTGTTAACCAGGGCTTCATATTAACTATTGTTTTTACAAAGTCTGGAGTGATATTTGTAATTTTGAGGGTCTGTGTAAATGAGCCATATGTTATTATTGATACAATTTTGGGGTCCCTACTGAAATTGTGAGCACCCATGAATCTTGGGAACGTGTGAATGCCAAGCCCAGTGATAAATTATCAACATATTATACCAACTTCTTCAAAACACATGTTACTGGCGTCCTCTCTATTCTGAAGGATCATCAAATACCTACCTCTCCGTGCAGTATGAGGACCTTCGAGTAGCTGTGCGATGGCCGTCTGTACAGCTGGTACGATTGCGATGCTGCCGTCTTGTCTTCCGCATACTATCCAACCCTGACTAGGGATGTATACACTGGACGTTACCACAAGCTGTTTCTCCTGAGTACCATCACTGGATACATTCTGGCAAAACAAGTTTAGATGTGCAAACATGTGCAATTCATATTAAAGTGGAAAGGGTATGACACACCTCGTTTAGTTTAGGTGTCAACTAATTAAAACTAACCAATAGATGCATGATGTATGCATTGGAAACAATCGCTCTGCATTCAATTTTAGCACTTGTTGAATTCCTCATTTCAACCCGGGAACAAACACCATTTCTCACCCTCATCCTTAAGATTACCGAAATACCAAGGCACAGCTCCAGCCCACCTTTATATTTGTTAATGAAATAAATCCTGGAGCAAATTTTCTATCACATTTGTCTTTGCAACTGTAGAATATT
>BEXV01000153.1:369059-382086 GCA_003118195.1 Hemicentrotus pulcherrimus | reverse complement strand
AGTGCTCGCTTTATTTAGTATCTCTATAGTTTTATTCAATTCCCTTTCCTGATTTGTTCTGTATAAACTGTGCCGGATAAAATGATACTACTATACTACTACTACTACTACTGCTGCTGCTGCTGCTGCTGATACTACTGCTATGTTGCTACACTACTGCGCTACTACTACTATACTACTATACTACTGTAACAGTTTGAATTTGTCTTTATATTTCAGTTAGTAAATTTCTTATCTCTTCCTTATTCTTTATTACATATTCAATCAGATATTTGCATTATTCATTTGCATATTCATTTTCCCAGCTCATGTTCGCATATCATTCATCTTCTTACAGCACAGTCTTTCAGTTGCACTACTGCCACACCTTATTTTCCTCTCTCTCCTTCAAACCCATTCCCTTTGTTGTCTTCTCATTCTCTATGCATGGTTGCCTTTTCCTGCCCTAGCAACATGCACTTTCTCTTCTCTCATTCGTTCTCTTCGCCTCTCATCTTTGATCTATCTAGCCTGTTCACCACATTGGTTTCTCTTATCACATGACTTTCCCCTGATTGGTTTATTTTGTTATGATGCCTGATTTGTACTCAGAGCCATGTTATAATTTTGAGTAATAAAGTGAGTTCTGTTCCGTCCTTCTTCGTGTGAGGTTGTGTTATCTACTGTCCTGAGTTACTTGAGTTTTGTTGGAGAGTTTAGATTGTTTTTGATGCAGCATGTTCGATGATTGATTTAGGCCAACTATCATTTCCCTCGGTTAATAAACACGTTACACTACTAATGGTAACAACAACAACAACAGCAAAAATAATAACAAAAAGGAGAAGAAGGAGGAGGAGAAGGCGGAAGAGAATAACAAAAAGAAGAAAAGAAATTAGTAGTTGTAGAAGAAGAAGAATACATTCTGCTTGGTTAACTGTTGGTTCCTTACTTCAAACTTTATTTCCATCTTAAGGTCCTATCATAGCCCGTCTGCTGGCTCATGGCCGAGGAAGTCCACGCGTGATTTCACTTGTTGGGATGACGAGCGGCTTCGGAGCCCTCATGTTCAGCAGTTATACAAGATCTTGTGTTCTGTTTGGAATATACATGACCGTACTGGGTAAGATGAAAACGTGTGTAAGTGCTAGAGCAATATTTTATTAATTAATGTGTACCGCAGGTAAAGATTCTAAGCCTCTGATTGGTCACTACTGCAGGCATGAAACCCTCTTCTGACTGACACAAGAAAAAGATAAGGTAAGAATTCTCTGTAGATTTTTTGCGTGAATTCGGTATGTAAAAGATATATGGACTGCTTTAATATGCGTGCCGCCCACCGCGGCACCGCTGCGCGCCTCGGGGTCATGGCATTGGGTCATGGCAGGATGCAACATCTCCTTGAGCCTATAAAAACAGCTAACATATATGCCTCTCATAGTAGTCTACATATCTATACTATGTTGATGTGACATTAATAAGTGGATTATGCTTTTATCAGTATAAGAACACTGTTTCTGTATTGCTCAGTGTAGTTAATGTTATAAGATTAACGTAACACACAATGAAGTAATGTTATATATATGAAAAAAGTGCAAAACAGCCGCACTAATTTGATGAACGTCGGAATGACACCACTGTTAACATAATGGAATTGCCCTTATTAATATTTTAAGGTAGAAGTCCACCCAGATAGAATGTTAGTTTTTAATGGAAGCAGAAACAAATAGGAGAAACAGGCTAGTGAAAGTTTGAACTAAACCAAGTAAAAATAAGACATTTTTGAATTTTTGAAGGTGCGATCAATCAAGCACAAATTTCAAATTGGCAACTCTGTGACGTATCTTGCGAGACCCCTTTCCATTTGCCCTGTATTAAAAACTTTAAAAAAATAATCATATTTTCCTTCAAGAAAATTTAAATCATACATTCACCCTAAATATAATAATTGCAAATATGCTTTATACGACCCCTGTATGAAAAAAAAAAAATCATCAGTAACTAATTTTTTTCTTCTGTGCAGAGCGAATTGTAGAGGGGCTCGCAAGATGCGTCAAAGTGTTGCCGATTTGTGTTTTACTGATGACATCTTAAAAATGCATAACTTTCGTATATTCAATCGCATATTGCTCAAACTTTCAGTATAAAAATAAATTTGTTTCTCTCTTTTTTTGGCTACTATTAAAACCAACTTAAAACCAGGGTGGACTTCATTCCCTTTAAGTCCTATGCTGAGAGGACTAAACGAAATACTCCAGCTTTACTACCTTTTCCACTATTACTACTACTACTACTATTATACTGCTGCTGCTGCTAGTTTTGGAGGTGATACGTATATCTTCATGATTACGTTGTCATTAAATAGAGGTAATACGTAAAACTTTTCCATTGAGCAACAATTTTTAAAAAGGACGCTAACGACGATTCATCGTTCAAACAAGTTTGCATAGAAATCGGGTGACCCTAACCCGTGACCCTTGTAAAAGACCCACAATCACGCTTAATACAATTAATCATTTTCATTAATCTACATATTTCGTGGCAGGTTCCTGTGTTAGAACTGGTCAGAATTCATTTTGATCATACACCATAGGTCATCTGTTTGGAGCCCCAATGGCATTGATCCATATTACTTGACGTGGAGTTTTTTTTCCTTTTGTTATTTTGTTAACGCCCTTTTGTGACCCCTAACAGACGACTTGTTAAACGTGTCATTAATTTCATGGATGAAGTATTAGCCCTGCTTTGTTAACAAAGAACATGACCTGGGCTATTTCTCTAACTACTTTAATATACTTTCAAAAAAGTATTTATACAATTATACAAACTACGATTTCCTTTGTTAATAATCTTGATTATTAAGAAAGTGATATTAAAACAAAAAAAATTACCTTAGTAAAGACGAGCAGATTTATCCGATTTTCCCCCTCAAATCTTTCTTGATTCTACAGTTTTGGTTTGCCACAACAGATGATGAATACTTTCCAACTATGGGCCCTTTTAACTTCGATTTTTTTTTAGCGTTTAGAACATGTTTTGTTATGATTGCTTCCTTTTTAAAATAAATTTGGTAAACGAATTGCATTATAACGAAACATACGCTTGGTAAAGAGCAGCAGATTCAGTTGTTTTCGAAATGTTCTGAACATTACAGTTTTGTAGTTCAGGGGGGCCTAAAGACTTTTTGTTTTGTTTTACTCCTTCAGACAATGTACAGGTACTAACAAACATTTGCTGCTTGTAATAGCCACCTGAAATTGTATTTGTCTGTGTCATTAATTAGTTACAGTTGATATTAATTAATGTCACTAACATATACACGTATGTATTCCTTCTTATATCCCCCCCCCCCCCCCCTCCTAGGTATCGCATTAGCAATGGGCTACATGTCGTGTTGTGTGACGCTGAATGACTACTATGCCAACAGCTTCGTTGTTGTAAATACTTTGACTGAGATTGGTAGCTCTGTGGGAATCCTCTTTATCCCTATCCTGTTAGAGCGGTGCGAACGGGCGTACGGGTACAGCGGGGCTATGCTCATCTTCAGTGCCATCTTCCTACATCAGGTAGCCGGAAGTGCCACTCTAAGACCTCCTCCACCTGAACAAAGCGGTACACTACCCAAGAAGATCGAGTGCTCGAATGAAATTGTATCACTGAGGAGTGGCCAGGTCGGTGCAGGAACGGTGTCAAATTTTAAATCAACTCAAATCAAAAGCAAACACTTGAATACTAAACTCGGGGCTTGTGAAGGGGATAACAAAGCTGGGGATTTAAAGGTAATTGATGAATTAAAGCCTACTGAAAGTGGAAAGTGTCTCTTAGATGACGGAAGGACCAGACTGTCGAATTCAGAAAAACAACGATGTGAAATAAAACAAATTAGTCACGAGAGATGTTTTGAAGGACGGGACCCAAAACATGAGAAGTCATTTTGTCTTCCAAGGACTTTAGAATCCTGCGACGATGATTGCAAACACAATGATACGATTGAACGGTGTCCACTTTTAATTGAAGGAATTGGACAAACCACCGATGGAACAGCCCAAAACAGTTGCCAAACCGAACGAAAAGAATTTGACCATCCCTACTCCATCACAGGATTTTTTGTGAACTGCATATTCATTCGGGAACCACTTTTTACTCTGGTTTTACCGGTGTATTTCCTCACTCATGTTGGTACATATGCCTGGATGCTCTATCTTATACCTCACGCAGAGTGGCAAGGCATCGGTAGCTCTAAGGCTGTCCTCTTGTCCACAATTGGAGGCGTCGGCGCGCTACTTGGACGGATCTTCCTGGCGGTTATACTCTACTTCGGCGTTGATCCCTTTGTCATCAGCTGTATCAGCAGCGTTGTAGCTTCGGCAACATTCTTGATAGATCCTTGGGTCACTTCCTACCGCTTCATGTGTATAACTGCGTTTCTGCAGGGTTGGACCTTGTTCATCAACACTACCATGCGGGCCTCTATGTGCAAGATAACGACCTCATCACAGAATTTTGCTCTCGGTTATGGGTACGCTGCGTTGTCATCTGGTATTGGAGGGATAGCAGGCGGCTTTGCAGCAGGTAGAATGCAAAATAAAACGATAGGAGAGACTTTCGAAAAATCCATTCATGGGTAATTTCTATACCCTGTTGAATATCCCATACAAAACATATTCAAATTACGTCTGTGTAAGAGGTCCTTTGTTAGTTTGCAGTTTTTAATAGGTAATGCACAAGGCCGGTGAAATTGCCGTAGGTTGTTTTTTCGAAAGTTTTTCCGATCGTTTAATGTGTACATTTTATACCATGAATCATCGGGTCAGTTTAGGGAGGAATGTGGTTTGCCATTTTGGTTTCAATGTTATTTGGGTGCTTGTGGCCCCAAAATCGGTCACTTGGCTGGAAGAGGGAAATACATCTGGGGGGTGTTTCACAAAGATCTTAAGTTGAACTTATCTCTAAGTTGGACTTAAAAATTATGGCAAGCCGTTAGCATCTATGAAACCATTTTGTAAAAGTTATTTTAAAAGGCATAACATGTTGATTCAAGTCTTCCATATTTTCTATTATCAAGGAGATTTCGTGTTCTTGATGTGGAATTTATAAAAAGTCTAAAATATTTTAATTTTCACTTCTGAGTATATTTTATTTTAAGGCTACAGATGGCTCTCCATAATATTCAAGTCCAACTTAGAGTTAAGTTCTACTTAGGATCTTTGTGAAACACCCCCCAGGGCTCTTAGATCCCTCCTTTTATACAATAATCTTTGTGATATTGTATTTGCGATGATTATGCAGCTTTGACCTGTTGACCGTCTGTCTTCATCTGAAGCCTTTCAAGACTTAAACTTACACAAAAATATCCTAGTGATAACAATTATGATTAAAAAATGATAACGGATTATATAGTGCATCATATTAGTCACCTCCATACTCCATTATGTGTCAAATCACTTGACTTGATGAAATAATTATTTACAGGCAATTGTAATTTAATAGATGGGTTAAACACGTCAAAAGCAAATGAAATGTGTCTAATCATTCATTATACCTAAACGTCAATTTCATTTGTTTTGTATATTTTCTCCAGGCTTCCGCTGTGATGGAACGCAACACATAAATCGTCTCATCATTTCAAATCTATACTGTTCCTTTCAAGTTCTATTTCATTTGAGTTTGAGAGGTAGACTTCTGGCCTCAATACTAACTGTCTTGATGATAACTGATGTGATTTCACTTGTTTTTCTCCAGGTGCTCTCTACGATGCATCGGGATCATTCAACACTGTCTTTCTCTCCCTAGGAGGCATCCATGTACTCGTCGTTCTCAATCTCCTTATTTATCTGCTTATCGTTAATGTCAATGGAAACAAGAGCGAGGACATGGCTACCTAGCGTTTCCGTGGCTGACAATTCGCGTTTAATGAACATGAACTCTGAACTGTATTGATATTGTTAGGCAATTTCCTTCAGGCAAATTATGAAATTATGTAAAAGTAATAAAGCGAGAGAGAGAGAGAGAGAGAGGGAGAGGGGGAGGGAGGAAGGGTGAGAGGGGGATAGAGGGATAGAGAGGGGGTGGAGCGGGGGTGGGGTGGGGTGGGGGGGAGTGATAAGTTGAGTGAATGGATGAAATTTTATTTCTCTCTTGTATAACATAAATATTAAAGGTAAAGACCCGTATTGGAAACGCCCCAAACTCAAAAAATGAAATAGAAGCTCTTATAACCAATCATGTGAAAGAATATGTTTTGACTAGCACATGATGATAAACATTTTGCCGGGAAACCGCCTACTAATTGATATATTTGGTAAATTAGTTTATCCATGGTCTGTGAGAGATAAACGCAAGTGTCCGGCACGTGTGCGTATAGTCCCACATACATCTTTCTGTGTACAGTGCTTGTAACTTTATGAAGACCGGGCCAAATTTCTTATCATTCTGATGATTCCAGAACCTTGCAGATGCTAGATGCTAGAGGATCAACCTTTTCTGATCGATTCCACAACGTTTCTTTCACAATGCAATCGCATGACCATAACTGGTCTTTACCTTTAAATTTTTACATGGTATTTAATGTGTATGGTAATGGGAATCCATATTTTATTTTGTTAGAAATGGAAATAAACGAAATAAAAACATTAAACAAATGTATATATATATATATCAGAAAATGGCTAATGGCAATGTAACTCCACCATGCTACATGAAAATGGTATACCAGTAGCTAGGAGTACATAAGATATTGGTAAATGTGAAATAAAAAACATCCTGAAATAAATTTTAGTTAGCCAATTAATATATAACAACATTTGTACGGCTTTTGATCTGTAATTATCATGGTTATTGACTAGAAATTAATGTGTTGAATATTAAAATGTAAAAATGACATCTAGAAAAAAGTGCAAGTTATATTTTTTTCCCTGCCCAAACCACCCGATCCAAGACGTCTCTCCCTATATATAGCAACGCCTTTTACAACAAAAAAAAACGTACATCATTACAAAAAAACAAGTTTGTTCTTTTGCAAAATAAATGGCACTACTTAAGTTTCTTGTACTGAATGAGAAATGTAACCTTTTCACAATACTAGGTTTTGGAAATATATTTGCCATGTATTTCTCTCAGCATCTTAAACTGGTTGAGCTTACACATAGGGCTATGTGTTCCGTAGTATATTCTATACTGCAGAGAAATATAGAGCGAAAGTTATCTTTATCTTCAATGCGCATTTCGTTTTTTGTTTGTTTATACCTTCGGTAAAATAAAAGTGTACTTGCAGGTTTCTTACACTCCTATTTATGAAGAGAGAACAATCCTCTTAACTTGTTTCATGGATTCCATGGATCCTAATGAAACTGTCAGTAAGATTCTACTTTCTGCCTAATTCTCTTTATCTCTTCAGCACAACTATCACATTTTATTGCTTTATTTACCATCTGCTGTCATCTTCTCATACATCTTTTTCACTCCCATCCCCGACATTATTTTTGTATGAAGGAATTATCAAGTTTTATAAAGGATTACCACGCCTTCAAGCTTAGGTTACGTGGCAATCCTTTCTTCATGATTATTTAATGTTAGTATTACAATGTAAGTATTTAACGTTGATGATGTATTAATTATAGAATTCGTTAATCATCATGATTAATGTTGTAATTAGTTTTTAACTTTAGAAAAGACCATGAAAAAATGAAAATGATGTTCTGCTCAAGATGGGGAGGCACTCTGCATCCGCATACTATATAATGAATAATGTAATTTAAAACAAATAAAAAGAGAAAAATAAATAGAAAAATAATAATAAAAGCATATACATGTACATGTGAGAGGTTGTAATATCGGAATGAAATTGAAACATCACTCCGTCCTTGCTTAAAAGCGGCTTTTAACTGATGGCAGTCATTTTAACTCATAGATAAACTCAAACAAACCGAATCTTAAAGACCTTGCATTTCCTTTGAGAAAATAAATGATACTAGTTGGGTTTTGTATACCCAGGGTAACCATATCAGTATGGATTCTACTCTTCGTGAAGGCCCTGCAATTATTATAACCCCATAGACTGCCAGGTACCCATTTACACCAGGGTTGGGAATGTCTTATGGGGATTAATGTCTAGCACCATCGCACGAATTACTATATAGAATAAAAATAAAAACACAACCACCACTTAAATGCACAAAATGTTTAAAAACAAGAAAGTCCATATAATACACACTACACATCACCTCTCTAGATGATCTTACATGTCAACCTTTTTTCAAAGTTATAATACATTTACATGCCAAATGGGAATTGCATATTTTATATAACATCCCTGTTTCTAAGGTACAAACGTAAGAAATATCATAGTGTATACATTGACTTCGAAATGGTTATAATCATTTCCTGTAAGAAAATAAATGATACTAGTTGGGTTTTGTATACCCAGGGTAACCATAACAGTATGGTTACTACCCTTCGTGAAGGCCCTGCAATTATTGTAACCCCATAAACTGCCAGGTACCCATTTACACCAGGGTTGGGAATGGAAAATGGGGATTAATATCTTAAGAAAGGACGAGTATTTGACTGGGGTTCGAACCGTCAAACCTTAAGATTGAGAGTCACGAGAATGAAACACTATGCCATGACACCTCCAATAGATTACTCTACTAAAACATATATATATATATAGTTACATATACATCTATGTTTAGATTACCCTGTTCATCTATGCTGCTTTCAAGATTCCACGTTGACAATTTAGTTTAAAGTCCTATGTTGTCCAGGGATTATAATATAGAGCCTATGAATTCATACATGTTACACAAATAGGGCTCTAATGCACGAATATTGTAGCACTGTTGGACAAGACGAAAACAGGCTAATGTCGTCAATTATGCCGTTGTTTTTAAAAAAAATCGAATGCTTACAAAAAAGATGTGGAGACCGACGACTCTCGAGATCGACAATGTCAGTCTCCTGAACTGTCAACAAATATTGTCAAAAGGTTCGCGTGACTGAGATGTAGGTCTCGTGCTGTCAGTCTTTTGAGATTAACCTTTGTGAACTTGTCCCATTATTTTGACCCCCTTTTAAAGGCCCACTGCACTACTTGTAGCTACTTGCGCCCTCTATATAAACAAAAAAAGCATAATCGGTGACCATTGGTCCCCCATGATCCTCTTTTTCTTATGTTAACTTGAGTGTTAAGTGAGTTTATGAGATAACCACCTGTCCAGTGACCTTGCAGGGCAGTCTAATCCCTCCTGTAAACTACGGCAGATAAGCTTTAAAGGCCTTCATAGCCTCTTCAATTCTTTTCCTGTACTACCCCTTTTTCTAGTTTTATATATTCCCCCTCATATTCTGTTTTATTTCTCTCTCTCTCTCTTTTTTTTTTCTCTCTCTCTCCTGTCACCATTTTTGTGTGTCTCTCTGCTCTTCTTCCTTCTCTCTTCTCTCCATACAGTGGTCGCTACTCATTACTTCGCTATACAAGGAGGAAGCAACAGAACATTATGCACGCATGAAGCTGATTGTTGGATGGTGTAATTCACTCAGGGAGGTCTTTATTCATACGTTACGTAGCACCATCGCACGAATTACTATATAGAATAAAAATAAAAACACAACCACCACTTAAATGCACAAAATGTTTAAAAACAAGAAAGTCCATATAATACACACTACACATTACCTCTCTAGATGATCTTACATGTCAACCTTTTTTCAAAGTTATAATACATTTACATGCCAAATGGGAATTGCATATTTTATATAACATCCCTGTTTCTAAGGTACAAACGTAAGAAATATCATAGTGTATACATTGACTTCGAAATGGTTATAATCATTTCTCTATAACGGAATAGCTTTTAAACTATTGTCAGAGATTATATGAGAGTATGCCAGTCTATGTGGCTTCGATACAACTGGCTTATATCAAAAATGATGATAACGATATCTATATAATACACAATTTACTTTGGCTTTAATTCTCAGTTTAAAAATGAAAGAAGTTTTGAACAAAATTTCGTGTTTGATATGATAGATAAATACTTTAATATTCACATTATTCCTCGAGTGCAAAAGGCTGTCGCGACGTGATATATTACGGATATATGATGAATCTACAGCCAACGTACGATGATCGATTAGCAATGCCAATGAGGAAAGTAATATGAACTTGAAAGGATAACGGATCCATTCTTATCGATGAAATCTTTGTAATAACTTCCAGTAAGTATTTTAAAGTGATGGATTTAATGTTGTTGACAATAGTTCGCTGTAAGACCATGGAGATAAAATATATATCTCCATGGTAAGACATGCAAAACAAGATATTTTGCGTTTTTATTGTACGGAAGGAATATCCTAATATTTGGTGAAGGTTGTATTACAAGATTCTTGTAGAGACTAAATACCAACCACAAAATAAAAATATCAATAATGAATCAATATGCGTTATTCACATTTACGTAGTTCATTTAGAGGTTAGGAATTAAACACATGGAGTGTTTCACAAATATTCTCCTAAAAGTAATCGGTCTTAAATCAGGAATGATGCTAACATACCCAAAGAATACAGGCAAGAAATTTACAAAACCGGGCTTATATTTAGATTGTACAATTACATTAAGAAATGTAACCGTTTTACAGCTGAGCCGCAACATGGACTTTGTAACAGACTTTTAAGTGATTATACGAAACACGTCAAATATGTGTAATTCTGCGAAAAGACCATTGATGTATAGCCAAGGAAACAAAACGAATAGTTATAGCGATCTAAGCAAGAAGTTTCAAGCTCTTAACATAATGTTTATACCTCTCTGACATTCTGAAGAAGACCAAATGGCAATGATGTAAATAAACATCAGGATTTGAAAGATAGAGTGTAGTATACCCATACTTACATGCTACTTTGAATAAATTCTTTGAGATACATCGATCTATTTTGTTTGTCTTCAGTATTCTTATATACTACGCAGTACAGGTCCGAATCCAGCCTGTTAAGTACAAAATATATCAAACATGTCAACCAGGGATACAACACCCTCACACAAGCACCACGCACGCACACATACCCACACACACAAACGCACCCACAGTACCATATTTATAATACATCGTTTAAATATATATGTATAATTATTTTAAAAAAAGGTTTAAACCCCCAAAAAGAAATTTACTGCTTTCTTTTGGTAAGCTGAAATCCCTGTTAAATCTGCCAACATTTAAGATGATTATTTGAAATTGCTTAAACAAACTTCTCACCCCACTCTCTCGGGGACATTGATGTTCGCATAAAACGATAGTGCAATCTAATCCATATCCACGTATTTCATGTCGACATAAAATCGTTTTCCCCGTCCCATTTTAACTCATTAATGACAATATACTACTTGCATTCATTTTTAAAACCCTTTTAAACCGATACTTTACTGTTGCATGGACCTGCTTTGTTAACTCAAAATCTACAGAAGGCTATCAACTTGCTTGATTACACTAACTGTGTATAGCTTGCCAAACTGAAAATAAGTCCAAACCAAAGTCATTAATATATCGATAATTCAGTAAAACAAAGAGAAATCCGTCTAATGGGGACTCCGATGTGTACAAACAGTTCGACAAAATATTTTTAGAGTAATCAATATTCTCCAACATATTTTCCAACACAAAAGAACGGAAAATGTACCAAATTGCTGGATATTTTTGTTAAACTACATATCTATATGTTTATGCATGATGTGTTTTATTAAACGAACACTCTTATCCCTCTAATTTATTTTGATAATGGAACCAAACAGACATGACAAAAAGAAATTAAAAATACCACATATTCCAACAGCATATTTTCTTTAGACACAAATCGAAAAGTTATTACAATAAATAACCACACAGATTTTATTCAAAAAAACGTTTCACACGAATCCTATAAAGAAATAAGACTGGAAGGATAGTGTTCTACACCATGAAAAGGAAAACATGATGGTGGTGATTATTTTGTTACGATTGGATAGGCTACTGGTAACAGAATACAACATCATTATCAAAGCTTATCTACAGTTTTAAAGAACATGTAGAGAATACTTGATTATCTCTTACCTTTCTTTTAACAGTTTGCCATAGGTTTGAAATATGAAAAACACCATCTACATTATTTTTAAGAACGATTTGATATATATTCAGATTGGTAGGTACAGATGGTAGGGTAATAATTGTTATTAAGATATATAATACAACTTTATGATAACGACAATACTATGACAAATATATATATATATATGTATATAATATGCTATGATAAATTATTAGATATTATTCAGAGATACATATTGAATATAAAAACATCGTATAAATTGGTAATATGTATTGTAACACGTGAAGGGAAGATCTCAGGTTTAATATCACACAATTACATCACCAAACTCTGAAAATGTACATCTAAATAAACCATGTAATATTCAAGTAATAGCATTCACACTTACGTCTAATGTCGTATCATATCAAACTATTATCATACTAAATATTATTGATCAAAATATCCATTGAAATAAGTTTTGAATAGAATGGCATTCGACCCGTCATCATGGTCATGGGAAATATGTAAACTGATCAATGGAAATCTAGAAATTGACCGATTCGGAGATGTTCAAATGACCGCAACATATCCACATCTGTTAAAGATGAAGAAGCCCCTTTTGTGTATTTCAAAATAATCAGTCAAAGTAATTGAGGTGCTTCATGGGAAAAAAAACTTTGTTTTCCGTCTTGAAAACAAAAAGTTCCCCCGCGTATACATAAATAAATAATGACATATCTTCCATGAACCCGTTCGTCTCTATGGGTTTTCCAGTTTTGTACGAATGACATCTTTCTACCCATGCGCATTAAACAGTAATCTCTGAAGTGGTTTCTTCTTAAAATGGTAGATGCCTAGAAATAAACACGCTTAACTAAAATCCCTGTCAAAAGTCTTTTATAAAATTAAAAAAAAAACCTAAACCTTTCATTCTGGTGAAAATACAGTCGTGTTGATATATATATATATATATATATATATATATAT